>CM050167.1:378097489-378189989 GCA_027410445.1 Discoglossus pictus
CCTTTTTTTAAGGCCTAGAATGGCCCCCTCGTCTTATACTCGAGTCACCCCCCCACCCCCCACCCCCCCTTCATGTCTCTCTACCCCCCTGTGTCTCTCTAACCCCCCCCGTGTCTCTTTCCCTCCCCCCTCCTCATCCTCAACCCCCCCCTCCTCATTCTAAACCCCCCTCCTCCCTTTTTCCCCTCTAAATACCTCCCCCTCACTTACCTGCTTCTTCTCCGGCCTCTGCTCCTTCTGTCTTGACCCGGCGCGCTATATGCTAATAACGCGGCGCGCATTTGACGTCACATGCGCGCCGGGTCAAGACGTGAGGAGCAGAGGCCGGAGAAGAAGCAGGTAAGTGAGGGGAAAGGAAGATGGGGATGTATTTAGGGAGGTTTAGAATGAGTAGGGGGGTTGAGGATGGGGGGGTTGAGGAAGATGGGGGGTTGAGGAGGAGGAGGGAGGTTGAGGAGGGAGGTTGAGGTTGAGGAGGGGGGTTGATGTTAAGGAAGGGGGTTGAGGATTGGGGGTTGAGGATGAGGGGGTTGAGGAGGGAGGTTGAGGATGAGGAGTGGGGTTGAGGAGGGAGGTTGAGAATGAGGAGGGGGGTTGAGGATTTGAGGAGGGTGATAAGGGAGGGGGGAAGGGACACAGGGAAGAGAGAGTGGAGAAGAGACACAGGAGAGAGAGGGGGGACACAGAGGGCACAAGAGGGACACAGGGGGCAGCACATTTCCCACCCTCGGCTTATACGCGAGTCACTCATTTTACCCAGTATTTTGTGGTAAAATAGGTGCCTCGGCTTATACTCGGGTCGGCTTATACTCGAGTATATACGGTATTCTTCAAAAACTCACCTTGCTCCTATCACCTCTTTCTTCTTTTCCTCAATCCGCCCTAACTACCATCCTTTTTAGAACCCATTCCCTATTGCTTTCCCTTATTTTCATAGATCCTTTCCCATTTCATTACTTTTATTGGTAGTAAAAAGTAGTTTAGGGTTCCATGGTGGTCCAGTGGTTAGGATTTGGTGCTTTCGCCACTTTGACCTGGGTTCGATTCCAGTAAGGGAACTAAGATGTCACACCACCCTGAAGCCAAGCAGATGGGAGACCACCTAGGAAAACCAGTAATATAATGCTGTGGCTCAATGGAGAAGGACCTGGCAACCCACTCAAATATCTCTCCCATGAATGCCAAGTGGATCAGCACAAAAAGTAGTTTCCTCTTCCAATTGAAACAAAACTAATCAATTTATTTGGTAGGTTTAATTATTAACAGAACCCAACATCCAGAGTTTGATTGAGTTTATAGCCAGCTGGTTAACCCCAAGGGAATGTTGTTTTTAATAGGACAATTACTTAATATTCTCGTTTTATGTTTTGTTTTGTTTTCTTACATCTTCAGTTCACATTTGTTAACAATAAAGTTAGGAGGTGTGAGACTGCAACTATTATTGTTCTCTTTTGAATAGTTGGTCAGTTAAAGTGACACAACAAAGGCCCCTGGTTTTATAGAAAATTAAATATAATTTCAATCAGTAGTTATTAAAAATTTGAATTGAGGTGTTGGATAATTGAGCTCGAAGTTATGTATTTTAATCATAAATTACATGGAAAAAGTTATTCCGTTCTCTTAATGACTTCATTTCACAGGATTAATTATTCCTCACGATGGGCATGTCCAGTGTCTAGATATATAATAGATAAGAGTAACGATAAAGTCAATACAAGACCATTAAGGCCATACGTTCATCTAGTTTATTACCCCTTTTGTATTGTAAGAGATAATTAACTATAAGGAATGAACTTATTTTGATAATCAACAGTAAATACATGTTTTAGTTTGTTTACTATTCATTTCTGGGAATTTGGTGTGTCAATTTAAGCAAAGGATATTATTATTCTAGTGCCATCTCACATTGAGGAGATTTACTAATTCCTCATCTGATATGATGTGAGAAGACCTGAGATGAGATAAGAATAGCTGTTTTTCCCCACAGGAAATAGTGCAGAGTAAAGAAGCTTATTAAAGGTTCTCTGGTGGTCCAGTGGTTGGGATTCGGTGCTTTCATCACTGCGACCTGGGTTCAATTCCAGTCAGGGAACCAAGAGATCACACCACCCTGAAGCCAAACCAAGGGTTGGGCCTTGACCGTACTTGGATGAGAGACCACCTAGGAATACCAGGAGCGGTATGCTGTGGCTCACTGGAAAAGGAACTGGCGGCCCACCCAGTATCTCTGCCATGAATACTAAGTGGATCAGCATTAATAAAATCATCACAATGGCAATTTAAATTATTCTAATGGCCCATGATGTCATATCAAGTCAGACGCAAACACAGCATAAAAAAGCTTATTAAATCCCTCATCTTCATTTTCTTTGGATACATTTAAAACATCATATCAAATGTACATTAGCAAAATAAAATATTTATACTGAATATTGGGCATCTTGTTTAAATGAGAAATATGTGTTTTTGTACATCTAAGGACTTAAGTATTTTGAGATGTAAATGTTTACTAAAAAAAACGCTGAAAATAGAGAAAAGCAGATGCTCTTAGAGACTTCCAATAAAATAAAAACTATGTAATTTAAAAAAGCAAAACGGAGACCAGATGGTCAAACTAAGCTGATCAACTAGAAAATGCTTCATTATTTATTCTAAATAATTACATATCTGATTTGATGCATACAATTTAATATATATATATATATATATATATATATATATATATATATATATATATATATATTAAATTGTAAGAAATAATGTACACTATTGCATAGATACTATCAGTTGGAAGTCATTATATTCATAGTGTTATAACAATGTGCTATCTTCATCTCAGTAATATAATTAGATGGATACATTTGAGTGGCTGCAATATGATAAGGACCCCCCTTCCATGGCACACACGCAGAGTGTGCTTTAAATGTGATAAGCAAGACAGGAAGGTGTCAGAAAGGAATTGACCTGGCAATCCAATCTTTTTTTTTTTAAATGGGAGGCCAGTGGACATGAGTCGCTCATTGGATGGTAGATACAAGAATGAATGGAATCTGGCTAAATGGCATGAGCCCAGGAACATAATGGTATAGGAGAAGTGATAAGGAAGAAATTAGGCATCACTCAAGTGTCATGAATCCCAAAGCATTATCATAGAGAAGGTGTTGATGGATTGTAATTGCTGATAACACACACTAGTTTGTCGCATTATATGTCACTATACAAAATATCAAGTGCTTAATGGGAATGTCCAATCAAATAAGAAATAACTGATACTAAACAAATTTTAATTTTAATATATCAGTCATAATGAAGTGCCACTCAATGGCACAATGGCCCGATCATTATTAATTGTAAAGAAATAAACTAATAAAGGCAAATTGTGGTTCTTGAAGGATTCAACTGAATGGTGTGTCTACAATTCACATGAACACTAAGACATGGGGGAAAGAGAAACAGGAAAGGGGGGGAGGGGGTAAGACATGTTATGGAGAAGCCAGTAGGAAACAGGAAGAATCAGACATTGATCTTATAGAGAAATAAAAAAAGACTAAAAAAGGGAAAGCACAATGATAAATACTTTGTTGTAGGAGAAGGTAGTGGTAGTCCACAACTACATTAATGCAACAAAAGGGGCAATATATATTTATAACTACAGGGTTATGGAATAATATTTAATGTTGAGTTGCTTATTTGTAATATGGACCATTGGAGCATCTTTCAAGCTAAGGATTTTGAATGTTTTTGTGAGTGTGAATATTTTCATGGCTTTACCTTTTCCATCTAAATGACAACATTCTCTGTTTCCACTATAATTGCCATTGGATAGAAGATAACGATCAGACCTAGATACAACAATAGCTGACATGTTTTCACAGTTTAACAATGTTTAATTATTTCAAATACAGACTAGTTTCTAAGGGGTGGTCACCCGGAGATGTTCTCTCTGGGACTTCTCAATTTGGTCTACACGAAGAGAACAATGTTATTATTACTAAAGAAATCCTACCCTGTGGAATGTCAGGCATTTTATATTTAACTAAGAGCCTTTTTGGAAAGTAGCCAGACCTATTAGTTTGTTCACGTACAATTCACAAAACAAATAATTTTAGAATTAATGAAAATAATGAAATATAGCAATGAACCAAATGAAGGGAAAGTAAAACTAAATAAAATACATGTTAATCAAACTTGTTCTAGTGTGGACTCTATGGTTTAAAATATAGTATAATGATACAGGTCACATATATAATCATGACAAAATCATGTCTGCTGGTTTTCTATCATTGTATTAAGTAAAGAGACCAATGACTTGATTCGATGTTGTACTATAGGGCAAGACTCACAAAGATGTGACCTCCTTTAGGTTTAGGAAATAACTTAACAGTATAATGAGACCTTAAATATACTCCTTTTCATATTGATTGCATCCGTTTATGAACACATACAAATGTGCATATTAATAATTGGTCAGATGTACTATAAAGTGTTGAGGAACCCTTGGAGAACTCCTTTATTCCCCTATCGTATCCTATGAGTACCTGATATCGCCAATAGTCCTCTAACACTACATCTTTTATCAGAATCCCAGTGGCAGAGCAAATGCAAATGATTTGGTGGCCCCTCCTAATTTCAATATTTTAAAGTATTGGAGGCCCGTAGTGAGGGTCTCATGACCCGGCGGAGCCCTGCGGACGCTGATTTGTTGGCGGGCTGGCCGCGGGGAGGAGCCAGGACTCGCTTCTTCTTTTTGACTACGAAGGCAGGGGATCTAAGGATGCCTCTCTCAGCTCCTTGAACTCCTCCAGCTTGGACGGTGATCAGGATTACAACTGTATGAGTGAGCCAACACTATTTTGGCTCACTCTGCGGCCAGCAAGCGGTGGGATACCCTCCCAACCTCCCAGGATTTAGGCGGTTTGTTGGTGTTATGTTTATAAAAAAAAAAAGTATTTTGAGAATTTGTTGTAATGTATGTCATTGGTTATATGTTATACCTTCAATTATTTTGTATGTAAATGTATTGGCCACAGCGGCGGGATGGGGAGTTGCCCGGGCCAGGGGTATAATTAAAAAGTGGTTTGAAGCGCAAAAGAAGATGGATCCATGGGTCAAAAGGGTTGCTGCCCCTGGTCGGGCTCCTCCCATTTGTTATACCATGTTGGTACATATATATGTTTTAATAAATTGGCTGTGGCCTGTTGGTTTAACCATACTGGTTTGTAAGTGTCAGTTATTGTACAAATGCGCAGAATGGATCCTGCTGGTAGTTGCCCGTGAAAAGGACAGTAAAAAAATGCTGATGTCCAGATTTGTATGTTAAATACTTACATCTTTAAGACAGAACCTGAAATTGTTCATTTTTTTTATATTCAACATCATCTAACAGCGGGAAAAAAACCAAGCAAGTTCCTCAAAGCTAACCATGAATCTTTTGTTCATAAACTCCCTGTCTAAACCATGTCTTTCTGCCAACATTTTCAGCTAAATAAAATAGTATCTGACTACAAATTGACAGTATAAGCCTTATACATTGCACTGGCTTTCAGGACCTTTCAAAGTTCTTCAGCACAACAGCAATTAAATCAAAAGTTTTGTCTCAAACTGGTTTACAAAAATCCCAAGCAAATCCCCAGCATTTATTTTAAACAAAACATCCCCATAAAGGAAGATCATGTAATGGCTTTTTTACAACTTTTGAATGTTTTGTGTTTGAAGAAATATATAATTAATTGTTGGAACGACAAAGGCGGCATGTGAAGACAATTTGTTTAATGAGCAGTGCGGAGGAATTGTATCCAACAGCTTACTCCTGCCATGGTAAAGAGATACAACTTCTTCTAAACAAACATTGCCAACAGGATAGTTGGTAATAATGCCATTAGTGATAGCTGAAAAGATTTTTCTTATTAAACTTTTAAAAAGTTTGTTTTTCCCCAGATACTTCTTCTCGCTTCGACATTTCAAACCACATTACAACTCATCAATGTCTTCTATTGAAAATAATCCTGTATAAAATAAATAATGTTTTCACTAAAAAAAACTTTGATGTTTTCTGGTTTACTCTGTAAAATATGCACAACATTCATCTTTACTAACACAAGTCTCACTGTTTTTATATATAATGGGAGTCCACTTGACAATGTCAATCACTTTTACAACTTTATAAAAAATGCATAAAGGTGCGTCATGATGTTACTTACATAAATATTCAAAGAACTTCTAAAAAAGGAAAAAATAAAATATAAATAGTAAATAAAATGTTCCCATATTTTGCAACTAGCACTAAATGTAATTGCTCTAAAAGTTAAGGGTCATCTAAGCCAGGTAAGTGTTTTGTAAAGTTTAAAACTTAGATAGATTGATAGATAGATCTCAGAGCTGAATAATGGGTGTTTTGAGAGAGAATGATGGGGAAGGAGGGAACAGAAAATATTTAAGATAGTTGGAAAAATTTTCAAATTGACACCAGGACCCTTCCCCCTCACAAGACAGAAGCAGACCCCTTGCTTCAGGAAATATGACCAGATCTTACCAGAAATCTAAACACCCTCTCAAAAACAACTCCCACCTATGTATCATCGATTCCCCATGGCCCAGAAGAAGCATCTTATTTTTTTTCGAATTAAAAACTAGCTATATGTTTTTTTCCTGCTTAATTATGCTCATAGTCAGACTCAAAGCTTTTAACTCTTCTTATGAAAAACTGAAAGCCTGGATGTCAAATAGTGTTGACTTTTAATTAAAAAATACATAAGAAACATATAATAAACTTATTGGCAATATTTCTAAACCATCTCAGTGGTTTTCTGAAAATGAATATCAAAATATCCTATAAACTGGCAAAGAAGAAATACTGGCTTACTCTGCCATTTGGATTACAACCAGTCCACACAACAGACTTCAAACATTGTAAGAATGACACTAGTTTATTAGTACTATTTAACTTTGCATATATTAAATTTATAGCCCGGTGAGAAATATCAATTATGTTTGAAAATAATCTCCCTTTTCTAGTTGTGTTGTTTTAGCATACTGGTTCAGAAGTCCCAAGTCTTTTTTGAAAATGGTCTGTCAAACACAAATCAAAAATAGGGTGTGTGGGGCCGTTTACCCTGTATGAACTTTCTAAAATTTTGTTGAGCTCTGGAAAGTTCAGTCAAGCATATGATGCGTTCAATGTCTCCCCAGTGTTTATTTTTATGTATTATGGATTGTCCCTACTATTTCATAGTTTTCTACACATTGAATTGGGAACTAAAACTCAGTGGTTTGTTGTCTTAGTAGTTTGTTTGTTTTTGGTTATTTAGTAGACTATCATCTTTAAATGGACTGGTTCAGTTAATTAACTCTAAAATTAAACCAATTTGATACCCAATGGGAATGATAATATACCAACAAAATGAGTGTTTTAGATCAGTGGTTCTCTAGATCAGTGGTTCTCTAGATCAGTGGTTCTCTAGATCAGTGGTTCTCAACAGACCATGGGTGTAGAAACTGGGGAAAGGGGGACAAATCCAACCAGATTTTTCAATGTGTCTGTTTATGTATTGGGAAGTAGTTGTGTGGTCGTTGTATACTACAATGTCCCCAGTTGGTGCTCATGAACAAGAGGAGGAGAGCCTAGAACTTTATACATACCACTACTGGTAGCCATTGATTTATTACGGGTGAACTTATCTGAACATGTACTGTGATCAAATCAGTGCAAAACCAAATATTTAGTGAACCACTTGTAATATTACCTGTGTAATTATTATTATTGTTTATTTATAATGCGCCAACATATTCCGTAGCGCTGTACATAAGATAAGTTCAAGACAAAGATACATACAAATTGACATATAGCAAGGCAAGGAGGGCCCTGTCTTTGAGCCTCAAATCCATAGTGTCCATAGTACTTTCCCTAAAGCACCTTGTGGGATTGAAACTCTCAACCTGGATTTTAGAAGATAATCCTGTTAGTATTGAAGGTAACCAGACAGACCATTTAGATAACAAAAAATGGAACTAAATCTAAATATCCCTAAAATCACCTTCTTAACAACAAACTTCAAGATTCCTATTATTTTTATAATTTGCTTAACAGTAGTAATCTGGGGTATGATGAAGACTCTTTGCTCCAGATGTAATCTAGCATAAGATTGTATAGAATTTTTATAGCCATATATATTTAGCTTTTCTCAATGGCCAGGTGCAGTCTATGGATGATTCAGTAGTGAGGGCATGGTAGGAGGGGAGGTTAGCGGTATATCTCTGTGTACACACTGTCATGTGCGATATATCACCTTTTGTGTGACAGCTTTGATAAAATGTTTGTATTGCTAAATGCACTTTGTCTAATGTGTTCTCTCTTGCAATTAAATCACTTTCTTGGACTATATAATTATGCACCATTACTTAAATATAATTTCTTTGATGTTAAGGCACCAGTCTGTTACAAAAACATGTTATCATTAAAATGACTCAAAAAATGTAATGTAAATAATGTAATTTAAGCTTCGCATGTCAATCAACCTATTTATTTCAGGTGTTTGCAACTAAAGCAAACATTAACTAAGATGAAAAGAAACAAGAAGACCTGTTGGCACCTTGTGGACTATTAAGAGACAATACATTTGTGGTCTTTCCATATCTGGGGCCTCTAGTGACAAATGTAATCTCCTTTTGTATCTCTCTTTGCCTGTGTCTGGCGATGTCATAGCTTTCATGTAAGAGCATGCCATTGCCTGTACCCTAGTATGATCCTTACACACAATGTGAATAGAGAGTTGACTTGCAAAGTTGCATTATGGGAGTGGGAAGACCAATAAGTACCTAGACCCTGGACAACTGAATATGTTTCCCTAGATATCTAGTACTGGTTAGACCCCGAAATCAAAGCTCATTTCAATCTGAATAGTAAAATATCCCTAGTGTTATTCCATTTTCAGTGTCTCTGCCTGTTTCATTGTCCTCCCCATGCTGTATCATAATATGCTGCACTATTTACTTGTGGGGATGGGCAGTACTAAAATTGAAACAGGCAGAGACACTAAAAATTGAATACTCCATAGACGTGAACAAATAAACAACCAAAACATTTATACAAATCTATAATAAAAAAATAGTTTTTTTAAAAATAGTTTTAGACATTCAAATGTGAACACGCATATACTATTTATTTACTGTACGGTGGATGGCTTCTATCGCTCTTTTGCCCACCATATTATAAATGCTTGCTGTGGTGAACTACCTACTCTTAAAATCCACAACACAGGCTGAGATCCCGCTCCATGCTGATGATAGCCAGTAAGCTTGAAACAGCTGTACATGGATTGGATTCTCAGCTTGTGTAAAATCCAGCCTTGGCTTTTCATTAAAGCTGTGTAATACAGCAGGCATAAGCTTAAAGGAAGCCATGTTTGATAATGGCTATGGATTGAAGAGTGACGCATTTGTGGGCACGTTTGCATGTCCCAGCTAAGCTTTTTTAACAATTTTTTTTTTTTTTAAGAATGTGAGTTGCCAGATTTAAAGTTTACCCTGTATATATATATATATATATATATATATATATATATATATATAGTACAAATAAGGAATAGTACATTAGTGATTCTATTTGAATGTCTAAAAATAAGTTGATAAAAACTTATTTCCTGCTCAAATTTCTCAGAAATACAGTATATGCACTGCAGTCTGGGAAAACTGGGTGTGACATGCAAATTAGGCCACATAATGCACCATCACTCTGTCAATCCAAACCATTTTAAACATGGCTCCTTTTAAGCATATGCTTACTGTATTTCACAGTTTTAGGCATAGCAACGGATGGATTTTTCACAAACCAGGTCACTTAACCACATACAGTACTGTTTCACGGTTACTGCCGATCCTCAGTATGGTGTGAGTGCCTGGTTTGTGTGTTGGTTGTTGTAAATCATATATATATATAGTAAATAAATAGTACATCTGTGTTCACATTTGAATGTCTAAAACAGGGTAAACTTTCAATCTGGCAACTCACATTCTTAAAAAAGAAGAAAAATAGTTAAAAAATCAATATAATAACATGTTACTCTGCATTTATTTGGTTTAAAATGATATAAGCTATACATGCATACAAACTTTGTATTTAATTGAAGGGTTTTAAGTTACTTCTATTATAACTAGTTTAAAGTACAATTCTGCTGTATCACTAATGATCATAAATTTATTTGCAAGAAAAGTGCCTCAGGATTCAGGCAATTTACGAATGAATTCAGAAAGCCTCAGGTAAAGCTAAATATTTGGCTGTACACTCGTTGGCTATCATTAAATCGTCAATCAGTGTTGGTAGGAGCTTTATGGGGTCCCTTAGCAGATTTATATTTAGAGGCGCCTTAGACTCCTTTTTTATTTTGCATTGTCTGCAATGTCTTTCAAACCACTTTAAATTACTGATATTATATTGATCTAGTGGATGATATTAATAGCAACTGTTATAGATATAGAATAATGTGGTTGGGGTTTCCAGAGAAAAAAAGACCTAGGTAAACAGCATATGCAATTATTCCTAAAATAAAATGAATGGTAATTAAACAATATTTGATTACAGTCCGACGATCTGAAGCTTATTTAAAGCATGAACGGTCATGTCATAGGCTTTAATTTGTGTTTTTAATAACTAATAAGTAATACATTATATGTTATACTTACATTACATATTTGAAGAACTGAATTCAATGTAGCTTTTTAAAAGCAACATTTACATTTTAATGCTTCAGACATTAACAAATAAGCTTCTCTCCAACACCTATAAGATATCCATGGATAGGGAAAGGCTCTCACCAGGAGGTTGACCAGATGGAGTCCTCGGTAGTATATAGCGGAGGAAAACCTAGACTCGATTAAAATAAATTGCTGTCCAGCCTCTTGTGCAGATGGCGCCCCATCCCTTGGAAAATGATAGAGCGAAGCAGCTCTGCTAGAAACTAAAACTCTTAAGTTCAAATGGTAGACTGGTGTAAATCACACCTCTGCTTTTAGTAATCTTTACTTTATACAACCTATGAATAAATATATCGGAAACCATACTTAATTTCAATTTAGTAATTATCTCAACAGCTCATCCATAGAACCCACACATAGCAAAGGCCAAAAATCCTTCAATGGGATTAAACAGATGAGAAATACTTAAGGCTACGTTAAGGGGGCGAAGCCTCATTTTATAATGAAGTAATAAACCTGTCAATCTTCTGCTCCAATTGTCAGATAATTATGTTGTTCAAAGAGGATAACATGAGCTCACTGCCATCATTGAAAATAACAGATAAGTAAATATTGAAAGATCATGGCACTGATAAACATCTAAGCTAAAAAGCCAAAGCATTAATAACTAGTGCAATTTACACACATTTTTTAGATTTTATCCTACGTTGTTTAGGCGTTCAGTTTTGTCCCACTCTGTGACCTTATGGACCACAGCAGACAGGCACATCCGTCAGCCCCTCTGAGGTCCATCAAGAACATGCTAATGTTATCAAATATATATATTTTCGGAACATTTGCATGTCCCTACCAACGTTCCCAGAATGCAGTGTAATAACTGTATTTCTCGGAATTCTGGGCATGAAACAAGTTTTTTTATTTGTTTTAAACATCCAAATGTACTATTTATTTACTATACTAGTGTACGGTGGAGGCTTCTATCGCTCTTTTGCCCACCATATATTAAATGATTGTTGTGGTGAACTACTTAAGCAAAATATCCACTACACAAGCTAAGGAACCGGCCCCACTCTGTTGAGAGGCAGTAACCTTGAAACGGCTGTGCGTGGGTGGGATTCCTAGCTTGTGTGTAATCCAACCGTGGCTTTGCTCAAAGCAGCGGGCATATGCTTAAGGGAAGCCATGTTTAATATGGATATGGATTGCAAGAGCAAAGACTTTGTGGGCACATTTGCATGTCCCTGCTTAGCTTCCCAGAATAAAGTGTAATAACTGTATTTCTCTGAATTCTGAGCTGGATAACTTGTTTTAGACATTCAAATGTGAACACAAATGTACTATTTATTTACGGTGGAGTTCCCAACTCAATACAAAGTGACTCTGAGCCGTGCACTCATGTTGGTCACTACTGATTGTCACTCCTTCTGTTGAGCCCTCTCCCCATTGAGAATGACAGATTCAGCTGTCCTTATACTGGATTAGAGCCTCGAGGCTCCACTGAAGTCAGGAATAGTTAGCAGTTGGAGATGGGATATGAGAGACATTGAGTTCTGTTTCTCAGACTTTTGATTCTGTGCCATCAATATGCTCAACATCATTTTTCAAACGAGTAATATCAATGCTAATGATGCATTCACTTATTACAAACAGGAAGTCTGTGGTCCAGACCAGTTTGGAAGGATTACCGTGGACATTTAATATCCAGATTTTAAGACACACAATGCTTGCCAGATACATGCTTCTTTTACACTGCACATAAACTTAAAGCATGGGTGTACACAACTTCAAGAAAAATAATACATTTCCAAGAACAGTATAATCTAAAATATAGAACAGTTTCCGTTCATGCTTGTGGAGCGAGGGATTGAAAAACGATTTTGGTGAGTCCTACCCAATCTTCCAGTTACCACATTCGCAAATAATAAGCCTAATATTTCAACAACACGTTTTGGTTGACTTTCATTGTGGGAAACATCTATTTTTTATATTATGAGAGACCAATTATTATATCAAGTTATTTTACTTAAATATGTTGAAACATAACTATTACAGTAAATTGTTATATACATATCGAAAGAAAAATCTAATAAAAAATTGATATTATGCTATTCATTTATTAAATTGACAATAATTACCTTTTCTATTAAAATAAGTACTTTGAAAGAATTATGATCTCTGTTCTTGAATTATTTTGTGCAGTGGCCAGGACGCACACTCTCCACTTTCAGGCAACATCCTCTATATGGGGCTGTGTGGCCAAGAGGCCTAAGAGGAGCGGGTGGTGGGGGTATATGCAGGACTAAGTCCCTCTCAACATCCACCCACACACATTATTAGCATCTATACCTACATGGTACCCAGTCCTATATGGGGCTGTGTGGCCAAGAGGCCTAAGAGGAGAGCGGGTGGTGGGGCTATATGCAGGACTAAGTCCCTCTCAACATCCACCCACACACATTATTAGCATCTATACCTACCGTCAGCAGCCATTCCCTAAGCATACATCTCCACATAGCACCCAACCCCTTTCATCACCCAACTCGCATTGCACCCATTCCTATCTCATTTGCTACCCTCTCTCAGTACCCTCCCCCTGCTCTTTTCTGTCACTTCGCACACCTTGCTCTCATACCTTCATCCCTGATCCACACCCCCAATGTGCTGAACTGATTCTCACTGCCACCTTATGGAGCTTTAGTAGAAATGCTCCTTGGACCAATTCTGGCCAAGGAAGCACAGGGGGCCCAGGGGGGCAGTGGAAGGTTGGACCAGGTGGGAGGCTATTCGAGCCTAGCGGAAAGCCCTGGTGCCCTGCACCACTTGCACCACTAGTAGCTCCACACCTGATTTTGTGATGAGAATATAGAATTCCTTTGATGGTACACTTATAATAAAGAAAAACACAAATTAATACAAGTATAAACTGTCTTGTAATTAGATTTGTAAATAAAAAATGTTGTGTTTTAATTTTGACAAATCTGTTAATATATTGTTATTTTACTGTTTTACAAATCTTTAATTATATACTTAGAAGATTCCGACTCACTTATATTTATTGACTTTATGGTCCTTCACTAACTTCTTGTTTCTAACCAACAGCCCTATTAAATTGCGATTCGGCAAATTTTAAAGGGCTCTATTTAAGCACATAGCATATTTTATTTACAGAAGTTTTTAATTAGTGAAGACCTTGCTTTTCGATAGAAGTTCACTAACTAAAAACTTCTGTAAAAAAAATATGCTATGTGCTTAAATAGAGCCCTTTTAGATTTACCGAATCACAATATAATAAGGCTGCAAATGTTTACATCTACCAGGTCCTAGAAGTGAAATAACCTGGCTGGCACCGGGCATATACAGAAACATGACATTGTGGGTGGAGCTTGAAGCCAAGATTTTACCACTAGCAGATTCTCTAACTTCATTTTTAATTAAGGTTAGATTATCAAAGAAAAATATATATATATTTATTAGGTTATTAAAAATTAAAACCTGAACAAACCCTATTGAATTGATTTTATTTTATATAACACAAGATAATCCCTGATTTTGCACATTGTGTTTCCCAAAATAGTTTTAATTTAATATTACAAATATAATATATATAAAATAGCCATATTAATTAATGTATATTTTATAAACAAATTCAAATTAATATTTGTTTGAGAATTCTGATGGTTAACTGCTCCAGTGGGTTAATAAAACATATGTCTAACTCTTTGTTTATATATTAGTGGTTTATGGCAGGAAAACTAAAGACTTAGACCAGACATTTGTTGTGTGTTTCTGCCCTATAGATCAAAGGCTTTTAAGTCTGTGCCTTAGCTTGCAAAAATCCTCCTTGATGGACCTTGAACTCACATGAGTTTAATAACACCACAGTAAGTACTTAACCTTTAGTTGTGAGTTTATAATAAATATAAGAGCCCTAATGGTAACATTTTACTATTTGAAGTGGGTATATCCACTGACTTTTCTATTACATGTACAAAAAACAATATATATATATATATATATATATATATATATATATATATATATATATATATATATATATATATATATATATATATATTTATATTTATTTTTTATTTTTTTATTTTTTTTTTATTTTTTTTTTAAACCTTCTCCAAGCATAATCTTTATCAATACTGCAATTTACTTGACAAAAAGAGTTGCATCTCTCAAAAGGCTGTTACTTTAAATAAAATGTTGTCAGTTTATGACCACACCATATTAAGATTTGATTTCCTATAAACTTGAAGTTAAAGGGTTATAGTTATGATGAAATAACCATGTTAAACACATCAGTTTCATTGAGTACAGCAAATTAAGTATTTTAAAAATTAACATTCTGGAACTAATAAAATATTCAAGAACGTTACAAAAAGGATGACAGAATAATTTGTACCCACCACTATATCTTTTCCAGCCCACTTGCATTCGTCCCTTCGGGTATTAGTCACAGGCCAAACAATCTGAAAGATAAAACAAAATATATTATATTTGTGTATATCTACTAACACAGTTCGAGATAATGTTAACAATTTTGGTTTTTACTTACAAATACAATACATATTTCTATGGAGTGTAGTAATAAATGATATTTAATTAGAAAATTAGATGCAAAAAAAATAGATGTTTTCAAATGGCAATTGTCATCATTCTTCAAAGAGAAAATAAGTCATCTCTGATGGTGATGGCAGCCATGAAATGAAAAGGTGTTTGCTTCTGATTAGGAAATCTATGGCAAGTTTGAACACGCTATTAAAAGTAAAGATATTACACTATCAACAAATGTCCGCATAGTTGGAACTTTGGTATTCCCAGTAGTAACATTGGATGTGAAAGCTAGACCATGAGTGCTATGGAATTGATACCTTTAAATAATGAATTTTGGTGCAGGAGGAAACGGTTTAGAGTCCTGGGCTGCAAGACGATCCAATAAATCAATATTTCAGAAAATCAAGAAAACTGGTCACTGGAAGATTTGATCATGAGGCTAAAGCTCAAATATACTGGCAATATCATGGAAAGATAGGATTCCTTAGAGAAGACTCTAATCTTGGAAAAGGTACCCAAAGAAGGGAAATGCAGAGGCGGATATGGAAGAGGTCACTAACACAATGATCATGAGCTTGAGGGAGCTCAGAAGGACAGTGGCTGACAGATGTGAATGGCATGCTGCAGTCCATAGGGTCACAGAGAATCGGACACAACTGAACAACCAAACAACAAGCAGATAAGAGTTTCTGTCATTCTATTATATGGGAATACTAGAGAACTATTCTCAATCATTAATTTGCATAGTGATACTAGATAATAATCTGATATATTAATTTGGATATGAATACCAGGGCAGAATAGATTATGTTGAATTCATTAATTTGTTTGATATCAGAACAGCTTTGGATTCATTTATTTGGATAATATAGGAACTGAAAGGTCTCATTCACATGCACATGACTACTAGAGGGCAGTCTATTTCATTTACTTTTATAACATAACTACACAACACAGAACAGTCTCACTTGTTCATTTGCAAGGTGCTACTAAGGAAGAACAATTTGTTAAGAAAACAGGAAGACTGGCTAAATTACTCCTAATTTCTCCTATAATATGTATTTGTTTGAGAAAGACTATACTCACTCACTAGTTAGTCTATTCATCCAAATAGACCAATCTGCACTGTAAATATATATATATATATATATATATATATATATATATATATATATATATATACCATTCACCCATGTATGGATTGAATAGGTTAGTACTATGGAAAAAATCCATATATATTTATTTATTTACAATGCAGATTGGTCTATATGGATGAATAGACTAACTAGTGAGTGAGTATAGAAATATAATACTTTATTCTATAAGTAAATATTAGAATAAACCACATACAAATATAATGTAATGACTATATATATATATATATATCTATATATATATATATATATATATATATATATATATATATATATATATATATATATAGTCATTACATTATATTTGTATGTGTTTTATTCACATTTTTACTTATAGAATAAAATATTATATTCTCGCACGTCAGTAATTTATACCCTAGATAAACAA
Organism: Discoglossus pictus; assembly: GCA_027410445.1. Classification (NCBI taxonomy): domain Eukaryota; kingdom Metazoa; phylum Chordata; class Amphibia; order Anura; family Alytidae; genus Discoglossus; species Discoglossus pictus. The sequence goes on from CM050167.1 coordinate 378,114,284, forward strand.
CAACAACTCATTTGCCTGGCTTATCATGAGCTATCTTATGGTGCCTAGACAATATTAGATCAATTGATAAACGTTCCCATAATATCTCGTGGATGGAGTGCATCACTGTTTGGAAATCTTAACCGTCAACATGTTTGTGAAATTACAATGGAGTTCCAAATCTAGAATCGGCAACTGACTAAATGCCTGTAAACTGACTTGGTTTGGTGCCATACTACATAGGTATTTAGATAGGGATTCACAGTTGGATATCTTTACAGCCTATGATTAATGCTAGGCTTTTAATACTACCTAAGCTTAGTACTTCTAGCAAAGGAAAAAAGGCTTCTCACCCACTGGAAAATCCAGAGATGCTCACAGTCAATTATTCATGCTTGTTGAAAAGCTTTTAGGAATTACATATAGAATAAAACATGATCCGCATTTAATACCAGACTATGATTCAGTTGGGAACCTCCAATAATAAAATATATGCGGTGAGTTACAGACACGGTTTTCTTTTTTTCTTTTTTTGTTCATATTGTTTATATTTGACATTGAGCAGGTATTAGCCATTTTGTGGTATTGGAGGGACAGATTACTTTAACACCTGGATAATAATTAACTTCCCATTCATTTTACAAGATTTGGATAGTTTAATCAACTGCAAAATATATTGGCCCAGATACAATAAGGAGTGACATTGAGGTTCCCTGCAGGGAGATTCAGGGTATTTTATTAGATCTCTTATTATGAGTCCTGCAAAGGGTAACACAACTCACATGCACTTTTATATGTTTCCTTTGTCAATTCTGTTATAAAATATGCTGAAGGTTAACTTAGAAAATGTATAAATATTTTAAGTTAATTCTCTGATCCAATTATAATTGATATAACTAGCTGAAGTGTATAAAAGTAGGAAATAAGCATTTTCTGTATGATTTGCGTTTAAATATGTGTTACTATTAGGAGAATAGGCCATTCTCTATGGATGTACAGGTGAGACTTGCTATTGTCCAACCATTATAATAAGAAATCTCAGTCACTACAATGAAATTCCATGTAATGAGGCCCCCTCGCCCTCTGCCCCCCCACCCAGTTCCTACACCCATAAATGAGGGGCAGTCAGCCTTACACTCCACACCAGTGGCGGAGCTAGTGAATGGAGGGCCCGGACAAAAATAATTCCCCCCGACCCCCCAGGAGGTGATTGCACTCCAGTCGGAGTTGCATCTTATCTCGGGTTCATATATTGGCAGAATTATTTGTTCTACCCTTTCAACTGTGCCACTTTTTATGTACGATAATATTTATTAGGATTACTATAGATAGATGAAACACATCGAAGATTGGCATCTGTTTTTCTTTCTAGAAATAGACTAAGCCGCTTATTCTTCATGCACCAGAAGATCTATGTCTTGAAGCAAGATTAAAGATTGGTTTGCTATTATCCGTTAATTAGAGCCTGGCTCACATTTTGGCACAGAGTTAAAGCTTTGTATCAGTGCAAGCATTTTTAACTCGTCACAGCAATTTAATACCCTACAATACAACACAGATTAATATTAAAAAACTGCAAATATATAATAAACCAATCCTTTATTTAAACTGAATGTAATAGCAAGACACTGAGGTACAGTGTCTTGAGTAGCAATTCAGGACACATAAGGGGGTATTACATTGAAAAAGTCACATCAGCAAATTATTACAATTTGTCTGTCTTCTTTTTGACAGGTAGAGCTAGAAATGTTGACTCACTAACCCAATTTGTTTTTCAGTTCTGGATACCTATGTCCCAAGGGAGTGTGAGGCATAACAAAAATAAAATGGCAATATTGTGGATTCATAAAATCTGGCCATATATGGATTCATTCTTATTTTCAGAGTGTAAACAAATGGGTAACATTATATGTATCTCTTGTGTACACATAATCTTTATATTTAATAGCATTAAATGTGTCTAATGATACCAAAAAATAAAAGACAAAAAATAAGGAAAATGAACAATATAACATAACAAACAAAAATAATATCAACCCTTCTTTTTTGCACTTTTTCTCAGAAACCCTCACAATATTGATATTTAGTGAGACAATCGTTTCAGTTATTTCTGATTTCACTAATATCCTTATTGCCCTGGTGTGCTAAAAAAGGGGAAATTTTAAACTTTAAATCAAGAAAGCTAAAAACCAGTAGGAGAAGTCACTTCTTGTCCCTGTTCCTTGTTTCTTGTCTGTAGTTTTTTTGACTGGAGCCATGAAATTAAAAGACCTTTGCTTCTGGGGAGGAAAGCTATGGCAAGCTTGGACAAGCTAGTAAAAAGTAAAGATATTATTAACAAAGGTCCGCACAGTTAGAACTATGGTATTCCCAGTAGTAACATACGGATATGAGAACTGGACCATAAAGAAGGCTGAGCACCATAGAATTGACACTGTTGAAATGTGGTGTTGGCAAAAACTACTTAGAGTCCCTTGGACTGCAAGAAGATCAAATAAATGAGTACTTTAGGAAATCAAGACAAAATGTTCACTGGAAGGTTTGATCATGAGGCTAAAGCTCAAATATTCTGGCCATATCATGAGACGGCAGGATTGCTAGAGAAGACTCTGGGAAAGATTGAAGGCTCATGAAGGAGAAGATTGCAGAGGTGCAGGTGGATAGATGGTGTAATTGAAGCAATGAACACGAGCTTGAGGGGCATTGGCAGACAGATGTGCCTGGCATACTGCGGTCCATAGGATTACAGTGAGTCAGACACTACTGACCGACTAAACAAAAACAACACTAATGTTCTAAAACCTTTTAAACATTTTAACTCAGATATATGATTTATGTTATATGCTCAGGTTATTATAATAATAATATAAAATATCACAGAGTCCCTTTACATAAGATGATCAGTGTAGAGATATAATGAACCATAAACCATAAATATTATTAATGCACTTAGCGAAAATAAGATGTTATGAGAATCAAGTGTTCTTAAATTAACACATAATGAAATAAAAATAGAACTTGAAATCGAAAGTTCAGTTATTTGAATGTGTATAATAAAATTGCTAAAAGAAAATACCAAAAATACATTTTTATTAAATATTTTCTAATTTAATTCTAATTATATTCACTTTTACGTTCTCTTAATCTAGGAAGGAAAGTGTTCCCTGTTTTAGGTCTTCTCCATATGTTACTGTCTGTTACGTTTGCACCATATTTAGGAATGTCACACTTCGGAGTGTTAGGACTGAGGTTGGGCTTCAGAGAGCTCACAACACATGTTTCCGGCACATCTTTAAAATACTAAACTTGATTGAAGATAAATATGAAGGATTATATTTTGACTAAATCTTAATTGCTTTATGTTTTTATGGTTGTCAAAACATTCCTTTAAAATCATGTTTTAACAACAGACAAAACCACGCATGACTCTCTTTTATACTTAAATGCAATATGTGTTGGGCCATAACTTAAAAAAATATAATTTTAAATATTTTTTTATGATATATATTTATATACTATACTGCTGTACGGTGAAGGGCTTCTATCGCTCTTTTGCCCTCCATATATTAAATGATAGTTGTGGTGAATTAACTACTCATAAGGTCCACAACACAAGCTGGGATCCTGCCCCACGAAAATGATAGGCAGTAACCTTGAAGATGTCTATCTGTGGGTAGGATTCCCAGCTTGTGTATAATACAACTTTGGCTTTGTATAAAAGCTGTGTAATGCAGCGGGCATAAGCTTAAGGGAAGCCATGTTTGAAATGGTTTATGGATTGAAGAGCGAGGAATTTGTGGCACATTTGCATGTCCCTGCTCAGCTTCCCAGAGTGCAGTGTAATAACTGTATTTCTCAGAATTCTGAGCTGGAAACTGTTTTTTTATTTTGTTTAAGCCATTTAAATGTGAACACAAATGTACTATTTAGATACTATATATATATATATATATATATATATATATATATATATATATATATATATATACTGTATATCTATAGAAAATGCTAAATACTGCTGTGTATGCATTGATTCATCAATAGTATAATCTATATATGTTTGTATATATGTGCTCTATTTGATTGTAATATATTTCTATGCAGTGTTTGTGGTAAGGCATGAACATTTGGGAGAACCAAAAAATAGATCATCATAACAATGAAGTTATATTGATAATAATAATGATACCAATACTATTGATACTAATTTTCATAACGTTATTATTATTATACTAGCGATTTGCCTGTCAAAAATTTGAAGCCTGGCAATGCTGTTTGCCACACAATGCGATGTTCTGCCCCCTCTGAGCACCTTCGGCGCTCATCGGTGAACCCCGCGCTGAGCACCTTTGGCGCACATTGCAAGCCTCTCCTCCCATCTACTTCAACGCTCATTACAGGACTCGGCAACTTGCAACTATTGTGCTTGGGAATGCCATGTGTCTCTTTCCACCATCTCCCCCTGTCCCTTCCCTGTGTGTTTCTCCTCTGTGTGATGAATGTTTGTGTAGCGCGCGCTGACTGCCATTGGTTTTATTTTCAAAGTCCCGCGTCCCTGGCGTTGTTGGTGTAAGTGTTACTGTCTTTGCCGTTGTGCATTTTCTAAGTCGCGCATGCCTGGCGTTGTTGGTGTAAGTGTTACTGTCTTAGCCATTGTGTATTTTCTAAGGCCCGCGTCCCTGGCGTTGTTGGTGTAAGTGTTACTGTCTTTGCCGTTGTGTATTTTCTAAGTCACGCACTCCTACATTTTTTACCCATTATTTTAATTATGTCTAATGAAAATAAAAGTCATCTAAAAGGCATTGATCCAATCTGGATGTAATAACGAATTGGAACACCTATATTTTCATAAAAATTATATGGAGAATAAAGGAACGACAGAGTCCAGTGCAAAAAGAAACAATGGTTACGTAAATAAAAGTAATACCTTTTTAAATTCCTTGATGTTAGCCAGGTTAAATGAAAATATGTGATCCTTAGCCCCAACGTATAGTCTTCCCCGTTCTTCATCCAATACAAAGGTGTGGTAACTTGAGCTGTTGGCCAAGCCGTTGAACGTGATTAAATTGCTGGAGTCCAACATTTCTACAAGGGATAAAAAAATGAAGTAAGGTTAGTAATATATTTCATGACAAACAGATTTATCAGATAGTGGCATATTTGCCAACATGAACAAATGGATGTTTAATCTCATTTGTTTTTCTTGATATCTACTTGCTAATCACTTCTATTCCATTAAGAAATTAATCAATTCTATTTTTTATTTTCTAAAATATTTTTTTTATTTCATCTTCAGATTATCATTGGTCTTCAATTGTTATAAAACAAACAACAAAATATAAACTTAATTCATGAATAGAGCACAAACGGAATTAAATAAAGTTTTTGTGTTTCAATTTGCGTATTTATGCTAAATAAAGTTTCCCTCTTCGAAAAAGCTAAATAAAGTTTATTGAAATTGATACAATGATGCGTAGTGACGTCATTGCGTTAGAAGCGTGCGTCATTACGTAACTACGCAAAACCAGGAAGTAATAGGCTTTATAAGCCAGAGCAGTATAGCCTCAGAGAAAGTCCTATATAAGGACGAAACGGACCATTGACGAAACGGACCTTTTTTTGTCTACTTATTTCAACTTTTTCTTCTTCCGAAGGGCCTAAGAGAAATATGGAGAGAGGGAACTGAATCGCAAGTATTGTGTATTTGTTACATATTTGCTGCATGTTATTATCCTCTCATTTAGGTGGTTTATTTTACCACTTTTTTCTATTATATCCCTACCACCACAATGCAAAGATTTTTTTCTTTGTGTATAATTATTAATAGTTGTCTGCTTTATTGATTGCAAAGATCCCATACTTTTGTGAGACATAGAGAGCCTAGGCTTCCACGTTACAGTTGATTTTAATATATTTTTGTTCTGTTTTTATCTCAATTTGCCCTGTTTTACAACTCTATGATTATCAGTGTATCCTGTGTTTACAGGATCATCAGTATAGGCTGATGTATGAGAGTTGACCTGTTCATTTATAGTACTTTTGTACTGTATTAGTTTAGGATCCCTTTCTTTTAGGACCACTATACAGCATTTGTAACATTTAAGTACATGATTTTGGTATAGAGTTTAAAAGTCAGCACAATCATTTTAAAATTGTCTTTCAGCGTTTTTTTCCAGGATAGAGAGTATCCCAATAAAATATAATTTTTTAAAAATATAAACTTACATTATTATTTATATTCAACTATGGAATTCAGTTATTTAAAAAAAGAGTACATGTCCACCTTATTAAAAGTAATAATAAGAATACTATTATGAGAATAAATTATTTATAAATTATCCATACAATCTAGGGTTTGGCGAAGCTGTAAACTGGTCGTTAAAACAAAGAATGGACATCGAAGACAAAATAGGTTATGATTAATCTGCCCATTAAATCTCACAATTTAGGACAATGAAGAAAAATTAATCCTGTATTATAAAAATGTTAGTTATTACTTGTTTTCCTTTTATTTTTGGCTCATACTTTATTTAATAGGGGTTCCTTTCTTTCGAAGAGTTAAAAATGATTAAAATAGCTGTAGATATCAATATATTTGATTGATTAGTCTATGCAGCTATTATGTTGGTAGAATACATATTAAAAAAGGAAATATTTGCTTAGCCTTCAGGTAATACTTAAACATGTTTCATGGAAATATCTGTATGAAACTTTTGTAATGGCACTTGAGATCTTTTATGCTATAACCACAGGATATGGACCAAAGGATAAATAACCATATTGAGTCAATATTTGTTAAGAAAACATACCAGAAGGACAACTAAGGAATCTGACAGTGATTAATCATGCATTAAATAGGGACACTGCTCGTGTTATTTGAGAGGATGTCTGGACTTGTAGTCTATCCCCTTAAAATTACACAACTGAAGAACTCTTTATTCTGGTGACATAAAAACTGCAACTTCAGATACTTTCGGGGGTAACAAAGACAACTAGACAAGTGGTGGGAGCGCCTGGCTCTTACTAATATAGGCATCGTACACATGCTATCCATAACCTTTTGTGTACATATGTTGACCAGTTGCCACCAAGATTGTTTATAGTAAACCACAAGGGTCATTGTATACACCCAATTCCACAATGTCTCAGATTCTTTAAAGATCCTTCTTATGGTTGATGAGAAAGTTTGTTTTATTTTTACTTTGCTTGGGATTGATGTGCATTTTCAGATGTCAAGTGATATGATCATAGAAAGGTAAAAATAATTCTTAAAATTCTACATAGCAAAATGGTCAGTTGATGATGTGTATGGCAATATATGCAAGAGTTTTTACAGATTAGTGAAACTTTATACATATCAATCAATGATGTTTATATACAATAGGGTCTCTTTAATAAGTATGTCCAAATCAGAAGAAATATAGCTTGGCAAATACCAGGCACCAGGGCGCTGTGGCGACCAGAAATAGCATCCTAGGAACATATGCTTTCCTCATTAACATTGTATATATTATTTTGTTTATTTCTCAATAATAAGAAAAAGTGGTGAGTTTCAAAAGTTGCTCTGTGGTCCTGATCACAGCTGATCAAGGCACCTACAGAAAGCATATTTGAATTTTCCGCTCTGAGCGCTGTGCATTCTGGGGTGATTAAAACCTATCACAGGCAGGGCAGTAAGTTTATAGTTGCTTTTTTGTGTACTGTCCAATCAGCAGTAATCAAAATACATAGGAAGCCAAATCTTTAATTGATTCTGAAGGTCCTCAAAGGACCATAATTCAATTCACAACCAAAGTAAAACATTTCAGCAACTTCTTCCTATAACAATGACCCCATCTATAGAGGTATATATATTACCTGACTGGCTCCTATGTTTCAGACATATATATATATATATATATATATATATATATATATATATATATATATATATATATATACAGTAGAATCCAGGTTATCCGGCACCCAACTAACTGGGACACTCAAGCAACCGGCACCGGCATCAATTCCCCATTTTCAAAAACTCCTGCTAAACCGGCATAACCGGCACTATTCGGAGTTGGAGACTGCAAAAAAAAAATCCTAACTTTTTTTCTAATTATTTTTTTCTGGGCCTATATGACCCAGTTTAGGTGCTAATGCCTTTTTAAATGCATTTTGAGGTGTTTTGGAGTGTTTAAGGGTCGTTTATATCCTTAAATTCGGAGATTCACGATTAACCGGCAACTACACTTATCTGTCAATAGGGGGTCCCCGTGGGTGCCGGATAAAGGGGGGGTTTACTGTATATATAATATATATGTATATAAACACACATTATTAGAGGCATTTTGCAAGGTCCTACATTTTGTTCTGGCACCTAGATTTAAAACAAATTTATGAAGCCCTAATTCAACATACCGTAATTTTTCTTCCCAATTTTCAATCCATACATGACCTGCTTTGCCCATAAACCTGATCCAGTCACCACCCCACTGCACTATATGAGACAATAATCTGACTGTGTATTTCCTTTTTACTAAACAGCGATTCTACCAGTTGTGTAATTTATGCATCTACATTATATCAATGTAAATGAAGAAATAAAGTGGAAACTAAGCGCAAAAATATAGAAGCCTGGTGCATGCTTTTAACTTGGAAAATAACTCTAGAGGAGGAGGCTCATATTGCCCATATTGTCTATAGGAGCTATGTATCAAGACAGGGTAAAGGTTTGTGCCCACCTGATAGTTTCCATAGAATATATAGGAAATGGGGGAATTTTATGTTTTAACGCAATTTACCTCCACTTAATACGTCTAATCCCCACTTGATAAATGTACCACAAAGTGTCCAATGGATTTTCCATTGGATTATATGGAACACATCTTCCTTTTCGACAAAATAGTTAATTCTTTAATACTGGCCAAAACACTCTAAGCATCAGAAACAGCCTTCAGTGAACCCAGTCACAGACCATGCAATGTTTAGGGAATGTTGACCATTGATATACTTATCTGTAATAGTAGAAGTTCGAGAAAAGGGAACAAGACGTTTGCCTGAGGTTGTATCTACTGGTGATATGTGGGCAAACTAATACATCGTGACTTGACACATTAATGGATAGCTAAGAGTTTACAAGACCTAAGGCCTGACAGCTATGTGAAACTAAAAGGGAAAGACAGCATGACACATCCAACCTGTAGCTGTTATAATTGCAGGTGGGGGCACGAAACACAACTATCTGTTAGAAAGCTTGTAAAACAAACCCTAAAACACATGGTCAAAACAACACGCACTTGTGACCGCTTTAACTGAAACCACCCACCAGATACAGCGAGAAAGAAAATGCACATACAAAAAGTCAAATTAAAGAACCACCATATTTCAGGGAAAAAGTCAACATTTTTGGAGAATGTAACAACCTTACAACATTAGGAGGTGTGAGCTTAAAAACATGTTTTAAAAAATATATTTAGCTGACTCTGCTTATTATCCTTTCAGTCAGTTTGTAGTGCCACTGCTTCATCATGGGTATATGTCGGGGGGGGGGGGGGGGGGTAGTATTAAAGGGCCATTTCCCTCACTGTAAGTGCTCTTCGTGGTATGAACGAGCACAAGATTGTATGTTAAAATTATTTGTATTTATTTTATTACACTGATAACAGCTAAAAAAATCTAAAGTTTTAAGTCTGTTTACATAACATAAGTCTATCCTGCCTACTGGCTGTTGCATGAGTAATAACAGATAGACAAGTGTGTGGTGAAGACAGTGATTGATAGCAGTTTTCCCTGGAGTCAGGACTGCACTGATCAGCTATCCCCTAACCGACTTGTTTAGGTGATTCCAGCATTCCACGTTCTACACAGATGGATTTGTTAAAGGCATATGTAAGTGAGCCGGATAAATACATTTCTGCACTCTACGGGAAAAAAGCAGCCTATGTGTATGCAGCACATCTCATAAAACATTTTAATTTTATTAATATCTGAAAATCTTTCTAATGATTATGTTGACACCCCCAGGGGGTGTCTACACAACTTCCTGGTCCCCACCCAATCAGCATGCAGCATCTGGGGTGCAATATTAACCCACTATTTACCTGCTTTTGCTAGCTCAGCCAATCTCCTTGCAGCTTCTTGTCACATGTCAGTGATACACTACATTTCCCAGGCTGCTTTGCTACATACCCCAGCTGCTTTGCACCACAACCAATAGGAGAGCAGTGTTGTTAGCCTCCCAGTAACTGCTGGTATAAAACAGTGCTATGTCTCAAATCTTTCATTTAACGGGATTGGCCAAAACAAATTGGAGGGGGTGTTAAACTTCATTTTAAACTGTCAGAAATTACAATAGATTTTGCTAACTTCAAGATAAGTGTATAATGTTTATTTTGGTATTTTTTCATGCAAACATTTTTTTTTTCATACACTTCTGATTCTCTTCCATCAGATGCATTCATAATCCAGGAAACTTATCCCTTTAAGGTTAACTTTTTTATTTTGCTCACTGCACGGACCTGTAGCTGCAGGTCTGGCAGTGGGCAGTCAGTGACACATGTAAACACAGCTGAAACGAAAAACAATGGCCATGAATATTCTCGCAGACAAGTTAGCCATGAGCGTTGAAGAAAGACAAGCGGTAGCCCCTAGACACAATCAGATTGTGCTAAAAGTAATCATTTCCATATGAAGTTTTTACAACAGTCTAGTGCACTATATTGACAGCCTTGTCTTAGCTTTCAAATCAGCAACATTTCATAAATAACTAATTTAAAGTCAGTTTATGCAAAATGCCCATTTGTATTTGAAAAGGCCATTATTTATGATCTATTGTTCAGTCATCATTACGGATCTTCAGTATGAGCCATCAGTGTCAACTGAATAAAAGTGCTTTTATTCTCTATATTTAAATATGAAATGGAGTATTTCCATCACAAAAGGTGATATATCTGTGCCTGTCTAGCTGTCTTCATGTCAATTAAACAACATGATGAATTTGGGTTTCTTACTTAAATATTTTTAATCAGTGAAAACAGTACTCTTTAAGGAAAAAAATAATTCAGTCACTTACGTAAAAAAGGGCAGAGACTGATGCCATTATATCACCATGTGCACATCAAATGTGATTATACAAGTAATAGAAAACAAAGCTTTATTGTCTAATTTTAAAGGATCACTGTAGTTTTTTTTTTGTTCAGTCATTCCCGACACTCTATGACCACATGGACCATATTCACTTGGTTTCATGGCAGATATATTGGAGTGTGTAGCCAGTTTCTTCACCAGTGGGTCACAGCATACAGCTCCTGGTATTCGTAGGTGGTCTCCCATCCAAGTACTGACCAGTCCCAACCCTGCTTGGCTTCAGGGTGGAGTGACCTCTTGGTTCCCTGACTGGAATCGAACCCAGGTTGCAGCGGTGAAAGCACCGGATCTTAACCACCAGGGAACCTCACAACATATAATGGATGCCTCCGTGATCCAGCAGAGAACCCATGGACTGCAGGAGAACAGGCACATCTACCATTATGTCTCTGGTTGCAAGTGATTTAAAGCTTAGTAATATTGGCTGCTGTTGTTCAGTTGTGTCTGACTTTCCATGACCCTATGAACCGCAGCACACCAGGCACATCTATCTTTATGTGTCTAGTTGTATTTATCCATAGGGTTTTCTTGGCAAATATACTGAAGTGGGTTGCCAGTTCCTTCTGTGATTTGTCTCACTTCTCTGCTATGGCCTGCCCATCTTGGATGACCCTACATGGGATAGCTCACAGCTTCATTGAAATAAACAAGCCCCTTTGCCACCGCAAGGTAGAGATCCAGATTTACAGCCTTATTAAATTGCGATTCGGACAATTGAATTGGGCTCTATATAAGCACATAGCATATTTTTTCCCCAGAAGTTTTTAGTTAGTGAACTTCTATCCAGAATCAAGGTCTTCACTAAATAAAAACTTCTGTAAAAAAAAATATGCTGTGTGCTTATATAGACCCCTTTTTCAATTGGCCAAATCACAATTTAATAAGGCTGTTAGTCTGCTCATATGTTTTAAACATATATTTATAGATCATACAATGGTATTTTAATATATATTTTTTAACACTATAGACCTCCTTTTTTATTTACTATGAAAAAATGTGTAATATAAATATGTAAATTAAAATCTTAATTACACAATAGATACGCTGAGATTTTAATTACAAATATTATATTCAACTCTGTAGCACCAAACTGTCTGTAGCACTGTATTGTATTAACTGATACCTATACCACCCCTTCTAGATAGTTACCTTGTCGTGGTGAAGGTGGTTGTGTGCTTCAATGAGCTAAACCATGAAGGGTAACTCAAGATGGGCAGGTTATAACAGAGAGGTCAGACAAATCGGGGCCCAATGGAGAAGGAACTGTCGACCCACTCCTGTGTCTTTGCCAAGAAAACCTTTTGGATAAGCACAACCTTAGTCATAATGATAGACGTACCTGTTCTCCTGCAGTCCTTAGATTCTCTGCTGGATCATGGAGGCATCCATTACATGTTGTTAAAGATTGTATGTATTGATAGATGTTCTTGGTGTGCTGTGGTCTATAGGGTCATGGAGAGTCAGGTACAACTGAATGACTGAACAAATTTCAATTTTACCATTGAAATTTACGTTTTGGATCCACTCTATTTTACTATATCCTTGTAAATAAGGAAAATGTTGATACAATATAAATAAGGAGTTATAACAATACTAGCAAAAGAATATAACTTGGTAATAACTTCTTAATATACAATCAGCTCATATTAATGCAACAATGTAGAACCTTATAATCAGTTCTTGTAAAGGTTAGTCTACGGAAGAATAGAATTTGTACAGAGATACTTTGTTCTAATACTGCCGTACGCTTTGACCCTATTTGTGACCTTGGGTTTCATGCCACCTTATCTGCACATGCCACAAAACGTTTCTTCCCTGTCATCACATGCGTTTTCCTTTCATCAACATACTGTAAGCGCTACAGAGAAAAAAACATCCTTCTTCAATGTGACAAAGCGTATATGTTGCTGATCAAAATAGTTACAGGCTCCATGGGCCTATGACAATTTTGGACATGCTTGGGGTAAGTAATCAGAATGTAGTGAGTACTAATCAGTTGTTGATTTGGACCAATGGATTCAGTACATGTTGTATTTATTAGTCGCCAGACTGTTTTCCTCTGATTGTGTGGTACATCCCTGAGGATATTATACTTGAGTCAAAATCACTGTAGGAATACACATTACCATTCATTAATTAGTTCAAATGTTTAGCCCACCCGGCACTAATGGTCAGTTGATACTCTGACATTCAATGACTATTATAGGCAAGATTCTTGTACAATTACAATTTTCAAGTTTTAATTTTTTTTAATAAAGGTATCTGGGACTCAGAACATTGATATCGTGCATTTGAAACAATTATTTTCTCCATAAAAACACTAGTATAAAATGTTTAAATTTGTGAGAAATTCACTAATCATACACTCATATGTCATCCCATTCAATATAATTAGACAGTCTAAACAGTTTATTTAAGAATGGGGCTATCCATTGTATGAGCCTTGTTGTTGTATATCCTACATGCTAATATGTGGCTCCATATGCTAATTTCATGTTCAGATTGCTTGATTAGTGTGGGTGATGGGATCTAACCACACAATAACATAGTATCGTTGTTTTTTTTTTGCCACCACTGTCACAAATTAGCACATCAACATATCTAATTAGTATTTGTAAGCTGTCTATATGCATAATAATGCAGCTCAAACAATAGTGAATATCTCAGAATCTCTGGAATTACTTACTTAAGAACCAAATGGATAGATAGAACAATGTATAGCTATTTGTACTAACTTAAAAAAAATAGATTTTGTGGAGTCTGCTTAAGCTAAAAAAAGGAAAACATGTAAAAGGTTTAGTATAAAATAAAAATCACAAAAATATAAAAATAAAAAAAATTGCTTTAATTCACAGAAAAAAAATATGATTTGATTTTTTAAAAATCAGTATGATGGTGTATGGTCCATTTAAATGTACTATTCCTATTATTATTGAAGCTCTTACTGATCAGTGCTTGGGATGTTGAACTTGTTTCAACATCTCAAGCAAATAGTCATAACCTTCTTTTAATGTTTAACCATTATATCTTTGTGATGTTATATTTTCCCATCCTGACAACTGTTTTTTGATTATTTAATGTGAAATATATTTTTTATGGTTTCTTTTATAGCTTTCGGTAAATGTTTTGGTAGATACCTTTTTTCATTACCAATTAAATTTTTGTTTTACCCTGTTAAATGTTATCTATTTTCTAATACATGTATTCTTTAAATGAGTGTATTTAAATGCTCATGCAGATATTATACTGTACAGTCAAGCTGGATTACAGACAAATTAAGATACGTCCATGTAGTAGTCATCTATGAATCATTTGATATTAAATACAATCCACTAATATTCAATATGTTGGAGAAAACGGCTTCGAGTCCATTGGACTGTAAGAAGATCCAATCAATCAATACTCCAGGAAATCAAAACAAATTGTTCACTGGAAGGTTTGATCATGAGGCTGAAGCTCATATATTGTGGCAATATTTTAGGAGAAGACGGTATTGCCTAGAGAAGACTCTTATGCTGGTAAAGATTGAAGGCACACGAAGAAGGGGACGACAAAGGTGGTGATGGATGCAAGAGTTAATTGAAGCAATGAACACAAGCTTCATGGATCTCAGAGGGGCAGTAGCTTATAGATGTGCCTGCGTGCTGCAAATCCATAAGGCATTGAAGAACGGACATGACTGAATGACTAAACAACAACAACAATATTCAATAAAATCAAAAAAATCGTCTCCGCAGACACTGCAAAACTTATTGAATCACCTTAAGGCCATTATTTCTGGACTTTTAAGCCACATGAAAAATGTAAAAAATATATACCATCTTACACAGCTTTATTTTTAGAGTTTCATCCCCTTTTGGATGATCAAATCTAAACACAAGCAAGAACCATAAAAAGTATGAAGATGAGTTGCTTTACCTACTTGTACTAGCAAACAGGTGTAACATCGACTAATACCCTTTAAAATAAGCAAAAATAACAGATAGGCATCATATGGAGAGCATTACAAATAAACCATTGCCCAAAATATTTGTGAACATAAATTAATCACCATGTTTTGAAAATAGAACAGAAAACAAACTTTTGAATTGGACAAAATCCTATTCTTTATTTAATCCATAAGGATTCTAGTTAACGAATACAAAGAAGATCAGTCCATTGGCACAATGTTTTGTCTATGCTTTGCATGCTTTTTAAGCAATGGAAAGCTGCTTTATCCTGTATGCTGTTCATTAGTCTAAGACTCGTTGGATATGAAAATGTTCTGAAACTAGATGTTTGTCATTATGTATTTAAAAAAAAAAATAGATTTGGGGCCATTATACATAACACAGCATGAACAACAGCAAGAAAATTTCACAATTTGATAATTGACCTAATAAACAAAATACAATTGCAGAAAGCAATATTATCACATATATAGTTGTGAGCGAGGGCTGCGCGCAAGGGCCTCAGTCGAGGGCTGCGGCTCGCGCAGCATTCTTATTCATCACACAAGATGGCAATGCTTGCTGGGAGTTGTAGTCTTGCGAGGTTCCACTTGCTATGGGGCCTTTGCGCAATGTTATGAATCAGTCATGTGATCTCTGGTGGATGTGTCATGTGGGTGAGGTCATCCAGTCAGGCCAGGATGTAAGGTTTATAATATTCTCTGGGGGTGTGGTGTTGGTTGCATCACCATGGTTACCGAGGTGATTGACACGCTGAGGCAGGAAGTGGCGCATGGACAGCTCATCATAGCCTTAAAGTGGTGCATGGGCTGCAGATGTGGTGAGTGAGATCAGGGTGTGTGTTAGAAGGGGGCAAAGAGAGACAGAGGTGGGAGAGACACAGGGGAGGTAGAGGGGGAAGAGACACAGGGGAGGGAGATGAGCGGAATGAGCGACAGGGGAGGGAGAGAGGAGGGAATGAGACAGGGGAGTGATAGAGGGGGCAAAGAGAGACAGGGGAGGGATAGAGGGGGCAAAGAGTGACAGGGGAGGGATAGAGGGGCAAAGAGTGACAGGGGAGGGATAGAGGGGGCAAAGAGCGACGGGGATGGATAGAGGGGGCAAAGAGAGATGGGGATGGATAGAGGGGGCAAAGAGAGACAGGGGAGATATAGAGGGGGCAATGAGAGACAGGGAAGGGAGAGAGGGGGCAAAGAGAGACAGGGAAGGGAGAGACGGGGCAAAGAGAGACAGGGGAGGGAGAGGGAGAGGAGGCAAAGAGAGACGGGGAGGTAGAGGGGGCAAAGAGAGACAGGGGAGGGAGAGAGGGGGCAAAGAGAGACAGGGGAGGGAGAGAGGGGGAAAAGAGAGACAAGGGAGGGAGAGAGGGGGCAAAGAAAGACAAGGGAAGGAGAGAGAGGGCAAAGAGATACAGGAGGGGGGAGGGAAAGAGACATGGGAGAGAGAAATGTTTGGGGAAAAAACTTGATCTTGCCGTCATTTTTTGACGGGCAAATCGCTAGTCACATATATAGTTGTGAGCATGCGGGTTGTTGCTAACGCTTGCGGGCACCAAAGGCGCTCCTTGCGCTCATCCCTACAACCCCCTACGACTTTCAGGTGGCGAGGGTAAGCATTTGCAGAGGTGGAGGCTCTATGGCGCCTCACACGCGGTTACAAACACCCAAAGAAGCAGCACTTTACCAAAATACATCTAACACACAATCACTATATACGGACTTACACAAAAAAAAAAAAGAAATGCGGGACTTGCAACGGAAAATTTACGGACTTAGCATAAAAAAATACAACACGCGCAAAAATACGACCTTAACGCCCAACCGCGCGCACATGAAAAAGTTAAAAACACAATAAATACACACAACAAATACATAAAAAGCTTACCCACAGCAAAGGGGGGGGGGGGGGGGGGGTGGTACCCAGGACCTCTGGAAGTGAAGTTACACTTCAATTTAAGTCCAAATTCCAGAGTTTACACACACGAAAATCCCCTAAGCGAGAGAAAAAATGGCTGCCGAGGACCCTAAACACGCAAAACACCACCAAGCACATACGGATTTTCCGAAAAGCTGTACGAGGTAACATTTTTAAAAAAGCCGTACGAGGCTCGCAATAAGCGCCGAAGGATCTCGGACCACCAACAAAATTAATGTCTCCACCAAACAGCATTACCTGCCTTACAATTTTATTGCTGTCATTTTTTGACGGGTAAGTTGCTAGTTAATATAATAATTAACAAAATTATTAATTTGATGGTATTTGTAAAATAATAGATGACCATTGAATAAGTAGTGTATATTATATGTTAACCATCGTATGGATAAAGAACAACCTTTGTTATTCTATTAAATAAAGAAAACATTTTCTGAATGACTTGACACTGCCGACTTTTAAGCGTCCACTTTGTTCACCAAGTTTGTCTGTTATTGTAATTTCACGGTAATGAATCACCTTGGGAAATTTATCTTATCAATAATCTAAGTGGACATTAACTGTGGTTCCTTTCACATCTGCTCAATCAATCTGAAATGTCACTGTTGTTCTACTTTTCATCACGACAGATGTCAATCAGATGGAAATCTGGAAGCCATAGAAGAGCTGGACTGATTGTAATCTTCCATTTTTTTTTAAGTATTGTGTAATAAAACAAGATTAACCCAAGAAGATTTTATCACAAAATAATCAGCTATGGATGGGTTCTTAATATGCAACAGACGTGTTAAACAAACTTACATGTTGAATAAAAATAGTCTCATATTTCATTGAAATAACACAATAGAGGAAACACACTGTTCAACATATTGGGCTGATAAGAACATTAACGTGGTGAAATCAGTAAAATAAATAACTAAAAGCACATACGGGTATGTTTATTAAAGGTTCTTATTAAACAATAGTTGACAGTAGAGTTAACGACACATTTTGTAATGGGTGCCAACTTTCCTTTGGGGGTAAAATATGATGATAACAAATCTAATTTCCAATGTTATTGTATAATGGTAATTCTTAATTAATTTTGGTGGCATTTAGGAATTATGAGAGTAAACATATTATTTAGTGTCATTTTTCTCCTCCTTAGACCAGTTAAACAAAGAACTAAACTCGATAATGAACAAAATGATTTAGAAATAGCTTATTAGAGGGAATTTAAAAGAGCATCTTACATAATAAACTTATTGAACTGTTTCATTCCAAAACATGAAAGCTCTTTTAATACGATCCCTGTAAAATGTTTTATAGATGAGCAAAAAGTACATTTCTCTCCACTATCCAACATATTAATAGCCAATCCCACGTTCATCATGATGAATTCATTTAAAGGCATGGTCATTAAGGTACTTAAACCAAGCACTATAATGTTATCACACAAATCATATACATTATAGCATTTGACCGATATATTCTTTTTTGATCTTTTACACACAGGAAAAGCTACCTGTTTTCAGCGGGTGCTTCCTTTTTTTATTAAAAGAAATGAAGTTATAAAATTGTTACATGCAGTTAACTACTTTAAAGCTTTGCATAATGGGCTGAGGTCAACAATATTTCAGTGTGCCCAAAAGAGCCATAAAAAGGTTTTATATGAGGTCTTCATTGTTTTCTATGGGAATACGTTGTTTGAGAAGACATTTGTTTCCTATTAGCTGTACCCTTCCATAGAGGCAAACACACCAACCCAATACGTTAAATGTAGGGTACAAAAAATATTTATTCTTTACATTTTGTCATTTTTGAAAACTTTAAATTGGCCTTAAAATAATAAAATATAAAAATACAATGTATTTTCCAAAAAATGAAACAATTTTTTAAATGTGGATGTACTAAACTGGACGTGCCAAGAGCAAGAAATAATTTTTGCTTGAATTTATGCTTTAGACTCTCGTTAAGACTTTTTCATATATCAACTCTGCTCAAGCTGTTAATTTACACGTGTTATTGCTGTGAAATGTAACAGTGAGAAACGAACATGGGACAATTTATAACACTAATGCAGCAATTAAATTCATGAGATGACATAACCAATTTTTGTTAACATATATCGGTGCATATTACGCTCTTTGGAGGGTAAATGCGACCATTGTTTTTCCATGAAGATTTAGAATCCTAATATTAAAATCCCCAATGGAGAAATGTAGTAGCTCTTTTTTAGCTAAGCTCATGTCCACCTGAAATATATATTTATGCCATCCTTAAATCACAGCCTCTTAACATATTCTAAATCCAGGACACACCATTACTCTCGGACACATAGATTCCTAAAAGACAATATGGTTTTTGTATGCAACAATATTAAGTCACATTTTCCCTTTCTCAGATGGTTGTATCAAACTTCCCAAGAATCTCTATTTTGTAGGAACAATTCCTCATTTAAAGGAAAATTGTCCTTTGGCTCCCAATCTCCCAAATATCACTGTTTGAAGAAGACGTCCATCTTTGAAAACAAATCCTTATCTTTCAACCTCCACCATATATTCTAGATTTAGAATCCTATTATTAACATCCCCATGGAGAAATGTAGTGCCTCTTTTTTAGCTACACTCATGTCCATCTGGAATATATATATTTATGCCATCCTTAAATCATAGCCTCTTAACAGATTCTAAATCCAGGATACACCTTCACTCTTGGAGACCTTCCTAGAAGACAATATGTTTTTTGTATGCAGAAATACTATGTCACATTTTCCATTTCTCAGATGGTTGTATCAAACCTCCCAAGAATCTCTATTTTGTAGGAACATTTACCCGTTTAAAGGAAAATTTTAATTTGACTCCCAATCTACCAAATTTCACTATTTGAAGGAAAATTAAATTGTTGTGAACAAATCATTATCTTCCAATATTAAAATATTAAAATCCACATGGACATATTTAGTAGCTCTTTTTTAGCTATACTCATGTCCATATTTTTATGCCATCCTTAAATCACTACCTCTTAACATATTCTTAATCCAGGATACACCATTACTCTCTGAGATTCCGAGAAGACAATATGGTTTTTGTATGCAACAATATTATGTCACACACAAATCTCCCAAGATTCTCTATTTTTTAGGAACAATTCCCCTTTTAAAGGAAAATTTAACGTTGGCTCCCAATCTCCCAAATATCACTGTTTGAAGGAGACTTCCACCTGAAAACAAACCCTTCGCTTCCAACCTCCACCATATTTTACTTTATACGCCCATTTCTTCATGTTTTATTCACTAAGGGACTCATTCTATTATCGGCCGTAAAACGGCCGCAAAGCTGCGATTCCTTGCGGGGCTCCCGTTACCTTGCAATTCAAATAGACGGCGCCGCAAGGATATCCCCTTACGACCGGCCGCATATCTTGCAACTGGCCGCAAGGTCTGAAAACTTTAAAAGCAAATATAAATTCAAGACGGCACTGTAAAGCTCTGTAAATGCTAGGGATCATAATGGGGGACATGATTGAATAGCAACCGGGATTTCTTGCATCCGAAACTCTTGCGGCCGTTTAAGATCAAAGGCTTTCCTCCGTGCGTGAGGCCGCAAGGGATTACAAGGCGCCGGCCGCAAGCCTGACGGAGTCCCCGGCCGGAAGGGAATAGAATAGGCAAATAGCATCTCCTACGGCCGATAATAGAATGAGGGCCTAAGAGTCCAGATGAGTCTAATTTACAGTATATATGTATAGAGGTGTAGGAAAATATTGAGTATATGTATCTATAAGACTGATATTTTGCTTATCATAGCAAAAAGTGCTAACACTAGATAACAGCATGTCTTTTCGACTCAATAAAATAAGCTTTACCGTTGACCAATTGAAATGTTGGTCTGTAAGTTGTATTGTACAATAACACAAAGTCTTCTCATAACATTTGCGGTGTTGTTTCCTCTATAAAGTGTTGATAACTAATCTGAAATTGAATGACACCATGGGGATACAATAGATGTCAAAGCACTAAGTTTATCTTTGAGACTCCAGGTGCAATCCTCGGCCCCCCTCATTGGCAGGCCATGAATGTATTTTGTTGCAGCTGGGGGTTCTTTTTTTACATCAAAAGCTTTACATGATAGGGTCAAATAAAGGACTAGCATGGTCTCTACGCTCATTGGAATGAGGCACAAGAACAAGTGCTGAGTTGAAAGTCATATGTAATTATCTTTATATAAGAAAGACCACACTTATGTTGACAGAAGAACACTGTAATAGCCCATAACGTGGCTCTGTATCCTAACAACATTACAATTGTTTTCGACTGCACTTTGTCATTTTCTTCAATGACAATAGCGTAATTCATTTTAAAACTTGATTGAATATTGTGTGGGATAATATATATATATATATATATATATATATATATATATAATTTAAATATATCTATACATCAATTTAATCAGATGGGCATCTTTAGAATTTTTATTATGATTGTTTTCTGTATTACAGTAAATTGAAATTTTTCCTAAACAGGGATGAATTTATTTCCAAGAAAGTTCCAGATTGCAGTGAGTGCTATAGAGACATTTATATTAATGGGATTTTACTATAGTTTTCCTACACTAGATGGGCATGTTAGATAGGGCTCTTGGTTCTGATCTGCAGTCAAATCTATGAGCCCGATTGAACTGCAAGCGGAATCCAGGCCATATGCGTGCTGCGGGATCCCGTTCGTCTGTGATTCTGGTGCTATTCACGCAAGTTACGGGCAGAAAGCCAACTCTGAAAAACATGCACTCGTCCAGTTCAGGGCGAGAATATGATCAATTAGCGAGACCATAACCTCCCATTTCGAAACAGCCAATAGAAAATGAGACCACCATTCTTACGGCAGTAAAACATGGAGGTTACATGTCAATCAATTAGGTTTGGGGGTCCGATATGCAATGGGACTCGCAAACCCTCAAAATACGAAATTAAAAAAATGTATACCAATACTGTTGTAGTCCATGTGGGTGGCCTGATATGGATTAACTCATTGATTCCCGAGACATAACCCCGGTAATGAAACATAAAAATAAATTAATTTTACTGCAGATTTGCGAGCTTGTGCATTTAACTCTAATGTCTGTCATCACTTTCCCCGTTATTTACAGTGCAGTATTGATTTTTTATTTGCAATTAAAGGAGTGCTACCAACAGGGGTTAAACCCCCTTGCGGTTCCTCTTTAGAGCTCGTGGGATTTTCTCCTACATTTGCCATTTACGGGTGTGAAAACATTTGCGGCTTTGGGAATTTAGCCATTGTAACTCTGCGGATGGGATAGATCAAAGGTTTTGGGAGGCTATAAGTTCCGGGTTTAACTATCGCAAAGTTTTCAAGCTCGTAACCCGTAAACCATCCAGAACCCGCAAAAAGACGCCAATTGAATTGCAAATTAGCTTACGGCCTCACTTACGGGCTCCAGTAACTTACGATAGCTCAATTGAATCGGGCTCTATGTTTCTATGTCGGCGAAAAGATGAAGTAAATTTGTGGAGCCATACTACAACTCTGGACCTTCTCCTCTTAATTTAAATACAGCAAAATTAGAAGTATAGAATAAAAGTCTATGATTATTTAATGAACAGATAGAATGAAGGCTTGCAAAAGGTGAATTTCTTACCAGACAGTTTATTTGCCACTGTGTTCATTTTATGCAAAAGCTTCAATAAAATCATCAAAATAGAAAACAGGGAAAGTAAGATGTAATAGTACTCAAATAAAAATAAAAGATATGCAAATGCAACACGACAATAATAGGCTATTTAACGATATTCAATGCTTTATATAAAATTAATTTAATATTTTGTAAAACAATAAAAGAAAAAAATGATATTTAATCTGGCACCTCCTTAAATCCTAGTACCATGGGCAACTAATTTGACTATATTCTTGTATTTAATAAGACTCTTTGTGAAAAGTGAATTACAAATTAAACACAAGGTATGGGGGATGTAATATTTTTATTTTTGGATAGCCAAAGAGCTGGTTCAGAAAGTGAAAGGGAGTAATGTTGGGCCAAGTGCATAGCTGGTTTTGTTTGTAGCAGGATCCTAATGGGGTATTTTGGTAGTGTCTTTGAAGTGGTACAATTCCAAATCAGAAGGTTGAAGGAGAGTCTAAGGATGCATAGCTCAGGGAAAATTATACAATTAGAACAGCAGCAGCTGCCATAAAAATTCAGTGGAAAATAAGCAACAAGTGTCTTTCCCTCTTGAATGTACTTTAGTTGTAGTTAAAAACTGTCATCTTTGAGGGGTTAAATATAAGTTTAAGGGAATGTAAAGTCAGAGCAGCGTTTCTTCAGTTTATTTTAACTTATAGCTGTATAAACAAAAAAGTGTAAAAAATATGTAAAATTCAAATTTGATGAAAACATGCGAAGTCGCAAATTCATGCTGTTCAACTTGGCTTTTACAACATTGTTGCATTCATGGAATAACATATTTTATAGGAACTCCAAGCTTTCAGATACACATCTCCCTTTCTGAGATAAGTGTCATGTAAAAAAAACACATCAATGACAATGTCAGAATTATCAAGGGGGAAGAAATATGAATCGGAGACATAAGACAACCATTATTTATAATTAGCGAATTGCCCATCAAAAAATGACGGCAATGAAATTGTAAGTGAGCAAAGGGTGTTTGGTGTATATAATGTGGCTGATGTAGCGTCGTTTTCTATGTCGTGCAAGTTTTTTGGAATATCCGTAGCTGTTTGGTGGGCTTTTTCGGAATATCCGTAGCTGTTTGGTGGGCTTTTTTCGGAATTATCTGTAGGTGTTTGGTGGGGTTTTGCGTGTTTATGGTAGTGTTTCGCGTTTTTAGGGACCTTTAGCCTCGTTTTCGTTTTGTTCAGCGGCCATTTTTTCTCTCGCTTAGGCGATTTTCCGGTCTCTAAACTCCAAAATTTGTGGGTAAATGGAGGTGTAACTTCACTTGCAGAGGTCCTCGGTGCCCCCTCTTGCTGTGAGTAACCGTTTTATGTGTTTGTTGTTTGTATTTGTTGTGTTTGTAATGTTTTTGGGGTTGCGCGGTTTGCGTCCTTGTTTTCTAATCTCGTAGGTGTTTTTCGGCAAATCCGTAGGTGTTTTGTGGTGTTTTGCGTCTTTAGACTGCTGTAGCCTCGTTTTCGTTTTTTTCGGCAGCCATTTTTTCTCGCTTAGAGAATTTTTTTGTGTCAAACTGCTTTAATTTCAGTTATATTGAGTTGTAACTTTAGTTTTTGAGGTCCTGGATGCTCCCTCTTGCTGTAGGTAAGCTTTTTATGTTTTTGTTGTGTGTATTTGTTTGATTTTTGATGTTTTGATGTGCGCGTGTTGCGGACGTTTTTTGCAAGGTCGTAATGAGTCGTAACGTGTCTCGTATTTTGTTTGAGTTACAACGTAAAGTTTGCGAGGGTCGCAGTTGCTGGCAAGGAGCGCCTTCAGTTGCAATAACTAGTATGCTCACAACTATATATGTGATACTCTGTATGTAAATGTGTTAATGCATTTTATAAACTTGAACTAAAAATCCATTAGATTAATTTAAAATAATAAAATTGCTTACATATACAATATGTGCTTTAATTTTCTATGCTTCATTTTTTACTGTCCAAATGCCTTACAGACAGATTTTCCAGTAGTTCCAACTTCCCTTCAAAATGATGTAAGCCAGAGTACTCTTGATGTCTTACTTTAAGGCACAAATCTATCATACACCCACCAACACCCTTTCCCTAACAGAATTACAGATAAAAAGAATTTGTGCTGCTCTTAGTACATTTGCATGTTTATTTTAGCTATGAATCCCTTCTGGGACCAACACCTTCATTTAGTTCAGCATGTAATAATTACATGTTCTGTTTATATTACTGTCTTGAGACAAGTTCTGACTTAATTTGCTAAAAATATATTATTTCCTATCTCAGGATTATTTACTGCGTTACATTTTAGCTGAATAAAACCTGCATTTTTAAATAATATTATGTTAATCGGTTTAATCATTATAACAACATTATATATTAGAAAAAACAGATACAGATCAACTCCATGATGCACCAAACTGATGCATTGTAATTTTAATAAAATCCCACCATTTAAAAAATTTTCAATTAAAAACCCAAATGGTACAACTCTGGCTATACCTGGATTATATTCAAACTGAGCAACAATTCTATGGAAAAATATATAATTATTAAAATAATTATAATTATTTTGGTACATATAAATCAATGACAGTCTGATGACTCTCTTCTTTCTACCTCCCCCTTCTATCACCTGTCCATTATCTCATCCTATCTCACCTCTTTCTCACTCTCCCCAATTCGTCACTCACCTTTCACTTCTTATTTACTATCTTCAGAATCTACCCTCTTCATTCTCTTCCTTACAAGTCTCTACTTCTCTCCTGTGCCACACCTCGCTTCCACATACACCTTCATACTAATACTTACATTCAAAAAATCCTTTACTATTTAATTTTAATGCTCTCTACAGATCTGGAACCCAGTAAAGCCAAGCAAAGTAACCGAAAATAGAGAGTATAATGAAATACAATCTTGATATATTCATGAATTACCGAAACACATTATACCTGACAATAGATAACCATGCAATCTTTCCATTCTATCTACCAAAAAAGGCTTGACTTAATTCAACCTTGTGTTCATGTTATAGTTATGCCAGGCATGTTCCTTAAGTGTGTTTGACTCTAACAAAGGAATATATTTGACCTGACATATCTTACACACTTAGCAGATGTTCCAGATTTAAATTCTAAAAAACATCTAGACTAGTCATTCAGTAAAAGTGAAATCTCTTAGGATGTTTTATATTGTACCTCTATGTTCCATTGGCTTAATTCAGTCCACATGGGAATATATCTTAAAGGTTACAGGTTTGCATTTAATTAATTCAAGTTGACAGAGAAGATATTATATGATTTATAATGTTGTGTTGAAGTAGCTTGCAATGAAAATATCTGATTTGAACAAATAAGTTCCCTTTGGTGTGTTGTTCAGAGATGGTATGTATCACAATAATATGGCTGAAGTGAATATAACAAAATGAAATACTTCAGCTAGAAAAAGCATGATTTTGATTCTCTGATGTCAAGTGCAAGCAGTGCCGTATCTACCATTTAGGAGCCCCTAGGCAGTGAAGTGGAGGAGCCCCTGTGTGGGAGTATGAAAGGTATGGCCAACCCATTTTTGCCTTTTCTGTGTGCATAGGTTCCTTTTCCTGTTGTAACTCTCTTGTTCTAAGTTGTTATCCCTAGTAACCATTTTTTATTAAAAAAAATGGTGCCCTTCACAGGGAAGCGCCCTAGGCGGCTGCCTAATTGGCCTAATGGGTAATCCGGCCATGAGTGTCTTTCTGTAACAGGATCTACCATCTCTACATAAAGACACTTCCAACAATCTACTATAATTCCTTTCTCATAAAGTATGACCTCTGAAAATAATTTCCACTGTATACTTTATTTAAAGTCCATAGATTGTACTCTCTATCAACAAGGTCAGTTATGGTGGCTCGTGGCAAGTTGAAACTCTCCGATGGTGGCATATGAGGCAGTCTTAAGATGGGTCATCCAACCATATGACCAGCCCAAACTGTAGAAACAATATTTTGCATTATTTTGTATATTAAAATATGTCATTATGTATGACCCCTGTATAAATATATGACCCCTATTTATATAAATATGTGGGAAACGTTATTACAAACAGAGAAGAAAGATTGACAAGAAAAATGAATTTACATCAAAATCCCTAAAAAAAACATGTTCTCATAAATATTATACAAGACAAGATCAATAAACTATCTTAGAAGAATACATTTTATCGCTGTATTCCAACATTCCATCAATATTCTCTACATTTCATTGAGTTTTGTTTATTTTCCATACATGGTAGTACAACACTTTCAACATTAGAATCCAAGATATATTATAACCAAAAAACCACAAAAATGAAGTTGTCAGCTTGTGATACCAATGGTAATATTATTAGTTACAGAGCACCGTGATACAGATTTATATTAAAATAAACATTTGCACAGATTTATGTTCAACTCATAACACTGCAATAATTGATTTGATCTGGTTCATGAACCTTTTATATTAAATGATTTTCTCTCACTGGACTTATATTTATATTTGTAAAAACGCCCAAAATTCACCCTTGGCGAGACTCATATTTAATATTTCAATTTACAATAGGACACTTTTCAGTTAAACATAACCTTTTATAATTCACATGCTCCTTTTAATTGCCATTAGAGATATAGAAATTCATTAGTAGTTAATTAGCCACGTTCATAACTCTCCAAAAAATGTCCATTTCTTGTACAAATGACCATTATTATTAAAATCAATTGAGTGTATTCATTATTATTACAAAAGTCCAGTTATGGGAGACTGGAAACTCATATTGTACTTGTGTGTGACTGAAGGTCACACACAGGGGTTATGACGAAAACGATCAGTTATTAAATATTATCAATATGTGTGTGTTGTACAGTCGTGCCCGACTCTCCGTGACCTCATGGACCACAACACACCATGCCGATCCACTTGGTATGCATGACAGAGATACTGGAGTGGGTAGCCAGTTCCTTCACCAGTGGGCCTCAGTATACAGCTCCTGGTATTCCTAGGTGGTCTCCCATCCAAGTACAACCCTGCTTAGCTTCAGGGTGGTGTGACCTCTTGGTTCCCTAACTGGAAGCGAACCCAGGTCGCAGCAGTGAAAGCACCGAATCCCAAACACTGGACCAACTTTTGATTGTTGTTGTAAGTAAAGTATATAACAAGTATACTGGAAGGACCAGGTTTATCATTTGGGTTCATTACAAATAAAACTCAAAAGTTAACAGGTATTAAAGGTATATGGAAGGTTATAGAATGATAAATGCGTCAGTAGTGTATGCAAACATTACATTCATAATTAATTGTGGCCAATCAGAGGTAGCTACAACAATGTAAAAGGCTATGGGGATTCAGTCTTTGCAGCAAAGCATCGTGGAACTTGTAGTCATTTGTTCCTACCACACAATTATCTCTCTCCCCTGGAATGAAGCAGCTTAAACAGAGCTGCTCACACACCTCTTTCCCCATTGGGAAGCTGTAGCTCCTCTGGATCGCTGCACAGGGCGGCTAATGGCTAGAAGGTTAGTATAGGGTTAAAATGCCTGGATTAGGTGTTTCTATTGGTTAGTACAAGGTGCCTATGTAGGCACCTAACAGGGTGTGAAAACCCATTATTTCTTAAATAAAATAAATCTGTATGTATAAAGCAGGGATGGTAAACATCAGGCCTGAGGGCCGTATAAGGCCCCCGGAGTCGTTTGATGTGGCCCTTCTCCTTATTCCATAGCCAATGGGAAAGATAATGAGAAAGTGCTAATGACACAGATAATGAGATAGGAAGAGCTGATGAGAAAGAGACAGATGATAGCAGTTTAATCAAACCGTGATTAAATTAATAGCACTCTGTTAATCATCCATACAGAATATTGCATAAAATAACCTTATCATATATCATTGCTGCATACTATCGTATCTATGTTTATCCCTCTATCATTATTCTACCTTATAGTAACTTATACCTTCTTTTAAACATGATAAAATGGCATCGTTTTGCATCAGATTAGTACAATTCAATAAAATACAACCAATCTTGCCATGGAATGTTCATGTACTGATTAAAATCACTCTGCTTTGCAAAATTCCAAAATCTTCTACAAACTTAAAAACAACTTTATTTTTACATTTACAGTGATCCTTAAAATGTGATTTACACTTGGCATATAATAATACAGTTTATGGACTTAAGTAAGATCCTTACTTCTTAATGATTGTATGATGCATTTCCAAGTCTAATAAACATGCAGTAAGACACAAACTCCATTAGGTCACATTGCTTTGACGTTATGTCATATTCATATCTATTTGCTAAACTAGAAAGACAGACTTTCTTAAAGGTTATGGTGAGTCACATGTAATATAGCGGTTTCCAAACGATTCATCTCTAAAGAACTCAACAATTACTCCAAACGCTTTACTTTCCAAAAGTCTGATATTTATTAAAAACAATATGGTCTTGAAGTTGACAGCAGACAAGTGAAGAAAATCAAGAAAAGGAAAATGCTGTGATGTTAGATATTGTAAAATTATATTACCATGTGCAGTAGTTGTGGTTCCATCCACAACGTAGATATTTCATTTAATAGATGCTGACAAAAGATATTGTGAAAAAAGTGCAATTTTACACCACCATCTTTTAAATAGATTAGTTCAACAGGTGGCTACAACATGACAGTGGGTAGGCTTCCTAACTTGTGCATAATCCATCCTACGCTATGCTTATACATCTTATAGCAGACTATAAGGAGCCATGTTCAAAGTGGTATTAAATTATAGCATGAAAATGCATTACAGACTAATTTGCATGTTCCCAGAATGCAGTGCAATACGGTATTTCTTTGAATTCTGAGCAGGAATTATGTTTTTAACTTGTTTTTAGACGGCCAAATATGGACACAAATGTACTATTTATTTAGTGTTATCTGTACGGTAGAGGGCTTCTATCAGTCTTTTTCTCACCATAAGCTAAATGATGTTGTGGTTAATAACAAAACAGTACAAAGAAAATCCTCGGAAACCATACTTTGCATGGTAAATTTGCAGGATAAGTGGTTTAACATAATAAAAAACTTCTGCTTACATACATTTGCATAGATTTACATTTAAGTATGAAAAACAGATATATTTTGTCCATAGCACACCTGCTATAGTTATTTTTTTTTTCATCTTTCAGTCGTTTCCAACTCTCCGTGACCTCATGGACTGTTACACACCAGGACATGATTCATTTGGTATTCATGGCAGAGATACTGGAGTAGGTTGCCAGTTCCTTCTCCGATGGGCCATAGCATACAGATCCTGGTATGTCAGCAACAGTACATATCACATATCAGTGATACATTACATATCCCAGACTGCTTTGCAGCACAAACAGGAACCCCAGACTTAATTCAAAAGTTTCAGCTCACCTGATTGGTCAAAACAAATTATTTTAAATTTTATGCTAATTTAGCCATGGGTTTGAGGGTGTTAACCCCAATCTGTAAATAATTACAAGAAAGTCTGCTGGCTTCAAGGTAAGTGTTTACATGTTTATTTTGGGGTTTTTTTTCATGCAAAAAAATGTTTTCGTACACTACTAATTCTGCTCTATCAGATGCATTCATAATACAGAAAGCTTAAGTATTCCTTTAAATGCTTATGTCTGGACTTTAATTATGTGATAACTTGAAAAGTGAAATATTATATTCTGCACCGAATTATAAACAATTTTGATTAAATCTCTTTTTTGAAGTGGTTGGACACAAATTGCCCTTGCCCCTGTGAGTATTTAATAGCAAGCTGTAAATGAACCAATACAGCAGGAATTGATTAACACTTGCAATATATGTTTTTGCCCACTAATTCTATAAAACTTGGGCTATAGCCAGAAACACCTTTAATTTGGTAACCAGACTAATATAATTTACTACAAACAAACATGATTTAAAGTACGTCAGACTCTACCGCTGTGTTAATTTATTAGGCCTCAAGGCATTAAATGTTTGATGTTTATTTATTATGATACCAATTAATGGTTTCAAACAGTAGGAATTTCCCTAATTCTTACAATATGCCCAAAAGCCTCTTTCATAACTGCCGGAACAGAAAAGCTTCTCAGTCTAGAATTAAATTATGGGGTTTTCCATAGTTAAAATACTTATAAAATATATAATATAACGTTCCTGCTGTGCTCACCAATACTACACTTTTCAATATAAAGATATAAACTTATATATAAACTTTCATATAAATCGTTCTGCCAGGATTAAAAAGCGATAGTGTTATAGATTGTGCCCCCTAAGGAAACATGTCCGCCTGGAACATGTAATTTGAACGTTTATTGGTACATAACAAATTACTTTCTGATGTAAACATGACAAATTGGGTGCAAACTAGACGGATATAAATACATCAAACATATGCATGAGTATTTTTGGGTTCTTTAATGTTAACAGTGGGCGTCTGAATTTTGTTGTTATTTAGTTGTTCAGTCGCGTCCAAATCTCCATGACCCTATGGACAAGCCAATTTTGTGTCTGGTTGTGCTTATCCATAAGGTTTTCTTGGCAAACTTAATGTAGTGGGTTGCCAATTCTTTCTCCAGTGGACCTCTCTGCTATGACCTGCCCATCTTGGTTGACCCTACATGGTTAACAAGCCTTACAATTTGCACTTATGAATAACTTTACTTGATAATGGACAACATATTTTTAGATTATAATGGTGGTAGGGACATAAGGTGAGGCAATTGCTTGATGCATAGATAAAGAGAGAGAACCAGAAACTATAGTCTTGTTTGAAGTCAACAGTTGAGTCATGGAGGTAAATTGTAGGCTTCTCTAGTTAGTTTTAGTTTAATGGCAGTAGACATTTCTTTCCTAACAGGATTAGACACCTGGGAGGAATAGGAGGAACCTTTAACTCAGATCATAATTATACTGTTAAAATGGCAGTAATATGCTAAAAGGAGCCATGGTTTGGATTAGAGTGAAAATGCATCGTGGGCTCATTTGCATGTCCCTATGCAGTTTCCCAGAGTGCAGTGGAAATACTGTATTTGATCCAAATGTGCAAATAAATACTATTTTTTTTTACTGATACAGTTTTATTGAAAGACTGCCACTGTGAATAACTACTCAACATATTTTAAACTGGTCTAGCTTTGGTTTGAAGGATGGCTGGAAATGGAAGATCAAGGGCAAGGGGTAAGGAGAGTAGAAAGAGATGAGGAACATGGCTACATAAATACAGGGAAAGAGGGAAGAAGAGAACTGGGACAACAAAAAATGAAAAGGGGATGTAGAGGAGAGAAGTAGGGAAGGGTAAGCAGAAAATTAGACAGAAAAGAGAATAAAGAGGAAACCCTTTTGCTCGCTTGCCATGACTTTCTACTACCCTAGGTCCAGGCCTTATTAGTCTTTTAGCTTCATAATGAAGTCTAGTTTATAGTGTAAATCATTTCATGCGTCTATGGTCACCCGAATGAGCAACAAAACAAGTCAGCATAAAGTTGGCCTCTCCAAGAACACAAGTCAATCAATCTCTTGATTTTAGGCACTAAAGTGAATCCTTTTTTTCCTAATTGGAGAGGTCATCTCATGGTCTGAATACAGAGTAAGGACAATGGGCAAATAAGATTTACAATTTTAAAATAGGAAATTTGGTATACTAGATGGACCAATTAGCTGTTACCTACTGTATAATTATATGGGCTGACCTATTCAATTCCTGTTTTATATTAAAATTTACCCGGGTAAGTTTTCAGAAAGGGTAGATATGAGATCTCTTAAAGAACCTCTTCTTTCCTATGTTATCTTATAAGACATATCTACTAAGGTATGACATCTCAACACTTATATGCAGCTCCATTAAATTCCCTGAACGTTGAAAACCCTAACCCGTACGCAGCCCGCAAGCCTTGCAGCTATTAAATTGGCTCTGTAAAGCAAGCCGCCAACGACTTGAGGCTTAAGGGCGAAAAAAGGCTACTGGACCTGGAAATTTGAACTGTGCGCCCGAAAATCCTTTGTTCTTTTTTTTTCTTTCTGGAATGCGGGTCTGATGGAAACTCGTAATCCAAACCCGTAAGGCTTTGAAATCTAACCTCCATTTTTCTGTGATGTAATGATGACGATCTCATTTACCATTGGCTCCGTCTAAACCGTAACTACGGGTTTGAATAATTGATCATATTCACGGACGCACATCCAACTGGTGCAAAAATGGTTTACAGGCTTGCATCTCTGGCCCGTAACTCGCATCTGAAGGGGTTAACATATTTTGCTGACATATTCACATGAGATATCGGCTAACCGCAATAACATGTTCTTGTCCTTGGGACATCTTGCGACCTTACTCATGTACTAAAACAGACATTTCTATTTGTTAGTCTAAGAAACAGAAAACACATGATTATCTGTCCTTGTACCGACTAACGTCTATAGTGTAACTTGCCTCTAATATCCGCCTTCTTTACCAAGTATATAACTTATGTTATGACGTAGCAATAAAGGAGCTCTGTACTGAGAACCTTTGTGTGTGCGTTACTTCCAGTACTGCTCCTCAGAATTCTGACTGAGGCCTGTGGTCCAAGCTGCCAACTAAGTATCAGGAAGCCCCAACAGGATCATGGTGGAATTTAATAGCTCTGTAATGCAGCCGAGTTTCAAGCCCGCAGCCTTTGCGGTCTTGTCGTTGCCGCTACAGGCTTTAATGTGATGGTCTCTCCAGTGGAAATAATATAGGAACTGGAAATGTACAATTTTACCAATAAGTTACTTCTTACCTTAGTATTTATTTATTTCTATTTGCCTATTGCAACATCCCTCGTCTCCGTATTATAATTTTAAACTCTTCCAATAAAAGGGTGACATGTAATTGAATTCCTTTTTGAATATTTTGGGAACAAAACTGGATGCCTATCACTGCATTAAAGCCCTTTAGTTTTATTTTATTATAATTCTTTCCATTGTATCTCTGGGCTAAATACAAAACTGAAACTCGTCATTCTGCAAACAATAACCCTAATACATGGCATTCAGCATTTTTATATATAGGGTCTTTAGTACTAGATCACAGCCTTTGTATATATGTCACCATATGTTGTACCTTAAAGCAAAATGTAGGATTATTTCATGATGCCCAAAAAAGTGCCTGTTTATATCCAACACATGGAAAATATGAAAGTCTGAACTAAATTGTAAATCTAAACCACACAAAAACATTATGTAATAGAAATTCCCAGGACAAACAAATTCCATAATTTCCATGAGACTATGATTAAGATGGAAGCGAAGCTTAAAGATCCTGGGTTAATTTTTCCAGTATTTGATCATTCACGTTATTTAAAGTGTGTTGCACAATATACAAGTTAGCAGCATAGTAAATATACAAAACATAAGTAAAATGTGCAAAGGAATAGATAAATAGCGCTGAAATTCAGGGTAATGTGCCACTTCCAATAATATATTACATAGATTCCAAAAGTAATACTTCTGAACAAAATATATCAATACATATCAATATATCAACATACTGAAAGTGCTGCTTTTCTAAGCCTATAATTAACTCTTATACTTTTCTTCTTTATATGACTTGACCTCAACCTTTTAATTTTGACATTTCTTTATTTGGTATTATTTCTGATTATATATTCCAAAAAATTAAATATACAGAATTATTGCACAGAATGTACGTTTAAACGTACATATAAAAAAATAAAAAAAAATATTGAATGTTTGTTTCCCTTGATTTTTGAAGGTTAATAACTATAGGGCTAACTAATTGGAAGTCAAGATTGGCAAGATGCAGATAATAATAATAATATATATATGTAATATATATATATATATATAATTTAGATAGATAGATATATAGATAGATAGATAGATGGGGAGGTATATAGGTAGATAGATAGATAGATAGATAGATAGATAGATAGATAGATACATGGGGAGGTATATAGGTAGGTAGATTGATAGATAGATAGATAGATAGATAGATAGATAGATAGATAGATAGATAGATAGATGGGGAGGTATATAGGTAGATAGATAGATAGATACATAGATAGATAGATGGGGAGGTATATAGGTAGATAGATAGATAGATAGATAGATAGATAGATAGATAGATAGATAGATGGGGAGGTATATAGGTAGATAGATAGATAGATAGATAGATAGATAGATAGATGGGGAGGTATATAGGTAGAGAGATAGATAGATAGATAGATAGATAGATAGATAGATAGATAGATAGATAGATAGATAGATGGGGAGGTATATAGGTAGATAGATAGATAGATAGATAGATAGATAGATAGATAGATAGATAGATAGATAGATAGATAGGTAGATAGATTTGGACGTTGTGCAATTATTTGAAATTAACAATACCACATGTTGTGCAGCTCATTATACTAATGTGCAGCTCATTAAAAAAACTGATAGATAGATAGATACTAATTGGAATTTGAAATTAACAAAATAAAATTTTATTGTCAAGATGCTGATAAATAATATATATATATATATAGTAAATAAATAGTACTTCTGTGTTCACATTTGAATGTCTAAAACAAGTTAAAAAACCTGCTTCCAGCTCAGAATTCTGAGAAAAAACGTTATTACACTGCATTCTGGGAAGCTGAGCTGGGACATGCAAAGTTGCCCACAAATGCCTCACTCTTCAATCCATAGCCATTTTCAAACATGGCTTCCTTTAAACGTATGCCTGCTGTATTACACAGCTTTAAAGATAGTCTTATAGCTTATTATTATAGTTTAATGACTATGATGAATGATTACGTTAAGATCACTACACTTATACATATAGTTGTTTAATAGTCTAGCTCCTGTATTGTAACCACGTGCCTTGCCTAGACCAAGGGAGACTGAAAGACAGATCTTGATATTCCAGAGATCTCAAAGCAATGACTGACCAATTTTGGGGTGGTAGGTAGTAGACCATGTTGAGTTTATTTTAAAAATCCCAATGAATGGGGGAAAATATCCCATATGACAATGTAGAGTGGGTGGGGGATAAATGCACTAATGACATTGTCTTGGTGTAGAAAAAAAGGCTATTTCATTTAGACTACCAAAAAGTAGATCCGGTGTACACCTCCTGATCTAGAACAGCCATTTACCTACATTTAAAGTACCGTAATTTGCAGTATATGGTCTATACTGAAGGACTCTTCAACATAATGAGTTACAGTCTCAGAGTCCAGGAGAAGAGGATTAAAAACAAACATCTGGTTCTGGTGTTTGCTGCATTGTGGTAAACTTTGACGAAAATCTGTTCTTTACCTCTCCGGCCAACTCCACAATGAACTTCCAAAGCACTCATC
The DNA here is from genome assembly GCA_027410445.1 of Discoglossus pictus. NCBI lineage: Eukaryota > Metazoa > Chordata > Amphibia > Anura > Alytidae > Discoglossus > Discoglossus pictus. The sequence continues at coordinate 378,150,254 of CM050167.1, forward strand.
CAGAGACATGACAATATTAACAAACTGTTGCTGCAAAATGTCACCCACTTCCTGTATTATTGCTCCCTGCGGCCATGCATTCCAAGCCGGGATCTGCAGGAGTCACTTAACATAGTTATTATTTCACCTATAACAGATAATACTAGCATGTTTTCTCTCAAAACCTTGTGTATAAAAAATTGCACAGACACCAGCTGTTATTTCCAGTACATATCTCCAAAAAAGATAGATGAAATTTACTTTTGAATCCGAAAATTAACCCGAAATAAAAAGTAATTATATTAAAAAGGTCATCTCAGAGGTCATGTTCAGGCATTTTTCCCAGATGTAATGAGTCCCACAAAGTCATGTTCCAATGTGTTCATTGATTGCAGACAACATCGTATAGTTGGGTAATACATTATGTTTTACTACACAATTAGAAGTGTCCTGACCAGGATCATGGTTAGGGGGTGTCTGATGGGGATCAGCTCCTAGTTTAATCCAAAAAATAATCCTGCCTATTAAATTTGCCTGTACATGTGAAACCGGTCAGGATTGAATCAGGGTGTCACCACCGCGTGCAACCACCCATGGTTTCCTATTGCTACACATTGCACTTTGGGATAAGTATTGTTGTGGTGGGTGGGGTGGTCTACCATGGGCTCAAGCCTCAGATCGTTTTGAAATGTTGTAACAAGAATTTAGATAGATGTTTAAATAAAACTTCACTACATGTATGATGTCTAAGTTAGTTATCCCTCATTATCCCCTAGCAGAAAACAAGAACAAAAAACATAATTCATCTAAATATAAATGGCATTGGAAGGCTTATAGTTTAATTTTCCATAAAGGCATGGTAACATACCTCTGTATAAATATAATTTACATTACAAACTATATAAGTGCTCTAAAACTACCATGGACCACTGAAGAAGCATATTTTAGCAAGTAGTTTTGTCAATATACATACATACTTTAATGTATTGCCTATCATATTCAATCATGCTATGGAGAGACAACATTGGACTATCACATATTATAATTGTCGAACTACGAGATGTCGTCATGCTTTGTATGGTGCGTAGCAAGGCCAGGACGTCCGGGAGTGAGGTGGAACGCAAATTTAAGTCGATCTTCCCGAGTTTCGGCACTCGAAAATCGGCTAAGCGAGAAAATCGGGCAAACAAAATGAAAACGAGGCTACATGACCCTGGACCTCGCAAAACACCGCCAACCGGGTACCACTTTCACCCAGGAACATACGAGGTACAAAATATACTACTACAAAGGACGGCAAATGATTGCGAACTGCGTAGCACATAGACAAACAACGCTATTTTACAATCCTAACTTGCAACTAACAACATTACGCATCTACAGTAGCGCTTTACACAAATAAGCCAACAGTCCTCAGAGTACAAAAAGCTTGACATTGTGTGGCAAACAGCATTGCCATGGCTTCAAATTTTATTGACCGTCAATTATGACAGACAAGTCGCTAGTTTACTTTATAAATGCTTAAAGTCTAAAGTACAAACCCCTTCAATAGAACTAAATGGGAATCTTATCTCATGCAAGGTCCCTTTCCAGATGATGAGGTAAACAAAAAATATCTGCTCAGTTTAGGGAAAAGTTTGTAAAAGAATTAATAAAATCAAAGTTGTATTTACTCATATTTTTACTTTCTTGTCCATTATCAAGTCAAATTTTTAAAAATATGAGACTTCAGTGGTTCTTTAGAAGACCGTTATCCAATGGAAAAATATATGTTTACAAATTATAAGTCTGACCAAGAACATAACTATGCATGGAAAAGTCATAAAGCTAGATTTTATTTAGGAAAAAGTAAATAAATATATTTGAATGTATCTGTTGGATTCTGGAGGCATCCATGATGGAAGATGTGTATGAGGATCATTTATATTGGTGGAGATGAATGCTTGCATCTATTGATACGAGCAGCCATCTTCTGGGCCTATGAGGGAGAAAATTCTGAGTTTATATAAAAAATCATTTTATGCGCATGACTTACACAGATGTTAATGTTTTTAGTTTGTTACATACTTCACAAACAAGTGACTGTTTTCTAGAACTAACAATGATTGTTTAAAGATGTCTAAAAAAGCTGAATTCTGCATAATATTCCACAGCAACACCAACATGTTTATGTTGTAATTACACTTTCTTATACTATTTTTCTAGGTTTCGGCAAAAATATATACATATTTTCGGGGAAGTTTTCCTTAAAGGTTACCATTCCACCTCTAATAAGTAACATTCTTCACATAACTCACATCCTCACTACAATAAACTCACTGGTATCTATAGCCAAGAACATATGATCTTTATTATTCCACTGATTAGTAAATGACCATTGCAAAAAATTCCTTTACTGACTGAATAAAAAAAAAATATCAGTAAATTGTGTGATTTATCCCAATATATATGGCATGCTATTTTTTATTATGTAAGAAAATGATCTGCATCAATTTTTTTTGACTATATATGGATATCTGGATAAAAAAATACATGATTCTGTATATTTTTATTTACTTTAATTTTTTACAGCAATTTAAGAACATACTGCAACATAAATATTAGCTTTTATTATAACACAAATCACAGAAGGAGGAATATTGTTCCATGGTGTAGTCCCATTGGCAATATCTGGGGTCAGGAAGGAATTTATTTCCCCCTTAAGAGACAATTAGCAATGTTTAACTATATGTTGGGTCGTTATAAATAACAAACAACAACAACAACAACAACAATAATAATAATAATAAATAGGGTTTATTTGTTTGTTTTTCTCTGGATCAATTAACAATTAATCCACATATTACGGGAATCAGAGGAGATGTAAAAAGTTTGAGCTTTATGGACTAATAGTCTTTTTCAACCTCAATTATTAATAAATATTTATTGGTGTATGAATTTAGGGGAAGTGCATTAGGTCCTTCCACAGTTTACATTGTACGAGTCTACTGTTAGTTATCATTACAGAATATCATTTTGAAGAATTAGAATTCTGTCCTCTCTCGACTGCCGAAGTAGATTAACAAAAACTGCAATGGTGGCTCCCTATACAGCATAATTGCATAAAAATAAAGGCTATATTTAACAATTACAGTGTTACTCGTCTGCCTCAAAACTTGTTAAATTTGGTTACATTACAACTTATGGGAACTCCTTATCGTTTTGTACTCATTGTTTTCGCCACTCTGCGTGCCTTCTGGAACCAATTAACGACGAGTACCAAGTTACCACTGCACTTATATATATTAGTAACACTAGATTAAAGCAGTATACTCTAACTATGAGAGTGTAGTGATGCCAAAGCTATTTATAATAGGCGCTAACAAAGAAACTAGCAGGAGATCCAGGCCAGGGGGCAGTGCCAGTGTAGCGCCAGGGTCACACAATGATGATGTCAGAGACCAGTATCCTTCCCAACCTCTCCATAAGATGACAATAGTTCAAAAACTGTTTTAATAATAATTTTAAATGGACATATTTGACGTAGACCAACTAATATCTCTGATCTGGAACTATTTTTTTGTTTTTTATGTATTTTGCTAAATATTTTTGGGTCCATTTCCTTTAGAAGATAATAATATTATGCAGACTATAATTTCTTACTGGTTCTTATCTGCCATTAAAATTTATGTTTAAATAGAGCCTCATTTCTCAAACGCCTCCCAAATCTGTCTCCACCTCTTTAATTGTAGATCGGAACAAGGTCTTGGCGCTGCAGGGCATATAAACGGGCACGGCAATTATCCGCAGCATTTATGACCATCTATATCATCGTACACTAAAGAAACAAGACTTTCTTTAGTGTGTGGTCTGCAATACAATACATCATCCTGAGCAGCGCGGGTTAATCAACATCCCCACAGAAATTAATGTCTCTTCTTAAAGGGTTTGATTTTTCAAAGAGTGAAATTTAATCTCGCAAGAGAAAATATCAATGGGGCTGATTTATCAAGCAGCAGGTCCGATAAATCAACCTCACAGAATAATATAGCATTAAGAGATTTTTTTTTCGAAAGTGAGATAAAGTTACACAATTTGCTAAATCGAGTCCTTGCCGTTTTTTGACTTGCACCTGGTTCCAGTATGTTTGTAATTTAGAAGCCGTTCCATATTAAATACAAGACAATTTAATATTTAACAGTTTTAAGTGCATGATATCCCCATTGGATCTAGGCTTAAATATATATATATTTCACTTGTAAGTTACTAATTTTATTGAGCTGATAAAAAAAGCTAAAAATGTAACTTATATCTTATATTTACAAGTTAAAAATGTCTACAGTGGGCCAGATGCACTAAAGTGGGTGTGAGAGAAGAGAGATAGCTGCCACCTTTGCATGTTCTAATATTTTCTTATTGTATTGAGAACTTTGCTACAGATAAAACTAATCGCTAATTCTAAATAGTTATACAAAGCAATGTTTACTGATATAATAGAAAATGCATTTAATATAACTGTCTCGGCTTAATATATTATTATAAAAAATGATTAAATATCTTTACCAAATTCCTATTATTTCAGTGGATTTAAATTTTCTATATTTTCTTTCATGGAAATATAAATACTACAAGAAGGACCCTTAATTACAACTGAAATACCTACAGTATATCACATTTTCTTGATTACATTTCCAATTATATTATGTAAATTACTATATGCTTATTTTGTATCTTGATGGAGTCTTCAAGTGATTACGTTCAATATCAATTATAACACTTGCAGAGGTTCCATTAATCAAGTAGCTGCATTACATTCAGTAACATAAAAATGGCTTAGCTTCGAAAAATGTTGGGCTCAAAATAAACACTGTAGTACATTGGTAATCATGTGCTAACATTATATACACTTCTATCTACATAGTAACATAGTAATTAAGGTTGAAAAAAGACTATTGGTCCATCAAGTTCAACATCTTTAGATCTCCTCTGATCCTTGGAATATGTAAATAATTTGTTAATTGTTATTAATCCATAGGAAGGCAAACAAAAAAAAAATTATCTATTGTCTCAGAGGGGGGATTCCTTCCTGACCCTAGACACTGGCCGTTGGATTCCTCCCTGGATCAATACTCCTTATATAGTTATCCAGGATAAACCTGAATGCCCTTTTTATTCAAAAATATATACATTTAAAGGACTATATTTATGTAATGTAACAATGGTGGAGAAGTAGGAGACAGGTTATTGTTTGGAATCTTGGTTCTTACAGGCACAGGCTGAAGATTGCCTCTTACAGAGACAGGCTGGGCACATTAGCTTTTACAGAGACATGGTGGGCACATTAGCTCTTACAGACACAGGCTGACGATTGCCTCTTACATAGACACAGGCTGCAGAGACAAGTGCGGGGTGTCGCTATTGGTTTGATTTCCCAGCAACGCAATCAGTCCCAATCGTTGAGTTGGTCCCAATTGATCAGTCCCAAGCGCAGAGTTCCAAGCAGTTTTTTCCCTAGTGAGGCGCGTCAAGAACCGAAAACAACGGGAACCGAAGCGAACGGCAACCGAGGTATTTCCTGTTTGATTGGAGCCTGTGGACATGTGTTTAGTTTTTTATTAACTACTTAAGAGTGGAAGGAGTGGAAATGAGGTGAGGAGGGGGATTTGTTGACTCAATTGTCAATACAGATATGTGTTACGCCCGCCTGATTTGGGGGACAACGCTCACCCCAATTCTTTCTCTCTATGGGTCGCAACTTTTTGTTCAGAGAGACAGGCACCATCAGTCCCCTTTTCTTAGGATCTCAGAATCACACACCATGTACCTTTGATTAGTACAAGCAGACTCCGACACCACCTTTGTTTAGTGTGTTCAAAATCAGACTGACACTTCTTTATTGTTACAGAGATACATAAAAAAACAGAAAGATGACACAAAACACCAAAGACTTCCCCCCAGTTCTAGCCCATCCTCCTAGGCAAATAGCTTGCTATCCCCCTCACCCACATGATTTACAGATGTATAGAGGGGTTTGGCTTTCTATTCATTACACATTTTATCTCCCATAAAACTAGCTCCCCCCTTCATCACTAAAGCCAGTGCCTTTACATGTGACCGATCGCAGGGCCATGTAAATTCTTTAAAATCTTTAACCCTTTGTCACATAAGTGACCGATTTAACTTTATTATTTAAGCATAGCCCACTATCCTATTTCTAACACAGATACAGTATTCCAATGTTAATCAATGACAGCACCACATGCACCCACCACATCCATGTTACAACTACATGTATGCACCACACACATGATACAACTGCCAAGCAAGTCGCCAGCACCCTCCAACCACACATATAACAAACGATTAACCCCAAACAGTCCAGTGGGCCCTTCTGTTCATAACAATATGCTTTTAGCATCTGGCTTCTTCTTCTCCCCATATATACATATACTTAGTAGACGGTAGTCACAAGTAACTTTGCATATTTCATGTGAATCTTTTGCTAACCTGCAGAGGTGATTAAATGGCATTAAAAATGTATATTCATATTATTTTTGTGTTCTTTTCCAAGCAGCGCTGCATTACAATTGTTTTGTTTGTCAGTCCGTCTCTCAGGAGTACAGTGATTTATTTTATCTGGTTAATAAGCGCGCCGATGCAGACAAACATCCATGGATAACTTCGAGTTCATACAGAGCTTCATTATTTTACAACAGATTCCAAGAAACCACAATGATTAAACTATAACTTGTAGGAATATAAAAGGGCACAGAAAGGTATATTTATAAAGAAAGGGATTAATGTTCATTAAAAAAATATTAATGGTTAGTTTATTAACATGCAAATTATATTACAGTTGATTTTTTTTAGTACATGTTCCTTTTAAACCAAACTTTAATGTATTCCACTGATTAGTGGCGGAGCAAAGGGCCCCAGTGCAAAATAATTTGAGGGTCCCCTTTCCAAATTTTCTATATAACAAGGTGGTCACAATACCCCTCAATTAAATTAAAAGATCCCCTTTACTCCAGATCTCTGCTTCGGGTAAGAAGTGTTTATAAGCTATATTTTTATTGCCTAAAATCTGGGTCTGCCCTATGCAGCTCATGAGGACACAGACTCTGTTATACTTGATGTGCACCAATCAGGGGCAAAGTCTCAGCAACAAACTGCAATATGCATATGAGGCATGGTTAAAAAAAGGATAATGTTATAATGATATAGAATGTACTTAGTTAAATTAAATGTGAGTTTCTCAAACAATGAAGAAATAATAAAATATAACTAACAGATATTTTCCCCTAACCAATGACAAAGGAGACAGAAGACAGGACAGCTCCGGCAATTGTAAATGAATGTGAGTAAAGATATATGAAGCCTCATGTAAAAAGGGCTTGCTAAGCATGATCGTGTCCTTAGGTGTGGAAAGCACTACTGACCCTCTGATAGATTGATCACTGCTTGCGAGAGAGAGAATGGTCTATCATATACTGCTGACACCACAATGCTGACCTATTTTTTTTTTTTTTTACCACCCTTGGTATTTTAAAGTTATAGATTGCATTTTCTGACACTTGATAACATTGTCCTAAATGGTGGTGCCTTGGGCTTTATTTTCAACTTTATTTCCGCTATTATTCCTTATTAACTTAAATAATTTAACTAAAATATGAAATAATTATTGAAAAGATGATTATATTCAGTTAATATATATGTACATACACACACACAAGGCAAGGTATCTTGTTCCTTCATCGCTATGTATATGTGTATGTGTGTTTGCGTCATTCAGTCATGTCCGATTCTCCCTGACCTCATGGACCACAACACACCATGCTGATCCACTTGGTATGCATGGCAGAGATACTGGAGAGGGTTGCCAGTTCCTTCTCCAGTGGGCCATAGCATACAGCTCCTGGTATTCCTAGATGGTCTTCCATCCATGTACTGACCAGGTCAACCCTGCATGGCTTCAGGGTAGTGTGACCTCTTGGTTCCTCGGCTTGAATCAAACCCAGGTTGCAATGGTGAAAGCACCAAATCCTAGCCAGTGGACCACCAGGAAACACTATATATATATATATATATATATATATATATATATATATATATATATATATATATATACATGTGTGTGTGTGAATTCAATAAAACATTACTTACAGTCAGACATCATCATTTCTCACTTTCATTTATATAATGTAGAGTTTTTTTGTAACACTATACAATCTAATTTTGTTAAGTCGGTTATGAATTTCATCGTGAGACCTTTATAATTAATTATATGACAAATTAGATTTGCCATTTTAATTTGGCATGAGCTCACCAATGGTAACCTGCTCTCAACCTAATTAAGCAGCAGCCGTGCATAAGAATAACGAACATTAGATCAGAAGTAACTTGAACACATCACAAAACATACAGCGACATTCACTGTGATTCATATGGGCTGTGTAGTTGAGGTTGTAGTGGTATTTTTGTTTATTTGTTTGTTTGTTTTTTTAGAAAACAGCCATCACTGACTCAATGAACCACTTCATGGCCTCAGTTAAGATAAGTGAATTTTGACCAAAGAAAGTCCTTTGGAGAAGGCTCACAGCAGGGAGTGGTCCAGACATTCCTAAACCACATTCCTAAACCACATCCAGGCAGATACATTTAGCAACATTCAGCAAAAAAGTCATCTTCTTTGGTATATTAGGTCATTTCTTGGGTGTCAGTGAACCTTTATAGATCTTAAACATTAAGGTACCATTGTGATCGTATGTTTAAAATATATTCTTTTTACAAATTACAATTGGCAAAAACAAATTCAAATGTAGAAAAATATCCATTGATTTATTACCTTCTATATGCAATTATGAAGCTGCGGTATTTACCATTTTGTTTTCTGCTGATCAACTTCCGAGGTGGGAGAAGACTTTGAATGGATGGGATAATTCTTTCGACACAATGGCAATTTGGCAGCTAAAACAACCTGGGCTATCATTAAGTCTAATGGAAATCTCATTCATTTACAAGAATAAGTAGCAGGCGTAATTAGCTTTGAAACAAATGCAACCATGCTGTATGGAATAATTGAATATGAAAGTTAAACATTTAATTTTTCTAAAATCATTTAACCTTTGCCTTTCCTCTAATCAGTTTGCATTGTTCAGTCAAGTCCTACTCTCCACGACCTTATGGACCATAACACACTCAGTATTCATGATAGAGATACTGGAGTGGGTTGCCAGTTCCTTCTCCAGTGAGCTACAGCATACATCTCCTGGTATTCTTAGGTGGTCTCCCATTCAAGTACTAACCAGGCCCAACCCTGCTCGGTTTCCAGCTAGTGTCATCTCTTGGTTCCCTGACTGGAATCTAACCCCAGCCACAGCGATGAAAGAACTGAATCCTAACCACTGGACCACCAGGGAACCCATATTACTTTCATACATAGGATAACAATAGAAAAGAGAGGTTCCCTAAGAGTATTTAGTAAACCAGTCCAATGTCACAGGACAATTGTACTGTATGTGTTTTCATTAGTCCAGTTCAAGATAATTCTTACAATGACCACAATAATACTACCTGAGTTCACCCTTATCTTTTTGTTGTTTAGTCATTCAGTCATCTCCGACTCACTGTGATCCTATGTACTGCAGCACGCCAGGCACTATCAATATGTCTCTGGTTGTGCTTATCCATGCGATTTGCTAGGCAAAGATACTGAAGTGGGCTGCCAGTTCCTTCTCCAGTGGACCACAATGTGTCTGACCTCTCTCTTATGACCTGTTCATCTTGAATGACCCTACATGGTATAGCTCACAGCTTCAATGAAGTAGACAAGCCACTTCACCACAACAAGGTAGCCATCTAGAAGAGTTTCCTTACCCTACTGGACTTTAATTTCATTGCATATGTTCCATTCATCCTCTACATTGGGTTAGATTTACTAAATAATGAATGTTATAAAACTAATCTCTCCAACAGTTCTCCTACATTGCATCATTTAGAAGAGATAGTCCGATGGCTACTACCACCTATTGGACATCTCCATTCTCCACCGAGTATTTACAATTCTGAGTATTGACATAATTGTCAGTACCATGAACTCATATTACGGCACCAATTTGGGACTGCTGTATAGCAATTAGTTCTCTATTCATTCTATTGTAGGGAAATTACTGCTTTACATCAGGCGGCCTATTCATGCCTCATTAGAGACAGCCCAATCTAGCAGAATGGGAGACAGTTTTTCTTACATTTAAATTTTTATGTGTTGGTATTAAAAGCTAGATCTTAAATCACATTCACGCTCTCATATGGCAAGTATTAATTGCTTCTCATTGTTTTATGAGAATATCAAATTGCCTGCATTTTCATTATATGTTTTATATATGGCATTAAAGAACTCTGATGTGCATTAAATTTGTTATCAAAATTAATATTAAATGAAAATTTTCAATATTATCACTTTGTAGGTTTTATTCTCTTTTAGATATTACAATTTTACATAGCATTCTAAGCAATATATATATATATATATATATATATATATATATATATATATATATATATATATAGTACATATATCTTCACATTTAAATGTCTAAAACAAGTTATAAAACCTGTTTCCAGCTCAGAATTCCAAGAAAAACAGTTATTACACTGCATTCTGGGAAGCTGAGCTGGGACATGCAAATGTGCCCACAAATGCCTCGCTCTTCAATCCATAGCCATTATCAAACATGGCTTTAAGCTTATGCATGCTGTATTACACAGCTTTAATGCAAAAGCCAAGATTGGATTAAAAACAAGCTGAGTATCCTATCCATGTACAGCTGTTTCAAGCTTACTGACTATCATCGGCATGGAGCAGGATCTCAGCCTGTGTTGTGGACCTTATGAGTAGGTAGTTCACCCCAGCAAACATTTATAATATGGTGGGCAAAAGAGCGATAGAATATATATAGCATTTGATGGACCACTTTACAATGAAAAAGAATATGTTTGAACCAAGAACTTAATTAAGCAGAGTCATACAGCTAATTTCTAATTAGAATAAGAAACACTCTTTGATGACACTGCTTCCATGATGTATCTTCCATGATACATAGGTTGAAGTTGTATGTGATAGAGCTGTGAGCTCAGACCCCACCCAACCATGTGAAGTACTTCCTTTGAAAGGTCAGACTCTGGATCTGGCTGTCTTTCCTGTGAGTACTTGTTTATGTAAGCTCCCTGTGGGTGTGCAAAGCTGGATTTTACTTTTGGGCATATAACTTTGTAAGTACACTGAACTTTTCTATATAACATATATTTTCTGATAATCACTGTCTGTTTCTTTCCAAACATTTGAAATCCAGGAAACAACATTCTATAAATATGATTCCCCATTGGTTATTTAATACACAATTCATATCCTAAATGAGACAAAATCAGACAGTTCAAACATTTCAGTGATTTTATTCAAAATTCCCAAAGTTCATGATGTGGATAAAAAAGCTGCTGTAAATATCCTTGGCATAAATACAATGTTTTCCCCCTAATAAATGTAGCTTTGTCACGTAATTGTTACACAAAAAAGAAAATCTAAAACATACATAGAAAAAGTAAAAAACAGATATCAGGACACACATAATACAAAGCGATACATAATAAATAAATAACCAACAAACAAGTGTTTTCAATTAACATGAAAGATATGTATAAAAGGAAATGTGGAAACAATCAAGAGATTCAAAAGAAGAAATAAAACATCATTATAACATATTTTGAGCCAAAAACCTATTTCTACCAAAAAGACCATTACAGCTACTACTAACAGATATTGACACAATTGCAACATGTAGATGTATATGTGTGTGTATGTATGTATGTATATATATATATATAGTGATTCCATTTGAATGTCTGAGAAATAAGTTAATAAACTTATTTCCTGCTCAAATTTCTCAGAAATACAGTTGATGCACATCACTCTGGGAAAACCGGGTGGGAACATGCAAATGAGACCACCATGCACACTCACTGTAATTAATCCAATAACCATTTTACATGACTCCTTTTAAGTTTATGCACGCTGTATTTCACAGCTTTAAGCACAGAATGGATTATGCACCTACCCAAATACTGAACTGTTTATATATATATATATATATATATATATATATATATATACGCTATATAAAAACAAATTCTAAAAGGCCATGCAAGTAGTAGGAACATGAAATTATCATCATGGGATTAGAAATCTTACTATATATAAATGATTGTCGTGGTAAACTACCTTCTCATAAAATCTACTACACAAGCTAGGAACCAGCCTCACACAGATGAGAGGCAGTGACCTTGAAACAGCTGTACGTGGGTAGGATTCCTGGCTTGTGTATAATCCATCCTGAGCTTTGCCCAAAGCTGTGTATTACAGCAGGCATATGCTTAAAGGAAGCCATGTTTAAAATGGTAATGGATTACAAGAGCAAAGCCTTTGCGGACAAATTTGCATGTGCCTTCCCAGGCTCCCAGAATGCAGTGTAATAACTGTATTTCTTGAAATTCTGAGCAGGAAACAGTTTCAGACATTCAAATGTGTACTATTTATTTACTTTATATATATATATTTAAAAGCATAAGAAAAGAAGGCATGGCAAGGGAGCGGGTAACATATTACACCAATATCTAAAGTTGTTTAATGTTTGTTGTTTAATCTCCTTACAAATCCTATGTGTTACAATAAAGACTGGAAATAGACACCTCTGATATACGGTAACCACCAAAATCATTCTTAGCAGTATAATCATCAAAGGTTCCATTAATATACCCTGAGATAAACAGGAGGACATCTTCATGTGATATTATATGTAGTCTATTAATCAAAATGTCAAGACCATCGCACGTTTTGATTAATAAGCTCATTGTAAGTCAACTTATACATCTCACACAAGCTAGATATAGACCTTTGATGGAAGACCCTTTGTATTCAGATAAACTAGTACACTTATAAGACCCCCTATAAATAATACCTTAACCCAGCATCAAAGATATGACCATATTAGATCATTCTTCATGGTTGTCGTTTATTTATCTATTATATGTTATCTACATTTTCCATTGGGTATGTATTTACTATTTGGCCATTAATCTGAGAAGATAATAAAGATTCAATACACAGCTTTGCTCAAATTTCAAAGAATAATGACTATACAGAGAAGTGCGTTAGTTTAGAAGCATATTGTAATAACATAAAAACAATACAACTACAAGATATTGTTCCATAAATTCTTATTTATGATTAATTAACTACCAACTGGGCATTACTTACTACTTATGGGCTTCTTTTTACTTCTCATTATACAAAATTAATTATATCCTAGACAAGAGCAGTTGTCAGTTCCATCAAATTGCCTTGACTTCTATCTTGGAAGGTACTTGACCCACAATTATGCCTATCAGGATTTAATAAGCACTAATCAGAACTGTGCTATGACTAATGATTTCAATTTCTTCTTGAGGTCGTTGGTCTATTTCCAGTGTATTTAATTTGTAATATTTTTTTTTACAAGAGTATAACTATTTTTATATTCAAATAAATTGCTGATCATCCCAATATAGTAGAGAAACTTGAGTTTTAATTGATATCAGATGAAGGAGAGAATGGGATGTGTAATTCTAATACACACAATACTCAATTATAATTTGTATTGCTATTGTGAAGTGTTTATAAAGCACCAACATTTTACATATCGCTATATCTGGATCGATACATTGTCGTGGTGAAGGGGCTTGTGTGCCTTAATGAAGCTGTGAGCTATACCATGTTGGGTCACCCAAGATGGGCAGAGAGGTCCATCTTGGGTGACCCTACAACCCACTCCAGTATCTTTGCCAAGAAGACTGTATGGATAGGCACGACCGGAGACAAAAAGATAGATATGCTTGGAGTGCTGCGGTCCATATGATCACGGGGAGTCGGACATGAATGAATGACTGAACAACAACAATATAGTCAGTACATTTAGCCAACTCGAAAGGAAGACAGCCTTGCTCTTGCTATTTAATGGTAAAATGTGTTTTTAATTGAAATTAAACATTTCCTTCAAAGTAAGTCTAATTTTTTTAAGGTATAGACAACATTTTTTTTTACTTTTTGCATAATTCCTTACAGTTACAAATGAATCTTGATGGCGATGTCCCTTTAAACACATACACATTTTAGCGAATTGCTATTTTAATTGTGAAGGGCAGACAAGCTGATAACTTAGCTGATAAAACCTCCGCCAAATAGTGCCGAGCCATCAGAACGATGAGACGAGCTATTAATGAAGGATTAATGATAAAGACACTGGCTATAAAATGAAAGACACACAAAGTCAGATCATTAAGGATTCAAAGTCAGAGGCTGTATTTAGTAACATGCCCTACCTGAGAAGGATAAAATGGATCAAAACTATTGGATTTTTTCATTGATAAATATAATGCAGCTTATTGCATTGTTGGACAAGGGCCCAGATTCGCTAAGGTGAGAGCTTTCTTTCCATTGAGAAGCCTATGTTATGTTAACCTATAAAGCAGGGATCCTCAACCTACAGCTCTAGAGCCAGGTGTGGAGCTACCAGTGGTGCAGGTGTTGCAGTGCACCAGGGCCCTCCTCTGGGAGGAGGGCCAGTGCTGTGTAATTATTTTTTTTTCCCCTTATTTTTGTCTTCTGCATTGTAGGGATGGCTGATAAGAGGGGTGGGTGCTGTGTGGGGGTGGAAGTTGAGAGGGACTGAGTGCTATGTAGAGATAGTATATCTATTTCTGTAGTGTAGTGAAGTGTAGGGTCCCCCTCACCCAAGCCCTGCGTGAGTCCTGGAGCTATGCTCTAGGAAGAGGAACTTTGAACAGCAAATAAGGGAGGGGGTGCTATTTTGGGAAGGGGTCTTAAGGAGGAAGCTGTTATGAGAAGGGGACTTGGGTAGGGCCCTCCATTCTCTAGCTCCACCACTGTCTAGAGCCAATTATTATTCAGTACAGATCAACATCTGACTCTTCTTCAAGCCAAAATTTGACAGGATGGATTCAAATAATTGTTAACTGTGAACTCAAACAAGTGTTAGTTTGCTTCATCGATTTATAATAGAAAATATACGACAGACGCATATAATTCTGACCAGATATCAGTGTGATATTTCATATAAGAGTATCTCAGTAAAGCAATGTATAATGTATAAATCAGCTCTTTTTGGTCCTTTGCTCTATGGTTTTGACATAGATTGGTTCTTTAATTATAAGAATAATTACAGTATTGTATGGATATTGATATTAGCAATTGCCTATTTCTCATTTGTTGTTGTTATTTAGTTGTTCAGTCATGTCTGCCTCTCCGTGACCCTATGAACTGAAGCACACCTTACTAATATTGGACACAATACAAAATGTTTTTTTTTTTTTACTTATCTTAAGCTATTAACGATACTGCGCTTTTCATTATTTGTTAAAATTGAAATACTTTTTAATGTAAATCTCAACATGACAGACCAGTCAATACATCTCTGTTGGGAATTCATCAGTTAAAGGTCAATTGCACACTAAAAAATATATGTTTCAAAACTTTATGTCCAACTAAGAGCATATTTAAACAGGAAAAAGGTCATATACGTAGCAAATTTTTATATTATAAAAATGGCATATACAGATTTAAATGTTATTCTGTCAGGCATTTTGTCATTTAAAAGTTGATTAATTCTTAATATTATTACTTAAAATATAAATAGCGAGAAGGTTTTGTTTATTCAGACCTCTTGAAATCAACCATTGTGTATTAAAGGTCCATTTACCTCACTATAAGTGCTCATCATAGAGCACAGGATTATATGTTAAAATGATCTACTGCTTTTTTTTTTTAATTACACTAATAACAGCTAGAAAGCCACAGTTCTAGGTCTGTTTACAAACACACTCCTGACTGTTCCATGATTAACAACATCTTCCGACAGTGCAAGCTCTGTGAACACATGATTTATGTTTTTTCTCTGCATTCAGGAATGTAATCAGCTGTCAGTTAACCCACAAGCAACATATTTAGGAGTTTCCAGCAGTCATTTCTCTGCACAGATGAATTTGGGAAGGGTTAACCCTTTTTATGCTTCTGCTCTCTGCACTGAGTTCTTGCTGTCTCATGTAAACAGACACTTCATTTATGATTTTTTTCTGTGAAAAAGCACCTATTTCACAAATTCACAAAGTATTAAAACATGTTTTTGGAGTACTTCACAGTGATGTGCTCCAAGTTGTGTTGAATTATCTAGCCCTTTAAATACTAAAATATAATATAACATCTGCCATCATCAACCATCAAGGCTAGGAATACTGATCATACCAATTATACAAATTTAAAGTCAACGCTGAATAGCCCACATTTTATTACACAAAAGCAATAAAAACAATATACTTCAAGTGTTTTGCTTATGTATTGATATGAACGTTGATTTGCTATGGACAGGAAAAGGAACGGCTGTCAGACTTAATGTAGTTCAACAAAAAAATGACCCCGACATCTTGATTTTATTTTATTTGGAGAATTCATTTCTCACTTACATTCCAACACATATTGAGATGTGATAAAATAATAGTTTATGTATTTCAGAAAGAAGTATTGAATTTGGAGGTGTGAAGCGGATCACATTGCCTGGCTTTTTACTCAGTGTCTGTGTTGTTCAGTCGTGTCTAACTCTCTGTGACCTCATGGACTGCAACACACCATGCTGATCCACTTAGTATTCATAGCAGAGATATTGATAGCAGTTCCTTCTCCAGTGAGCCACAGCATACAGCTCCTGGTATTCCTAGGTGGTCTCCCATCCAAGTACTGACCAGGCCCATCACTACATGGCTTCATAGTGTGTGACCTCTTGGTTCCCTGCCTGGAATTGAACCCAGGTAGCTGGGTAAAAGCAACATATCCTAACCAATAGACCACTAGGCAACCCATTCAGTATCTCCAACTACTCAAAATTGTACATAAATGACCAAAAAAATTAGAAATGCTACAAGATTAATTCAGCACTTCACCTTTTAGTATATAAGACCCCAATTTTAATATCCCATTCATTGTTTTACACAAGAATATGGAAGATTTAGCCAATCACAGTCCTATGTGGGCATGCTTATTTCTCATTCCCACTGTAGCCTGTTCATATCTGGTGCAAGCATGAATCAAGAGTCTTTTGTATGTAAGTAGGCAATTTTAAATACTTTATTTCAAATAATAATACATACATGTATACATATATAATAATACATACACACAGTCACATAGTTATTAAGGTTGAAAAAAGACTTTTGGCCATCAAGTTCAACCTTTTTTAGATCTCCTCTGATCAGCAATATGCAGATTAATTGTTAATTGTTAATTGATCCAGAGGAAGGCAAACAGAAAAAAACCCCAGTAAAACTTTGCCAATTGTCTCAAAAGAGGAAAAAAATAAAATTCCTTCCTGGCCCCAGATACAGGTGATCGGATTTCTCCCTGGATCAATACTCCCTCTGTATTTCTTGGAATTCTGAGAAGGAAACAAGTTTTTTAACTTGTTTTAGACGTTCAAATGTGAACACAAATGTACTATTTATATACTATATATATATATATATATGTTTGTATATTCATATATATATATGGTGTGAGGGTTCCATCTCATGTAGTATTGCTTGAGACTTGATAAAGGGAGGTTAAGCCTCTCGAAAGCTTGTCATTATAAATAAGGCGTTTGTCCAATGCAAAAGGTATCAAATTATATTGCAATACTCATTATTAGTCTATATATACATATATATATATATATATATATATATATATATATATATATATATATATATATGTGGATTAATAATTACTAAATTACTACATATATATATATTTTTTTTTATTATTTTTTTTATTTACGTTTCTTATCCATAAATTAACATGAGAGAACAAAATAATTGATGTAATGGGCATATTTATATTTTAAATATTAGACTTGTGCAATTTCAATATTAGTATAAACACATATAAAAACTTCAATTTTGTGGTGCTTTTTTTACAATTACCTTTTAATATTTTATTGATTTTTATTACTAGTTATCTATTGCAACAAGTATAGTCTTTCTCTTTGACTTCCGTTCACTTAGGGAGTATGTTTTTCAAACTGGTTTCCATTAGTTGTGCCTCTGCTATTTAAACAACACACCTTATAGTCTTCTAAGGCTGATCCCATAAGATTATCTCAATTGTCTTGGAAAACAGTAACACTATAGCTATCACACCAAGGTGTCCCTAGGTAATCTTTCCAGGTTTAGTGCACTGACACTGCTAAATACACCTGCGATCTATAAGGAGGACGGAGGATTAGACTGGCAGGGTGTTGCAAAAAAGGAGGTTTGTCTCAAAACTAGTGTTTTTAGTAGAAAACACTAATATTGAATATTTTACATATGCAGACAAGCCAATAAAATTCAGAAACCCCCAAAACATTATTCCCTTAGCATCTTTTAGGTTATTGGTCAGTGATTATGCTTAGATTTAATACTAAACCAAGAAGGATTTACATTAAATCACATTCCCTGCTAATGTAACAAGTGCAGGGTATTGGCTTATAATACACCTGCTGCTCTTTTGTACGCTGATAGAGCTTTAGGGAAAAGCTGGTAATTACTGTATAATTATTTAAGTTAAACCATGGCAACACTGTCATTTTAATCCATCACTAATTAAAGCACTCTAGGATTGTATGTGTAACTAACTATGCGCTCTCACTCACAGCAATTATATATTCTAAAATAATCAGGATATTCTAAGCTTTAGCCGTGTGTATTTCTGCCGGGGACAACAAGGCACAAGCCTAGGGCAGGGACATTTTCAGGGGGCAGCAGCTTGCACAAATTGAACAGTGTGTGTGAATATTTTACAGAGGAACGCAAGAATAAGAGGTCATGATTTGAAGTTGGAAGGTGGGAGATTTCAGGGTAATGTGAGAAAGGACTACATTACTGGAGCAGATTTACAATGGAAATAGTAGTAGGAATTTAAGCATGCCTGGAATAAGCATAAGGATATCCGGAAGGTCAATTAGGTCAAACTTTTAGGTAGATAGAATGGACAGATGAGATGGACCTACTATGTAACATTAATATATATATATATATATATATATATATATATACAAATATATATATATATATATATATATATATATATTAAATAAATAGTAAATTTGTGTTCACATTTGAATGTCTAAAACAAGTAAAAAAAATTTGTTTCATGCCCAGAATTCTGAGAAATTCAGTTATTACACTGCATGCTGGGAACCTTGGCAGGGACATGCAAATGTGCCCATAAAGGCTTCGCTCTTGCAATCCATAACCATATCAAACATGGCTTCCCTTAAGTATATTAAACAGCTTTGAGCAATGCTAAGGTTGGATTATACACAAGCTAGGAATGCCATATATATATATATATATATATATATATATATATATATATATATATATATATATATATATATATATATATTTGTCTCGTATACCAATTCATGTAAAAGTCAATCCCCATCAGTATTCCCCATCACAAGTGCTTATCTCACCCCCCTCAATCCTGACAAGGCCAGTGAATTTTGGGGAATAATACAATACTTCAGTAAATTACAATAATGGATCAACACAATTGTCCCAAAATATAATGAACCAACATAAACAATAGCTCACGATAATTACAATATTTAAGCTACGCAACAAGTCATTTATCAAATCAATGTTTCTTCTCATTACACTATCGCTTTAAGAATTGTACAGTTACTAGATTTATATGCAAAGCAGATTTAATCACTTGTAAATTAATTTAAATGTGTAACACATGAACATCAAAAGATGCTGCGCATGTTATGGGAACTGTTGAGTGTTTATGTTCTGTTTTGCTGGGTGGTATATATATATATATATATTGTTCAGGCAATGCCCAAAAGCAGATTGCATTGAATGATGCGTATATACTGTGTAAAGTAAACAAGAACAGAATAAATATGCTGTTTCATGTATACAATGTAACATACAAGAATTATCTCATGTTTTGTTTTATTTGTGTCCAACAAGCATAATGTTCCATCCAATTAAAATGATGGTACATCAGATACCAGATGTTTATCGTAAACATTCACAATTATTCCATTACAATGCAGTTGTGAGCATGTTTCAGCATACTGTATTATACACATTGCAATTTTTTTTTCCCATTAAGAATAAATTATATTAAAAGGATAGTCATCTCAACAATAACGTGACTTCACTTAAAGAGCATTAAAACTTGGTTATACATTGTACTAGCCATTTTTCTCTACAGTAAATATTTTCTGAGATATTAGGCATTGTTCTTTTATGCGAATGTGCTACTTGCTGCCGGATTACCTATTCGGTCAACTAGGCAGCAGCCCAGGGGCACTTCACTGTGAGGGGCGCCACTTTAAAAAATAAAGGTTGCTGGCTTAAAAAAAATGAAATGCTACAGTTCATAGACTGGCTACAATGGGGTAACCACTTAGAATAAGAGAGTTACAGCAGAGAAAGGAACTTACATGCACAGAAAAGGCAAAAATGGGTCCGTGCATACTTTGTATACTCACTGGCAGGGGCTCCTCCACTTCACTGCCTAGGGGCTCCAAAAAGGTGGATCTGGTACTGGCTGCTTGGTATGCATGTTTGGCCTCAGAATGCGTGGTAAATCTGCCGGAGGGGATCTAACTTCATGATAACACTGGGACACATTGATTTTGCCACCAGAAAAACAAGCAAGCAGACCGTGATACTAATTTGTGACTCATTTGCATAATAATTCAGCACAAGCAATGCCGAATATCTCGATAATGAATCACCTTCAATAAAATGGCAAAACCGATATTTAATTAGTTTCTCATGATCATTAAGAATAACTTAAACTTGATTTTGGAGTGAGAGCCCCTTTATGACAATCCTACCTATATATAACTATAATGCGATTTTCTACACTATAAACCACTCTTTTTTCATACAAAACACATTACAGTGTTTAAAACATGACATGAGTAATATATTTACGTAAATCTAAATTGAGAGGTTATCTAACTTGAATCATATTGAATTCAGTACAGATTGTCCTAAACTGCAATGCATTATTCAGACACATTACAACCAATTAAATATGTCATATAAACACTGATCCATGATTAAATACATTGGCAAGTATAACATCTTTCATTATACAAGACACCTTCCTTATACAGGATACATATTCAAAGTTGTCCATGTGATCGGACAGAGCTTAGGTGTAGATGTATAGATGGTTCCATATTGTCTACACAAACAGACCATGTGCTCGTCTCTCTCTCTCTCTGTATATGTAGCATTGAGGTACGTTTTCCCCCATTAAATGTATTCAACAGATCAACCTTACCGATTAATGTACATATTGGAGAACCCAATTGTAACGGAACCCATCACTGTTTTACCCTGTTTTATGGTTATTTAATTATTATGGTTAAAACATGATCCTACTGTTATACTGTATGTATGTTGGTTTATGCTCTGCAGAATATTAGCCCAGACTATTGCAGACCTTGGCATAATAGATAATCCTATTACAAGGGCTCCTCATAAGCAAGAGAGGTCCATTGTGTGAAGTGTTCACATTGTGAAGATGGAACAAAGGGAAGGATGATCTATTCAATGTCCGATTGTATCAAAGTTGCCAGGTAGCCTCAGGGAGGTGTGACCCACCTATTGTCCCTTTATGTGTATTGTGTGGCCAACTATGGGGGATGTGTATTGCCTGTGGGAAGAGATGTGTATATATATTTCTGCACAACAAAATAAAGACAGTATTACTTGACTCCCAATTGAGTGTCGTCCAATATGGGAGGTTGGGGATGGTGAGACTGTAGTGCTTCTTGGATATTTTACCGTATACCACCGGAGATATTGGATTCGTGTTCCAACTCCGTTACACCAATGTATTTTGTTATGATGTTGTCCATTAAACTTATCTGCGGTTAAACAGAAATACCAATAACATTTTGTCTGTTAATGTCCAGATACATTAGTTTATAGACTATGTACAGACCCCTACATTCATTATGAAGCATAGTGACACCTATACCTACATTGTAGATGTGATTCCCATAGTTAGAGCATCAGCCAATCACAAGCTGTATCCTGGGATGTGCTTTCTCACAATTATTATTGCAAAAGGTCCAAATACAAATTTTGCGAATTTTACCAGCTTTTCCCTAAGGAGCTGTGCTCACAACCATAAATGTGATGATCTTAAATGCTGTTTAATATTAAACATAATATACTAGCGAATTGCCCGTCAAAAAATGACGGCAATGAAATTGTAAGTGAGCGAATGTTGTTTGGTGTATATAATGTGGCTGATCTAGCGTCCTTCGTTTTCTATGTCGTGCGACTTTTTCGGAATATCCGTAGCTATTTGGTGGTGTTTTGCGTGTTTATGGTGGTGTTTTGCGTGTTTAGGGACCTTTAGCCTCGTTTTCGTTTTGTTCGGCGGCCATTTTTTCTCTCGCTTAGGTGATTTTCGGCTTTTTAAACTCTGTTTTTTGGACTTAAATGGAGGTGTAACTTCACTTTTCGAAGTGGGTGCTGGATGCCCCCCCTTGCTGTAACAAGTAGTTTTTATGTGTTTGTTGTGTTTATTTATTGTGTTTCTCATGTTTTCATGTTGCCGTTTTTCCGTGTTCGGAATGGGTCGTAGCGCGTCTCGTATTTTTTGCGAGAGACGCAGTTGCTGGCAAGGAGCGCCTTTGGCTCGCATGCTCACAACTATATATGTGATTAATATTAAATATGCATTTATATGTTCCCTAAATACATACACATTCTCTAGTTCTTACATCTTCCTTGAGTAATACTTTTCAGTAACATCTGCAGTAGTTGTAGGTAAAATGACTGAATTCATTATCCCAATTGATTCAGACAAAAACCTAAGTTAAGACATTAAAGAGTGAAGTGTAAAGATGGGGCCTTGACTCGAAATGAAGATCAGAGGTGCTACCAATGTGTTTTCCATTGAGGTATGTAAAACAATTGGGTTTCATTTCCGAACATAATAGAAACCATCTCTCTCCTTGATGTGTCTATGAATATGTGTGGATTGTATTTCCATTATGTAGCACGGCAGATATATATTATTTGTGTATAATTATCTATGATGTGAACAAGATTTTGAGGACAGAGCACAAGTGCCTTTGGCAAATTGAGGGGGAGGTCTGAGCTAAGGAGCCAGAAAAAAACAAATATAATTCCTTAATTGGTTAAGTGATTTATATAAATACAATCTATCTTCTGCGCACTATTGTCCTGTCTTTAGGAAAATTAAATGACTTTTATTTTTTAAATAGCTAGGGTGTAACAGATTATATTCTTCATTTATGAGAAAGCAAACAAACAAATCAAAAATACACATATTTGTGTGTATGATTCTACACCTTACTGTTTGGACAAGTGCGTTAAAGTATATATATTATTATTTATTTTTGTATAAAAAAATGTACTTTGTGAATTTTGAATTAGAAGAATACAAAAACATTCTGATTTTCCAAGGATACTTAGAAATTTAGTTTCAGCCTTTCTGGTGACCATATAGTTATCCTGAAATGATGTACTGGTTCAAATTAACAAGAATCCCTCTTAGATCTGCCAGGACTGGCCGGATACATTTTTAGCCTGGCATTATATACAAAATAATGATATAATATTGTATTACCGTAAATATTGTGTGTTCTGTCTCTTTGTGCGCCCTCTCTCTCTCTCTCCCTCCTTCTATCTCTCCCTCTCTTTCCCCTCCTCTAACTCCCTTCCTCTCGCTCTCTCTCCCCCTTTCTCTCTCCCTCTATCTCCCTCTTCTCTATCGACTTCCACTTTCTCTCTCCCTCCTTTTCTCTCTCCCTTCCTCTCTCTCTTTCCCTTCCTCTCTCTCTCTCTATCTCTCTCTCTCTACCTCCTTCTCTCCCTCCCTCATTCTCTCTCTCTCTCTGTGCGTCTTCTCTCTTTCTCTCCCTCCTTCTATCTCTCCCGACCTTCTACTCTCTCTCTCCTTCCTTCTCTCTCTCTCCCTCCTTCTCTCTCTCTTTCTTCCTCTCTTTCTCTCTCTCCCTCCTTCTCTCTCTCCCTCTCTCTCTCCCTCCTTCTCTCTCTCCCTTTCTCTCTCTCTCCCTCTCTCCTTCTCTCTCTCCCTTCCTCTCTCACTCTACATCCTTCTCTCCCTCCCTCATTCTCTCTCACTCTCCCTCACTCTCTCCCTGCGTCCCTCTCACTCTCTCTCCCCCTCCTTCTTCACCGCGCAATGTGAGCCTTGCAAAGAGCAGTTCCCAGTCGTGTCCGCCTCTCTGTGACCATTTGGACCTCAGCATGCCAGGCACCTCTGTCTGTGTTTCTGGTTGCCCTTTTCCATATGGTTTTCGTGGCAAATATGCTGGAGTGAGTTGCCAGTTCATTCTACAGTGGACTGCAATTTGTCTGACCGCTCTTCTATGACCTGTCCACCTTGGGTGACCCTTCATGGTTTAGCTTAGAGCTTCACTGAAGTACACAAGCCCCATCACCACGACAAGGTAGCGTTCCAGAAGGGGCCATATTTCTTACCTACTATGAAATCATCATACATAATAATAATAATTGTATTCTTTATTTATTCAGTGCTATACGGGACAAGAGAAGTGGCAAAAACAGAAATCAATCCTACTAAGATAAACGGAGTTGAATAACTTATTCCTGAGAGCCGATGATATGGTGCATGAATAAAATAGGTTGAACATGGTGGAATTTGATCCAGGCAGTGGTCTAGATCCACCGAAGAAGGTGGCCATGTGTTGTGAGGTATAAACTGACCCTACCAGGAGATTATATGTTGTACATATTAGGTGTGTAAGTGATAGACTTCTCTGCAGAAATTATTTTTTACTGAGTGTTTGAACCTGGAAAGATTTTCAAAGTGCGAGTCAAGAATCTCGAGTCTTATTTCCTTTACCGACACTACACAATCATTAATCCCATATTCCGCCTTTGGGAATTCTCTCTAACTATCATTGGCCAAGTACATAAAATGGAAAACGAATACCAGATGAGATTACCTTAACACTGAACCTGGTGAAAAATAACGTTTCAAATTTCTAAAGAAACAAAGTTTTCCGGGCAAAGTGATCACATGATACGACGCTTCTCTTCTTACCCTTTCCTGCCCTTTTGGCGACTGAAAAAGGAATTTAAGTAACTCTCTAACACATGTTTAATGGTAGGATGTGATGGCTATCAGCCCATACATTTCTTGGTTACATATACGTATATACTTGATCAGAGCCAACACACCCAACATACACCAAAAACGAAGACCGATTCTCATTTAAACACAATAATAATATATAATAAAGTCTGTTTTAAATTTTGTTTGTGGTGTATGTTGGGTGGGTGGTGTTCAAATGAGAAAAGGTCTCTCCTCCATACAAATTCATATCAGGTGTTCCATTAGTAAAATCCCTAGGCATCCAATGGCCAATACCGAGAACTAGGAAGCTGTCTTATTGGGGTTATCTACATAATTAGGTGGCTTATTAAAAGGAATATTTATGGCTTTGTTTGTTCAAACTCTCAAATACTTTCCCTGCTTATTGTCCATTATTTTTATGAGCCGTCTTCATCTTAAAGTCTACTGACCTCCACCATTGAGTGTTATATTACTGTTAAATGATAGCTTCAACATGTGACATATGGAACGTATTCATGTTGTTACCCTGTACTGATTATCAAACCATTCTGCTCGAGACATACTATAATGCCCTTCAGTAAAGTAATTTCTCACTATATTTTTTTTTTTTAGGCAACGCAATGACATTTTAAATATTCTACAAACCCCAATAGCATACGGACAAAATGTGCTTCCAATACATATATCCAATAACGTCTTTTTGGAACATTGTTGTAATAAATCCACAATCTATCCTTAAGTATATATTTATCTATAATTGAAAACAAAAAGAATGTAACAAAATAATGTACCATAAAAAATAACTGCACGCAAAAATGAAAGCTTTAGACATTTAGACTGCAATCGATCATCTTAAAGACGAGTTTGTGGCGCTCTTTCTTGATCAATTTAGGGGCGTTGGCGTTCACTACACGAGATGTTAAAAGATGATAAAATAATAATAATGGTCTATGGTGAAGGGGTGACTATTTTAAGTCACATGGCAATATGTTATAGTTTTTTCGCACTTCATTAACTAAAATGTGTTTCTGGCACAGACATGTAAGAAATCTAGTAAAATATCCATCTTTTCAACATCTTCCATCTTGAAAGCAGTAGTCACACCTACTTGGTGCCTTTAAGGTTTTGAATCATTGTTTGAATGGTATCACATATGGTACTTAGTTTTTTGCATATACATAGTATTATATGTAACAATTTCAAAAGGGCATATTTTATACAAGAAAAGAAACTTATTTTGCTTGGCTTTATGTATTAATATAATTTCTGCACCCGTTGTAAACCTTTCAATGAACAAAATTCGCTATGGTACCGAGACATAAAAAGTTGAGGATGGAGACACCTTCCATTGCAATAAAGATCAATGTGAATGAAGAACATAATATACAATTGTATTACGAGTCTCAGTGTAGTTCTACCTGATCAATGAAATGTATTGGAAGTTGTGTTGGCGCCAACCTCCGCTAATGGGCGCTTACAATGACTGCACTGGCAACGAAAGAAAGCGAGTGATAGATAGTGAGAACACCATGGGGGTTTGTCGCGGCTCCTCAATGCGTATCTTAGACAGGGGTGTAGGTGCCAGAATAATTTGGGGGGGGGGGATACAGCTCATTGTATATACAGGCCGTAAAATAGCGGATATATACATACAAGCATAGAAAAATCTGGAAGATTTATCCCCCCCCCCCCCCCCCCGTTTCTACACCCATAAATCTAGACCATTATTATGCAAATAATAATAGGACTGAATCTAGTAGGTTTCATAGATAATCATTTAATATGATTACAACTCAACTTTGTATAAAAAACATATTTTAAACACTTTAAATCAAACAAAACTTACTATTTGTTGTAAAATGAAACATGTTGTTGCTTATATACTAGATAATACAAAAGTTGAATTCTCCCTGCCTCAATTGAGGATTATATGAAATGAAAAATTAACTTAGAAACAGGTTTCTCTCGGAATGGAGAGTCATTGAATCCGCCAAAATCAATTTGTTTTTTTAAGTTATTCTTAAAGAGCATGAAAAACTGGTTATACGTTGTGTTAGCCATTTATTTCTACAGTTAATCAATCCTGTATTGATATGCAAATGAACAGCTCACAGATATTAGCTGTTTTGATGTGCTAATTAGCTAAATGAACCAATGAGAGGCATCAACCTCAAAACAGGACTGTATGTGAGTGGGTTCTTGGTTTGTGCAAAATCCAATCCTGTGTTGTGTGTTATAAAGCGAGCATATGCTTTAGAGGAGCCATGTATAAAATGTTTGTTTTCTTTGGATTTAAGAGTAAGATGCATTGTCTTCTCATTAGCATGTCCCCGCCCAGTTGCTTCAGAGTGCAATACAATGACTGTATTTCTGGGAAATCTGAGCGAAAAATAAGTTTCTTAACTTATTTTTAGACTTGTAAATCGGTTTACAAATGTATTATTTGATTTTTATATATATATATATATATATATATATATATATATATATATATATATTTATATATATTTATATATATATATATATATATATATATATATATATATATATATATTTATATTACAGTACACACACATATCTATATTGTATGGGCACATTTGCATGTCCCAGCTCAGCTTCCCAGAATGCAGTGTAATAACTGGTTTTCTTGGAATTCTGAGCTGGAAACAGATTTTTTAACTTGTTTTAGACATTCAGATGTGAACACAGATGTACTATCTATTTACTATATATATATATATATATATATATATATATATATATATATATATATATATATAATATATACCGTATATATATATCCTCAGTTGTTGATCCATCTTTTTTCTGAACATTAA
Source organism: Discoglossus pictus (assembly GCA_027410445.1). Classification (NCBI taxonomy): domain Eukaryota; kingdom Metazoa; phylum Chordata; class Amphibia; order Anura; family Alytidae; genus Discoglossus; species Discoglossus pictus. The sequence goes on from CM050167.1 coordinate 378,178,304, forward strand.
TAATGAAAGTTTAGGATTGCGTTTGTAAAAAAGGGAATAAATCTCTCTTGGCTATACAATTACTGGTAACTATGTGGCTATGCAGGCATCTGTTGTGATATCTCCACTACTTAGCCACTTATCTAAATTTAATTGGGCATCCCTAATGATACATATGGAGCTGTTCATTTCAACTTTAATTGTGCAACTCAACAACATGCAGATGTAGCAAATGTCATTATACCAACTGGTGCATGTTACCGAAATATGCTCGACACCCCTGCAGCCTGCATTAGCAATGCAATGGTCTCTTAAACTGAGTGGATACAACTCCTATTCATATTATATTGTCCCGGTGAGTACAATAATGTTTGATACAGCTGTATGTTCGCTCAGTTGGAAACCTAACAAGCTGCTTGTAGTAGGTGATACCTTTAAGTGGACCAGTAATGTCAACACAAGATAGGAACAAAGCTTTTTCCAAACATTAAAATGCTCATTTATATTCATTATATATATACTAGCGACTTGCCAGTCAAAAATGACAGCAATACCATTTTAAGAATGGGAATGCTGCCTTTGGCGCTCATTGCAAGCCTCTCCCTCCGTCTACTGCACCTTCGCCACTCATTGCAAGCCTTGGCATCCCACAACTTTTGTGGTTCTCATTGTTCACCTTTGGCACTCATCGCAAGCCCTGCGATGATCGCCCTTGGCACTCATCGCGTGGCTCTCAATGAATGCCTTCGTGCTTTGTGTCTTTTGTTTTTCCTTATTCTCCCCATGTCTCTTTCCACCCTCTCCCCCCTCTCCCTCCCCTGTGTCTTTCTCTTTTGTGTCTGTGCTGCAGTTTTGCGTGGCTCGCGATCAATGCTGTTGCTTGCGATCAGCGCCAAACTGCTACACGCTAAGTCCCGCTGACTCTCAGTCCCTGCAATAAGCGCCTTCGGTACTCATTGCAGCTGTCCCGCGTACCTGTTCAGCGCTTGCTCATTGCTCCTGATCATTGCAGACAAGTACCACGGGCCTGCGGCGCTCATCTCCACCCCCCGCAACTGTGTCCCTCAACAACTCTCAGTATGACAACTATATATATATGATATATACTCACACACACATATATATATTCTTTCTTTTTTGTCAAGGGAAGATAGATATGACTACAGATGAGAAACAATAGGTCCACCTACTATACCCTTTCTATCTTCCTAAAAGCACTGCCTTAATTAGATCTTAAAATAGTCTTATGAACAACATGCAGGTGCTTACATTCCTTTACTGAATTAGTCCCAGTTACTTCCCCTGCAAGACATCACCTGTCTTCTTCTGCATATTACCCTTATAGGGACACTGTTAACCTAACAGGAAGTTTATTTTATTTTAAAGGGTATTAAAATTGGCTATATGTTGTACTAGAAGTTTTTCTCTACCGTAAATCATTACTGAAATATGTAGAATTGAGCTCTCGGCTCCTGTATGTTAATATGCAGCTTGGTATGGGACTCAGACTGCTAGGTAAGGGTGGAAGAGGGGATCTAAATGCCATATATATTGCAGGTCTTTTTTTTGTCCCCCAGTCTGTATGAACTCTGGGTCTATCCACACCCTAAAGTATTGTGGCGGGAGTGGAGCCACCCAGGGGGAAGTGCCTAATTAAAAACCACATTAGTAGTAAGGAGCACTGTAACCTGAGCTGGTAGCCATGTACAAACGCACTTTCTAGCCACCACCACAATCATACAGCAGTTGTGGCACACATAGCTCCACTCCAGCCACAATACTTCACTCAGGGGCTTAAATAGCCAGGAAGCATTATTAGTATTGTTATAGTTTATTTATAACGCGCCAACATATTCCATAGCGCTGTACATAAATTAGGTTCAGACAATAAGAAATACAGATTAACATTTAGCAAAGGAAGGAGGGCCCTGTCTGAGCTAGGAATCCAATGTCCATGGTGCATTCCCAAAGTACTTAGGATAGAAACTCGCAAACTTACAATCTAAGGGATAGTGAGTGGTAAAAGAGGGAGAGAGAGGTGATAAGCGTGTTAGACTGGAAGGTGATACGCTTCTTTAAAGAGATCCGTTTTAAGTGAGATTTTAAATGTTTTGAGGCAAGAGGATAATCTGGTGGAGCGAGGCAAGGAGTTCCAGAGAATAGGGGCAGCACAAGAAAAGTCCTGGAGGCGGGAGTGAGAGGAGGTGAAGCATGACCGAAAACTAGTAATTAATTCGTAAAATGTACAGTAAAAGTTTATTAAACAGACTTTTCTTATCAAGCCCTACCTAACCAATCTTTAAGGAACCGTTCATAAAATAACTAAAGTGTCCCTTTAACCTTTCCAATACACTCATTTATATCATCCCTACTGAGGCAGGATCCACTGCACCTAATTGGTAATTAGTTATGTATTCTGCATTCCAATCATAGACTATTAATTATGCTCTCGTTATGATCTTGTCCATGTAAACTCACCTAATATAAGTCTCAGATGTTCTCTCCCATATGAGTAATCTTATGAGAAACAGACGCTTATTAAGAAATGTTGTAGTTCCAAACAATGATTTACAGGAAGCTCTTCTGGGAAACCTCAAAAATTACTCACTATATTTTACACAGGTATTTAATGTAAAACAGACATAATTTTGCTATATATTAAAACTCTTAAAATTGAGAAAAATGTGTCTGTGAAGTTTGCTTTAATTGTATATATCCCAATTAAAAGAGAATTAGGTCTTGTAATAAGGTATAATAGTTAATATTATACATATCAGTATATTGCCTTGTGGATTCCCTGGTGGTCCAGCGGTTAGGATTTGGTGCTTTCACCGATGAAACCTGGGTTCGATTCCAGTTAGGGAACCAAGAGGTCACACCACCCTGGAACAGGGTTAGGCCTGGTCAGTACTTGGATGGGAAACCACCTAGGAATACCAGGAGCTGTATGCTGTGGTTCACTGGAGAAGGAACTGGCAACCCACTCCAGTATCTCTGCCATGAATACCAAGTGGAGCAGCATGACTATGGACATAAAAATGTCCCTGGAGATTTACGGACCATGAGGTCACAGAGAGTTGGAAATGACTGAATGGCGCCAAAAAACAGCGCCACCCTGCATTATTTATTTAGATTTACAGAATGGCAGCCTCAAGAAATTCCAAGTGATTCCGGCTGATTCACTTCCCTTGCTATCAGAAGACAGTAAACTCTCACTTGAAGTATAGTCAAAAATATTTTTAAAGTCCTCTAATTTAGCAAAGCAGCAGTTGAAAAATAACTTTCAAGTCTAAATTACACATTTTACCAACATCAAATGATCTTTTTTTTTTTTTTTAGATTGAATATATTTGTAGAAAGAAAGCCTAGACGTCTAATTTTTACAATTACAATAAATACAGCAACTTCTGATGTGGTTTTTAAGTCAATATATAGATTTCTTTCCAGTATAAAGATATACCATATTGTCACCTTCCTATAGCTCGGACATTTACATTCAGTGATCACTTCCACATGTTTGGCAGCTGCTTGAGACGTCTGTATGAGCAGCAGTGCAAGGAACACAAAGTAAATTAAAATATAACTTTTGTCATCAGGGTCTAAAATATTCAGATGGCGAGGAAAATATTTCAAAGTATTTTCACCTTCTTGAAACTGATATAACGATTATTGTGGTGAGTTTCACCTCTATGTGTTACTTCAATACATTTGGGTGTATTTACCTGAAAACTGTCATTGTTACCATCTTAGGTCTGATTTATACATTTGTGTCTTCATTCTGTTTTTAACCTAAATGCACTTTATCGCCATCAAAACAGTAGTCAATATAAGTCATTAAAAGACGATAATATATATTGTTACTATCACTAAATGGGGCAGTTCTACCTAAACAAATATTGCTCTCATATGAAAGAGTCCCCTCCCTCTCTCTCTCTTTCTACTCCTCTCACTCTTTCTCTCTCCATCTCTCTCTCTGCCTCTCTCACTCACTCTCTCTACCTCTCTCTCCCCCTTTCTCTCTCTCTCTCTCTCTCTCCTTCTCTACCTTCCCTCTCTCTCTCTCCCTCTCTACCCCTCTCGCTCTCTCTCTCCATCTCTCTCTCTACCTCTCTCTCCCCCTTTCTCTCTCTCTCCCTCCCTCCCTCTTTCCCTCTCTCTCTCTCTCTCTCTCCCTCTCTCTCTACCTCTCTCTCTCCTTTTCTACCTCTCCCTCTCTCTCTCCCTCTCTCTCCCTCTCTCTCTCTCTCTAGCTCTCTCTCTACCTCTCTCTCTCTCTACCCCTCCTTCTCCCTATGTCTCTCTCTCCCTCCCTCTCTATCACTCTCCCTACCTCTCTTCTCTCTTACTCAATCTCTCCCTCTTTTTCTCTCTCCCGCCCTCTCTCCCCTTCATTATATTTCTCCCTCTCTTCCTTGTTTTTTCTCCCTCTGTCTTCCTTGTTTTCTCTCCCTCTCTCTTTCTTTCTCTCTTTTTCTCCCTCCTCTTTCTCTCCATTTCAATTCCTCTCTACCTCCATTTTTGTTTCCCTCTCCCCTCTTACTCTCGCCCTACCTCGCTCTCTCTTCCTCTCCCTCTCTTTCTCTCCATCTCAATCTCTCTCTCCCTCCCTTTTTCTTTCCCCCCTCTCTCTCCCTACCTCGTTCTCTCTTCCTCTCCCTTTCTCTCCCTCCCTCCTTCTCTCTCTCTTTTTCCCCCCTTCCTCTCTCTCCCTTCCTCACTTCCTCACTCCCCCTCTCTCTCTTTCTCTCCCTCCCTTTTGCCTTTTATTTCTACAAGTCCTCTGAGTATTAGGCCCTTCTGAAACTTAGAACTCATTTGCAGTTCGGTAGGCTCTTGAACTGGCTCTTGAATACCTGAGTGTCTGTCACAAAAAATTTACTAAAAATGTCAGCTTTCATGGGGGAGTAAGTGCAAACTAAGATAGTTCCATAACTTTTAATAGTTATTCTTCTCTAAAAGAAATCTTTACATGACCACTACAGATAAGAAAAAATACACTTGTTTGTCAAGCATGTACCAAATTAACTAACAATGTTTAGCCATTGACATCAAGCATTATTTGGGAAAATCTGTTTATAAGTACAGGAATCCATTTTATGTTTGTTACATCACTTCTTCAGAACTAAATCATGAGGGTGGAGAAAGGGGAGGGGAATGAGGGAACAGAGAATCATCATCAAAATAATTAGATTGACATTGACACCACACCGCTTCCGCTTTTTGACCCAGAAGCAGACTCCTTGCATCATTCACTGCAACAATCGCTCTATAGAAATGTAAATGCCCCTCTCACAGACAACTTCCACTAATATATCATGGAAAATAATGACTGCTCTATATGAAGGTGCAGTCCAGGAACCAAGAATTCACATAAAAACCCTAAATAAATATCTAATTCCTACAGAATCTTATATTTTATACACTTGTAAAGTGCATACACTTAATAAATGTCTTAAAGTAAAAACTGGCAAAGTCAAACAGGATTGTTTTTCCATTTAATAGTATATCGAATGAGGTGTTTTACAATTTCCAGCTTTTGTTTAACTTCACGAATCTCCTTACTTGGAACATATTAAACACGAAGCTTTCCTACTTCTCTGTCCAAGCCACAAAATACATAATCTCTTGGTAATTTTAGTATTTGGTATCATTTAACCACATTAAAGGCAACTGATGTCAACATGTAACCAGCAGTAAGAAAAGATGTGATTTGGTCATAATGTGAAAAATAAAATATCATTATGTGACATATTTATATCATATAACGTAGACAGACACACCAACAGTCAAAAAGAGCGATGGCGAAAACGGTGTGTATTTTGTGAGTTATTACTATTATCATTTATTTATATAGTGCCAACATATTCAATGGCACAAAGTACAGGAAATACAATGAATGCACAAGATAAACATGGCAAAAGTGTAAATATATATATATATATATATATATATATATTATAGAAAATGTTGAGGGGTCTACTCTCGTAAGAGCTTATCGAGGGCTAAGGGTATTAGACATAATTAGAGACATAATTGGTTGGTTTGCTGTATTAAAATGTCATGCTATAGGCAACAAGACAGCAAACTCCCGGTTACCCGGCACCTAAACAACCGGCACTCTCAAGCAACCAGCACCGGCATCAATTCCCCATTTTCAAAAAACTCCTGCTAAACCGGCATAACCGGCACTATCCGGCGGTTCAAGACTGCAAAACAAATAAATGTTATTCTGGGCCCTAAATGGCCCAGTTAAGTGCTAATGCCTTTTTAAAGCATTTTGAGGGGTTTTGGGGGGTTTAAGGGTCGTTTAGACCCCTAAAGTCAGGAACTCCCGAATTAACCGGCAACTACAGTTATCCGGCAATAGGGAGTCCCCATAGGTGCCGGATAGTGGGGGTTTCCTGTATATATATATATATATATATATATATATATATATATATATATATATATACATACTGTATATGTGTATGTACGCACAGTTACTGTAGTACAATAGTGCTATTACTCATCTTCAATCGGTCACTACTTGGAAATTCGACTTTTTAAAACTCTACCCCTAACCCATAACTCATACACACATGACTGTAAGGACACATTAGACCTAGGGTCGCCTATTACACCCATTGGCATCATAACACAAGAACCAATGGCGTACGCTCATCAATTTTGCTGATCGACAATAGTGGTAGCCTCTAGTGGCTCAATAGCGTATTGCATCACTGGACGTCTAGCTGCTCTATGTAATATATCCATTCCTAAGGTGTCATAATAAGTGCAAGCACTTAGCTCTTACTGAGTACTTCAGAGAGCCGCTGCAGACTCCAAACTATATCTTGGCAGCAAACTCTCTTATTCACTTAAGCAACAAACCATCCAACTATGACATATTGTTTTTTTCTTCATTCCTAGGTTGATTAGTTTTTACATTTTTCCTGTCACCGCACATGACGTGCCATAATGTAATGATGCATAACCCAATATACAGCTCGGATGGAATGCAGTTTAGGGGATCTATATAAGTGATGATAAAAATAAATAAAAATGCAGGTGACATTTTTCTGGGCTGCATACATTTCCAGTGTCTAAAGTGAAGTAAAGCATGTGAGATTCAATAAACCAAAACCGGCACTTAAAATATAACACTCAGTTTAGACATGAAGCAAAAAATAGCAGAGACACCAGGAATCTAGCTCTGATTGTATCTCAGCTGTTAATCCCTATCATTAGGCCACACATACTGAAATAATGACACATCACCACTGCCGTCTTCTACATACACTATTTGTGTGTGGATTGATGGGATTTTTAGGGAACGCTTTTGAGCAGTAGTTACCCTTTCTGACATTTTCTAGCAAATGCATAAAATGTTGTGCCAGATTCATTAAGATAAGCAGTTTTGAAGATATCTTCCAATTTACTATTGAATCTGCAACCTCTCTACAAATAAAATATAATAAAAATGGCATGTGGCTAAATTCACTAAAGTTTGGACTTTTCACGAGTTCTCCAACATGACTTATTATAGCAAATATGGTGGATAAATACATATGATTTCCTAAGCAAATCCATTATTTAAGTCTTATAATAGATTGATTGAGTTCATAATGTCTAAAACTCTGAAAGTCTAGTTTGGTTTAAATCGTTTGTTATGATGAATGCAAATAAGAGTATATACATCGATGATCTAGATCATAGGCACCCAAAATGGCGGTACGGCCCACCAGTGGGCGCTGAAGCCTTCTACGGGGGTGGCAGTGGGTTGGCTACTTTAGTCCATCCGATATAAATAGTAGTGATTTGGGTATAAGTCTCACACATTGCTGCATGGATTTGGATGAAAATGTGCATAATGTTATTCGAGCATACACTTTACAATCTTTTTATATGTGCTACATTTAACCAAAATCGGTATAGCAATAGCAGTTTCCAAGATGAAGCACGTATTGGCCATTACTTTTCAATAATTTAACGACATAAGCAGTAATGTATCACAAGTTGCTATTTACGTCGCAAACATCTGATGCCTTGAACGGGAAAACTTATAATGGGGGGGCGTTCAAATATTTTTGTCTGGGAACCTATGATCTAGATGAAGCCAACAATTGTTTTTTAGATTATAACATTGACCTTAAAAAATATTAATTCATATGCCCGTTGGTTCCAGTAAGGAGAATTGGCTGAATTATTATCATATAGTTGGTTCACTCACAGTATAGTAAGTATTTATGACATCAATTGTAATTTATGGCCAGAAACCAATGCCAACGCCCCCACCCATCTACCCACTTACATATATCAGGATGCAAAAACCATTTGTGTATTGAGCACACACTTCATAATTAACTTATCTTGGAATGTCTAACCAGTCTGTTGATATGTTGGTCATTATTGATAAGGATTCCACTGAAAAGAACTGAAAAGTTGACATTACGGAAAATAAATATAAAAATATTAAAGAGGATATGTCTCCCTTAATTATATTTGGACATGATGCATATGCAAAAAAAAATCTAAAAAAAAAATCTAAAAAAAAAAAAAAAAAAAAAAAAAAAATATATATATATATATATATATATATATATATATATATATATATATATATACCAGGAAGGGAAGAAAGCAGCAAGATGAGTTATATGTATTTATTTAACTACTCAATTCTTCGAAAATTAATCTCCATGGTAACTCAGTCACAGTGAGCTAGAAGTGGAATCTTTTAGAGATGTTTATTCTTTGAGAAGTTATTAATTCCAGTGGTTTTACTTCAGCTATGGTTTAATCTACTCTGATAACAGGTTCTTTATTTATAGAAGCTTTGTAATTGAAATGTCTTTTGACATAGGTTTTTTGTTTTGCTGCAATTATAACACAAAACTTGTAAAAAAAAAAAAAAAAAAAAAAAGGGAAAATTTCACTTTATTTCGATTGTCTAAAAAAAATAACAGAAAATGTAGATAATTCATTTTAATTTAATGAACTTGTGTTGCTTTTTGATCATATTTTAAGGGCGGTATATAGAGGCATCCATAATCTACTACTTGTAGTACCTGATATAAGACAAGATAAGGTGACTTGGCAACGGTCATCTTGAAGTAGTGAATCTCAAGTGACCTGTACTTAAGTTGGTCAGTGTGTAAATCAAAACATCTCTTTTATACATTCTGTTTTTTCTATCTTGAGTATCTCACAGCTGTTACTCTTCAGTATGACTTACAATGTCAACTCCTGTTGTGTTTTATATGTTCTTTGTAATTATTCTTGGAAGAATGAAATGAGGAGAATAAATCTTATTTTAAGGCAAATCCAATGATTTTTTCCATGGAATTTGCTATGGTGGAACATTTGTTGGAAACATCTTTGTTTGCTTGGATCAGTTCCATTAATCGAGGTATGTGTCATGACTGGTAAATCTATTACAGTGAGTTATACTAAAGAGTCAATCAAGGAAAGCAATAGCACTGTATACTATAGGTGGAACCAACTCTAAAATATCCTTCTCTCCCATCGTACATGTTACAATCTGCTTTGATCTCCCATATAGCTACTTGTAGATTGTACACTGTCTTGAGCAGGGCCCTCACCTTCGCTTCTAGCTGTCTACCATGACATCATATGTGCATTTTTGTTTTGTAATATGATATCCTATTATGTAGCACCGTGGGAAATATAGACACTTCATACACCTTTTTCAAGTTACAAATGAAAAATTCTTCACATAAATTACAGAGCATTTAAAGTTCTAAACTTCTACTTTTTCAGTGTTATTCAGATTTTTTTTTTTTTTTTCACTATGATGTGGACATTTATCAGTATAATGTGGAACCTATTATCAGTGCTATTATAGCAACTGAATAACAAATGTTAATTAGTTAAGTAAGAAGAAGAGCCAGAGTCCTCTAGCTCAGCCTTTACAGTCTTATGAGTTGGTCCACTAAAAGAACATATACATTATGGATCCCCAACGACCAATACACAAGAAGATTAAATCAATATATTGGATTTTTCCATGAAACAACTAGATATTAATGGGCTACACCAACAAAAAGAGTTATACCAACATATATGGGTTAAAGCTTACTTCCCTTGTGTTCTGCTCTTTTCAAAGTAATGGGCCATTCCATTGACTTGAATGGAAACAAGATAAGTATTTTCACTTAACCTGGTAACATGCTCAAGAAACTCAAAGAGCAAGGCTTAACCCAACTATAAATTAATCTGATTTACATTTTTGGTGTTGGAAAGTCTTTTGATAAACTGTACTATTTTACATCACATATCAAATGTAGCAGAGATGTCAAGTCAGGTCTATATTCCTATGTTGTATTTTGCAATAAGACCATTTCCAATATCCTCATAAAACACCATTTAACTCAACAGTCAAAAGGGTCATTCAGTGCCATGAAGGTAACTTCCAACAAATGAAATATTGTAAAGTATCACATTCAGTAAAATTACCTGATGGAAGTTATTATAGTAACATGTGATGTCATAGCTCTCTACATATACTGTGCTTTTGTCAAGGTATATTACTTGTTTTTATTTCACTAGCTCAAGATATTGTCTGTTGTAATCAACTGCTTCTAATATATTAAAAGGAAACCAAACTGTAATCCAAGACATCATGCACTAACAAGACCACATCAAGTTCTACAGATGATGGCAATTTGTTTTAATGTAGGAAGAAAACAGGAAATGATTCAATAGGAAGCAAATTCATGTGTACCACAAATAATTAATCAAGACTCAAATATATACTATGATATAAACCATGAAATGCATAACATACATTGTGTGGATCTCATAAATAAATAAAAATCTAGGAAAAACAGTTCAACGGAAACTGGAATTGTAGACAAAAAAATGGTTAAATAGAAAAATAGTATGTTCAGTTTAGTATATTTTCTTATTGTATGCTAAATACAAACAGGCTCTGCTTAAACGTCGTATGTTGGAAGGTTGCATCATACTCTACTAACATGAGATATATTTCTTTAAGAGTCCTAACAATGGCCAGTTTAGTTTCAACAATGGGATAAAATACATAATACCATACTAAAAACATGATATCATTAATGGTAATTTACTCTGACCTAACATAGCCCTTTCAAGGATCAAGACTCTTAATTATTTGAGAAAATAAATTCAGTTGAAAAAGCTATGTATTGAAGTACAAAAGCAAACAAGTCCAAAGGCTTTTTTTTAAGGAAACAATAACCCTTATTTACTTCATTATTGTCAAGTGGCCGGTAAGAAGCACTACCTGTTGCCAAAAGAATGTCATTACAAGAACCCCATTACTTAGGGGATCAAAGACTAAGACCAAAAGAATCAGAGTAGTTTCAAAATTCTCTCAAGTATCTTACATTTTGTTTTATTTCAGAATGTCAGACATATTCAATTTATTACCATTGTCAATATGGACAAGGAAATTAGAACCATTATTTTTGGCCAATAAAATCTGAATTGTACTTGGAATACCACAAAAAGATTTTTTAAACATCTGGCCCTAATTGCTAATATCTGAAGAAAAGCATAAAGGGAAAATGTAAATATAATGGTTATGGCTATAATCCAATTACCTAGCATTTACAAAATTATCATTATTTAAAAAACACATGGAAATTGGTTATGAAGCTGAATGGATTCAGTAATGTAAGTACCAGAACTTCTAGAAAATAAGATACAACATGAGAACCGTTTCCCA
>CM050167.1:378194989-378499989 GCA_027410445.1 Discoglossus pictus
ATTTAAAAAAAAGGGAAAGCATACTCTTTAACAATGAGAGGAAAAAATAAAGTAAAACATAACTTTTACTTAATTACAATTTAATATATTTCATAGAATAAAAATCAATGCATACAATACAAGAACTAAGCATCCTGTAAATAAAATATGTTTCATAAAATGATCACTTGAAGAATAAAATAAAGGCACTAAGCATCCTGTAAATCAAGGCTCATTACAATTGTGATAGACAAGGCAGTAGTTAAAAGACATTTTTATCCCTAGATGGTTCCTTTAATCATATTTAAAAAAAAGGGAAAGCATACTCCATGAGAGGAAAAAATAAAGTAAAACATAACGTTTACTTAATTACAATTCAATATCTTTCATAGAATAAAAATCAATGCAAAAAATACAAGAACTAAGCATCCTGTAAATAAAATATGTTTCATAAAATGATCACTTGAAGAATAAAATAAAGGCACTAAGCATCCTGTAAATCAAGGCTCATTACAATTGTGATAGATAAGGCAGTAGTAAAAAGACATTGTTATCCCTAGATGGTTCCTTAAATTATAAAAAAATAGAAAGGGAAAGCACACTCTTTATAACCATGAGAGGTAAAAATAAAGTAAAACATAACTTTTATTTAAGTACAATTCAATATATTTCATAGAATAAAGCATCAATGCAAAAAATACAAGAAAAAAGCATCCTGTAAATAAAATATATTTCATACATTATGTTTCATAAAATGATCACTTGAAGAATAAAATATAAGCGCTAAGCATCCTGTAAATCAAGGCTCATTACAATTGTGATAGACAAGGCAGTCGTTAAAAGACATTTTTATCCCTAGATGGTTCCTTAAATTATATTTAAAAAAAAAAGAAAAGAAAAAAAGGGAAAGCATACTCTTTATAACCATGAGAGGAAAAAATAAAGTAAAACATAACTTTTATTTAATCACAATTCAATATATTTTAAAGAATAAAGAATCAATGCATGAAATACAAGAACAAAGCATCATGTAAATAAAATATATTTCATAAAATATGTTTTATAAAATGATCACTTGAAAAATAAAATATAAGCACTAAGCATCCTGTAAATCAAGGCTCATTACTATTGTGATAGACAAGGAAGTAGTTAAAAGACATTTTTATCCCTAGATGGTTCCTTAAATTATATATATATATAAAAAAAATATAGAAAGGGAAAGCACAATCTTTATAATAATGAGAGGAAAAATAAAGTAAAACATAACTTTTATTTAATTACAATAAAATAAAGTAAAACATAACTTTTATTTAATTACAATTCAGTATATTTCATAAAATAAACACTCAAAGCATAATATACAAGAACTAAGCATACTGTAAATAAAATATATTTCATAAAATAATCACATGAAGAATAGAAGACATTTTTTTCCCTAGATGGTTCCTTGAATAATAACAAATAGAAAGGAAAAGTACAGTCTTGTTAACCAGAAACTCATCACTTATACTCCATGAACAGTATTAGATAAGTACCATGAGAGGACAAATAAAGTTAAAACATAACTTTTATTTATTTAATTACATTAAAATATATTTCATAAAATAAACACTGGATGCACAAAAAACAAGCATTAGCAGCCTGTAAATCAAGGCTGATAACAATTGTGATAAACAAGTAGTTAAAAGCCTTTTTTATCCCCAGATGATTTATTGAATTATAAAAAAATAGAAAGGGGAAGCACAGTCTTGTTAACCAAAAACTCCCCACCTAAACTCTGTGAACTGTATTAGATAAGTACCAAGAGAGGACAAATAAAGTTAAAATATAACTTTTATTTAATTACATAGTTGCATAGATACGTAGTAATTGAGGTTGAAAACATAGTTTTAGTCAGGTTCAACCTTTTTAGATCTCCGCTGATCCTTGTAATATGTGAATTAGTTCTTAATTGATACAGAGTAAGGCAAACAGAAAAAATAACAACATTGAAACATTTCCAATTGTCTCAAAAGGAAAAAAAAAAAAAATTCCTTCCTGACCCCAGATAATGGTGATTGAATGCCTCCATGGATCAATACTCCTTCTCTAGTTCAGGGTAGAATGCCTTTTTTATTCAAAAAATATATCTAATCCATTTTTAAAGTAATCTATTGAATCCACTGTCACCACCTCCTTTGGTAGAGAATTCCACTTTTTGCTTCTAACCTCAAGAGATGTCCTCTTGTCAGTTGAAGGACAATTTTATTATTTTAATCAGTATTGTGGTAATACTCTGATTATTTTTCTAGATTGCTGGACACTCTTTACATTTTATAAAAAGTAATATATTAGAGGTTGCTATTTTATTTTCTATATTCTGAAAACATTTTGCATATTTTAAGTGTTTTTCTTCTAAAGTGTGTATTTTAATTTTATTACCAGGTTGATCTATTGAAGTGACACAGAACATGTCCAGTTTATGGATGAAATGAAAAGCAAACATAAAAATAAACATTAATACAAGTGGTTGTAAATAAAAAGTCTATCTGGAAGTGCTATATATACTATATACTATACTATATTATTTAGTAGTAAATAATATAGAATCAATAATTATTGTATTTTTTAATTTATTAAAATATCCACCTCTGAGGTAATGACATCAACAGCTATTAGTTAAGATTAATTAAGCTATTAATTAAGATTTGTAGTGGGAATTGATGGAGTAATAGCGACCAAGGCATTTAATTGCTCCAGTGTTACTATTTCAGCTCTTCTTCTTAATTACCACCACTATGAATCTTATTTAATTGCTGTTGATAAGTCTATTAAATCAAGGGTTGATCAGGCTATTAAATTAAATTATATATCAAATATCACTAACTAAATCATGTTTCCCCTTCTGGATTGCTATCTTGTCGTGGTGAAGGGGTTTGTGTACTTCAATGAAGCTGTGAGCTATACCATGTAGAGTCACCCAAGATAGGCAGGTCATAGCGGAGAGGTCAGACAAATCATGGTCCACTGAAGAAAGAACTGGCAACCCCCTCCAGTATATTTGCCATGCAAACCTTATAGATTGGCACAACCCAGCACAAGATGTGCCTGGTGTGCTGCGGTCCATAGGGCCACAGGGAGCTGGACTCGACTGAACGACTAAATAAACAAAAAAATCATGTTTAAGACATTCGCGCTTAGAATTCCTAATTACAACGAATTGATATAATGTCTATTTTTATGTATATTTTGCATTTCTGCAATAAATAGGACCCTTTCTGTGTCACTTCAATATGTGAGGAATGGGTCAGTGCTAGAACTAAGCATCCTGTAAATCATGCCTCGTTACAATTGTGATAGACAAGTCAGTAGTTAGCAACACAGATACCTAATGTATTTTTACAAACCCTTTCCTGCCTAGCCCTGTGGGAATGTTCTAGACAACAATCTGTTCCAGCCCAGAATATGTCCACTGAGACCTATAAATTATATTTGGTGATTCTCTGAAGGACTCAGACATATCTATACACTTCTAGCGTCTTTAATCTCCCTGATTATTTCATTAGTCAAGCCGTCCCCTTGTGTCATCTCCACTGCACAGTGCTACAGTAAAAGGATTGTTACAATGTATCAACAATGCTGAGTGATACAATGTTACATCTCTGTGTCTCCGAGTGATACAATGTTACATCTCTGCTTCTTGGTGTGATACAATGTTACATCTCTGCGTCTCCGAGTGGTCCAATGTTACATCTCTGCTTCTCCGAGTGATACAATGTTACATCTCTGCGTCTCCGAGTGATACAATGTTACATCTCTGCGTCTCTGAGTGATACAATGTTACATCTCTGCTTCTTGGTGTGATACAATGTTACATCTCTGCTTCTCCGAGTGCTACAATGTTACATCTCTGCTTCTCCGAGTGATACAATGTTATATCTCTGCTTCTCGGGGTGATACAATGTTACATCTCTGCTTCTTGGAGTGATACAATGTTACATCTCTGCGTCTCCGAGTGATACAATGTTACATCTCTGCGTCTCTGAGTGATACAATGTTACATCTCTGCTTCTTGGTGTGATACAATGTTACATCTCTGCTTCTCCGAGTGCTACAATGTTACATCTCTGCTTCTCCGAGTGATACAATGTTACATCTCTGCTTCTTGGAGTGATACAATGTTACATCTCTGCTTCTCCTGGTGATACAATGTTACATCTCTGCTTCTCCGAGTGATACAATGTTACATCTCTGCTTCTTGGAGTGATACAATGTTACATCTCTGCTTCTTGGAGTGATACAATGTTACATCTCTGCTTCTCCGAGTGATACAACGTTACATCTCTGCTTCTCGGAGTAATACAATGTTACATCTCTGCTTCTCCGAGTGATACAATGTTACATCTCTGCGTCTCCGAGTGATACAATGTTACAATGCTGCTTCTCCAAGTGATACAATGTTACATCTCTGCTTCTCGGAGTAATACAATGTTACATCTCTGCTTCTCGAGTGATACAATGTTACATCTCTGCTTCTCCGAGTGATACAATGTTACATCTCTGCGTCTCCGAGTGATACAATGTTACAATGCTGCTTCTCCAAGTGATACAATGGTACATCTCTGCTTCTCCGAGTGTTACAATGATACATCTCTGCATCTCCGAGTGGTACAATGTTACATATCTGCTTCTCTGAGTGATACAATGTTACATCTCTGCTTCTCTGAGTGATACAATGTTACATCTCTGCTTCTCTGAGTGATACAATGTTACATATCTGCTTCTCTGAGTGATACAATGTTACATATCTGCTTCTCTGAGTGATACAATGTTACATCTCTGCTTCTCCGAGTGGTACAATGTTACATCTCTGCTTCGCAGAGTGATACAATGTTACATCTCTGCTTCTCTGTGTGTTACAATGTTACATCTCTGCTTCTCTGAGTGATACAATGTTACATCTCTGCTTCTCTGAGTGATACAATGTTACATCTCTGCTTCTTGGTGTGATACAATGTTATATCTCTGCTTCTCCGAGTGGTACAATGTTACATCTCTGCGTCTCCGAGTGATACAATGTTACATCTCTGCGTCTCTAAATGGTACAATGTTACATCTCTGCGTCTCCGAGTGATACAATGTTACACCTCTGCATCTCCGAATGGTACAATGTTACATCTCTGCTTCTCCGAGTGATACAATGTTACATCTCTGCTTCTCCGAGTGATACAATGTTACATCTCTGTGTCTCCGAGTGGTACAATGTTACATCTCTGCTTCTCCGAGTGGTACAATGTTACATCTCTGCGTCTCCGAGTGATACAATGTTACATCTCTGCTTCTCCGAGTGATACAATGTTACATCTCTGCGTCTCCGAGTGATACAATGTTACATCTCTGCTTCTTGGTGTGATACAATGTTATATCTCTGCTTCTCCGAGTGGTACAATGTTACATCTCTGCGTCTCCGAGTGATACAATGTTACATCTCTGCTTCTCGGAGTGATACAATGTTATATCTCTGCTTCTCCGAGTGGTACAATGTTACATCTCTGCTTCTCCGAGTGATACAATGTTACATCTCTGCTTCTCCGAGTGATACAATGTTACATATCTGCTTCTCCGAGTGATACAATGTTACATCTCTGCGTCTCCGAGTGATACAATGTTACATCTCTGCTTCTTGGTGTGATACAATGTTACATCTCTGCGTCTCCGAGTGGTACAATGTTACATCTCTGCTTCTCCGAGTGATACAATGTTACATCTCTGCGTCTCCGAGTGATACAATGTTACATCTCTGCGTCTCTGAGTGATACAATGTTACATCTCTGCTTCTTGGTGTGATACAATGTTATATCTCTGCTTCTCCGAGTGATACCATGTTACATCTCTGCGTCTCCGAGTGATACAATGTTATATCTCTGCTTCTCCGAGTGCTACAATGTTACATCTCTGCGTCTCCGAGTGGTACAATGTTACATCTCTGCATCTCCGAGTGATACAATGTTACATCTCTGCGTCTCCGAGTGGTACAATGTTACATCTCTGCTTCTCCGAGTGATACAATGTTACATCTCTGCTTCTCCGAGTGATACAATGTTACATCTCTGCGTCTCCGAGTGATACAATGTTACATCTCTGCTTCTCCGAGTGATACAATGTTACATCTCTGCTTCTCCGAGTGATACAATGTTACATCTCTGCGTCTCCGAGTGATACAATGTTACATCTCTGCGTCTCCGAGTGATACAATGTTACATCTCTGCTTCTCTGCTTCTCCGAGTGATACAATGTTACATCTCTGCGTCTCCGAGTGATACAATGTTACATCTCTGCTTCTCCGAGTGATACAATGTTACATCTCTGCTTCCCGGAGTGATACAATGTTACATCTCTGCTTCTCCGAGTGGTACAATGTTACATCTCTGCTTCTCTGTGTGTTACAATGTTACATCTCTGCTTCTCCGAGTGATACAATGTTACATCTCTGCTTCTCCGAGTGATACAATGTTACATCTCTGCGCCTCCGAGTGATACAATGTTACATCTCTGCGTCTCCGAGTGGTACAATGTTACATCTCTGCTTCTCCGAGTGATACAATGTACATCTCTGCGTCTCCGAGTGATACAATGTTACATCTCTGCGTCTCCGAGTGATACAATGTTACATCTCTGCTTCTTGGTGTGATACAATGTTACATCTCTGCGTCTCCGAGTGGTCCAATGTTACATCTCTGCTTCTCCGAGTGATACAATGTTACATCTCTGCGTCTCCGAGTGATACAATGTTACATCTCTGCGTCTCTGAGTGATACAATGTTACATCTCTGCTTCTTGGTGTGATACAATGTTATATCTCTGCTTCTCCGAGTGATACCATGTTACATCTCTGCGTCTCCGAGTGATACAATGTTACATCTCTGCGTCTCCGAGTGGTACAATGTTACATCTCTGCGTCTCCGAGTGATGCAATGTTTCATCTCTGCTTCTCCGAGTGTTACAATGTTACATCTCTGCTTCTCCCGTAGATACAATGTTACATCTTTGTGTCTCCGAGTGATACAATGTTACATCTCTGCTTCTCCGAGTGATACAATGTTACATCTCTGCGTCTCCGAGTGATACAATGTTTCATCTCTGCTTCTCCGAGTGATACAATGTTTCATCTCTGCTTCTCCCGGTGATACAATGTTACATCTCTGCTTCTCCGAGTGATACAATGTTACATCTCTGCTTCTCCGAGTGATACAATGTTATATCTCTGCTTCTCCGAATGGTACAATGTTACATCTCTGCGTCTCCGAGTGATACAATGTTACATCTCTGCTTCTCCGAGTGATACAATGTTATATTTCTGCTTCTCCGAGTGGTACAATGTTACATCTCTGCTTCTCCGAGTGATACAATGTTACATCTCTGCTTCTCCGAGTGATACAATGTTACATCTCTGCGTCTCCGAGTGATACAATGTTACATCTCTGCTTCTCGGAGTGATACAATGTTACATCTCTGCGTCTCCGAGTGATACAATGTTACATCTCTGCGTCTCCGAGTGATACAATGTTACATCTCTGCTTCTTGGTGTGATACAATGTTACATCTCTGCGTCTCCGAGTGATACAATGTTACATCTCTGCGTCTCTGAGTGATACAATGTTACATCTCTGCTTCTTGGTGTGATACAATGTTACATCTCTGCGTCTCCGAGTGATACAATGTTACATCTCTGCTTCTCCGAGTGGTACAATGTTACATCTCTGCGTCTCCGAGTGATGCAATGTTACATCTCTGCTTCTCTGAGTGTTACAATGTTACATCTTTGTGTCTCCGAGTGATACAATGTTACATCTCTGCTTCTCCGAGTGATACAATGTTACATCTCTGCGTCTCCGAGTGATACAATGTTTCATCTCTGCTTCTCCGAGTGATACAATGTTTCATCTCTGCTTCTCCCGGTGATACAATATTACATCTTTGTGTCTCCGAGTGATACAATGTTACATCTCTGCTGCTCTGAGTGGTACAATGTTACATCTCTGCGTCTCCGAGTGGTACAATGTTACATCTCTGCTTCTCGGAGTGATACAATGTTACATCTCTGCTTCTCCGAGTGATACAATGTTACATCTCTGCTTCTCCGAGTGATACAATGTTACATCTCTGCTTCTCCGAGTGATACAATGTTACATCTCTGCTTCTCCGAGTGGTACAATGTTACAGCTCTGCTTCTCCCGGTGATACAATGTTACATCTTTGTGTCTCCGAGTGATACAATGTTACATCTCTGCTTCTCCCAGTGATACAATGTTACATCTCTGCTGCTCTGAGTGGTACAATGTTACATCTCTGCTTCTCGGAGTGATACAATGTTACATCTCTGCTTCTCCGAGTGATACAATGTTACATCGCTGCTTCTCGGAGTGATACAATGTTTCATCGCTGCTTCTCCGAGTGATACAATGTTACATCTCTGCTTCTCCGAGTGTTACAATGTTACATCTCTGCTTCTCCCGGTGATACAATGTCACATCTCTGCTGCTCTGAGTGATACAATGTTATATCTCTGCTTCTCAAAGTGTTACCATTTTACATCTCTGCTTCTCGGAGTGATACAATGTTACATCTCTGCTTCTCCTTGTGATACAATGTTACGTCTCTGCTTCTCGGAGTGATACAATGTTACATCTCTGCTGCTCCGAGTGATACAATGTTACATCTCTGCTTCTAGTCACGTATCTCTATTAACATGTTGAGTCTTCCCCAAACAGGATTTTCTAGAAAGGATAAAAATCCAATTTTCAGTGTTTTTCTAACTAATCACTCTTTATTTAACTATACTGCCGATGCTTTAAAAGGTTACTGTACTGTTCATATGGCTTTATTTGTTTAAAGGTATATGGATGTTTTCTGAATTTTACTGTGTATATAATATACCTGTGTATGTATTTACTTTTATGTACTTTATTTTATGAAAAAGTGCTTATAAGATCTGCCTAAAATCATACAAATTGTCCCTGCATGGGTCTACCCACTGCAGCATATGCAGACACAAGCTCTGTAGAGTTGAATGTGTAGTGTATTGCCCTAGCCTATCAGGGACCTGGTCTCAGCAGCCCATTGCTGAAAGAGGGTCATTGATTGCTTTTGTATAAGACACTACACATCCAGTACTGTAGAGTCTGTGTCTTCATGAGCTGCAGAGGGCAGACCCAAGCAGGGACTATTGCCTATCCATTTAAGTAGTTTAAACAAAAAAATAAACTAAATTAAAGACTGTATTGGATTTTTTTCCACAAATACTGGAAACCAATAACCAAATAAACACATTATAAGGGAAAAAATGTTTTTAGTGTCTATAAAAATAAACAAAACATTTGCATTTGTTTCTGTTACACCAAATTATTCCATACTGCAGGGATGTCAACTGATTCTCACTTTTTTAGGAGCTTTTCATTACTGCAGTTGTATATGCCACATTCCCATTGTGCAGATATAAGATTCCTATGTTTTCAGAATGCCATTAAAGGCATATAGAAGTTTCATGGGTTATGAATGCATCTGATAGAGGAGAATCAGTAGTTTATGCAAAACAAATATTAATAAACTTACCCTAAAGTTTACAAAATGTCTGGCAGTTGATTTTGAGAAGGAACACCCCTGAAAATCCAAGTAAAATTAGGATAAGAATGCATACTTTATTGTGGCCAATCAAAGGCAGCTGCAACATTGTTTCAATGTATGGGGATTCAGCCTCTGCACCAAAGCATCATGGGATGTGTAGTCTTTAGTTTCCACCACCAGGAAGCAGCTTCAGGCAATGCTGCTCTAGATCTCTGCTCTGTGCTGCTACTGGCTGGAAGATTATTATAGTGTTAAAATACATACTTGAACACAGTGTTTCTATTGGCTAGTACAGGTGCCTATGTACAGGCACATCTGGGGGTGTGGAAACCATTTTTTTTTTATTGAATAAAATAAATCTATATTTGTATAGAATGAATCACTGTAATGTGTGACTGATATAAGCAGTATGTGATAGATTAGAATATATACCCCTTCTGGATCACTACCTCTGAAGGGGCTTGTGTACCTCAATGAAGCTGTGAGCTATACCATGTAGAGTCACCCAAGATAGGCAGGTCATAGTAGAGAGGTCAGACAAATTGCAGTCCACTGGAGAAGGAACTGGCAGCCCACTTCAGTATCTTTGCCATGAAAACCATATGGATAAGCCCAACCAGAAACACAGACAGATGTGTCTGGCTGGCTACTTTCATATGGTCACCGAGAGTCAGACATGACTTAAAGACTGAACAATAAGTATATATATCCCTTAGATTGTAAGTTTGCGAGTTTTCAATCTTGTGTCAGTGCCTTGGAAACAAGCTCTATGTACATTTGATTTTTTGCTCAAAAACAGGGCCCTCCATTCTTTACAAGGTGTTACATTTGTTTTTTGCTATGTACTTAACCCCTGTACAGCGCTACGGAATATGTTGGCGCAATATAAATAGAGATAATAATAATAATAATAATAATATTAATAATAATAATAGTACATTTGTGTTCCCATTTGAATGTCTAAAACAAGTTAAAAAAAAGTGTTTCTTGTTCAGAAATACAGTTATTACAGTGCATTCTGGGAAGCTGAGCAGGGACATGCAAATGTGCCCACAAATGGTATATATAATGGTAGATCCCACACAAAAGGTAATATATTGGGGACCATCTTATATTATTATACATTTTAACAATATTTTGTGCATTTTCTGGAGTAGTTCTTCAAAATAGTACATTTTAAATATATGACCACAGTGACCCTTTAATCTAAAACAAATATTGTATCTTTAATAAATATATATCCAGAACAAATCGCTCCAGGCTACATAAACTCATTATCCAACACTGTTGAATTGTTTTGATTTAATTAAACATTATTAGTCTGTAATACTGTAAAGGGTTTTAATTTCATGGTAAAAAGCAAAACTGAAGCATCCTGTCTTGTGAGCTATTATTGGAACACAATAGAAAAAAAAAAAAAGCCCTATTCTCCTTCCTGAGTTGTGATCATCACTCCCACGGTTTATTATCTGCCAAATCCAGCAATTCTATTGATCAGTTCCGTTATTGTGATAATAAAGTAACTCCCTTAATAAAATGTTGTTGGTTTTATTAATTCCCACACTTGTTATCCCGGCTGCAGAGGACGTTTATGCTCCGGGCTACGGATTAAATGTCTTCGGTGACAAGAGATCCCGGTCTGTATGGTGGGGATTACCACTCTGTAGAGGAATTCAGAGATTATTTGCTGCATTTGCCTAATTAATTTTCCTCCCCATTATATATTCCAAACAATAGGGTACAGAACACAAATGATGCTCCCGAAACAGAGCAGAAAATACCGCACTGGATATGCAAATCAAGTCATTACATTAAATTTACAGCTATCACGATGAAAGGTCACCATTCACCAGAAGCGCTCTCAGAACTATGTACATGTGACTAATTTGTCCAATAATGTGGAGGACATAATTACTTTGTAGTGTTAACCTCTGACAGTGCATTTAAGTTAATAAGAACAAATACTGCGCTGGTTATTTTATTGTATTTTTTTGCATTTAGTTGAAACCGGTTATTTTTTATTTTTTTAAGATTTTTTACAAATTCTCATTTGACAAAAATATTTTTTTTTTAACATTTGCTTTTAATAATAATATTAATTAAATAATAATGTTAAAAAATAATTAAAAATAATGTTAATAGGGGGAGATTCTTTAAGCTATTGTAGATGTGAATGGCTTTCCATAGCAAAGTATATTGAACGCAGTGCTTAGTGATGGCAGATATGATCCCTAAGTCCCATCTATCTATATAAGAAGCTTGGTTTAATACATTGTTGTTTTTGTAAAGTCATTCAGTTGTGTCTGATACTCTGTGACCGTATTGACTGCAGCGGGCCAGGCACATATGTCTCTGGTTGTGCTTAATATTATCAATATAAGAAAAATAGGAAAGATCTCTATTGTTGGGGCACACCCTTACCCAATCTCATTAATAGAAGCCCATATAAAACTTAACTTTTAATAGCTTGCATAAAAATAGTGATAATTAAAAATAGTAATAATTTGATGCTGTCCAAAAATCTTCCCAGAGTCTATTTTATCCTAGGAACCATAGTGATAAAATTCATTATTATTGTAAAAAAAAGTCTTGTTGTGCTTATCCATATAGTTTTCTTGCCAATTATACTCGAGTTGTTTGCTAGATCCTTCTCCAGTAATCTGTGATTTGTCTGAACTCTCTATTATGACCAGCTCACAGCTTCATTGAGTTAAACATGAACAATCACCACTACAAGGTGGTGATCCAGAAGGGTGGCTTAATAAATACTTAAAGAATTTTCATGGATTATGAATGCTTCTGATAGAGGAGAATCAGTAGGGAAGGCAACCATTTTTGTGCATAAAAAAATACCAATATAAACACTAAGAAACTTATCCTAAAGTCTTCAATTTGTTCTGGCAGTTGATTTTGAGAAGGAACGCTCCTGAAAATTCAAGCTAAATTAGCATATAATGTTTCATTTATTTTGGCCAATCAGAGGCAGCTACAACATTGAAGCAAAGTATGGGGATTCTGTCTCTGGAGCAAAGCGTCATGGGATTTGTAGTCTCTTGTTCCTACAACACACCTCTCATCTCCTTACTGCTCTGGATCTCTGTATCATGCTGCTACTGACTGGAAGGTTAGTATGGGTTTAAAAAAACATACTTGAATGCAGTGTTTCTATTGGTTAGTACCAGGTGCTGATGTAAGCAGCTCTGGGGGTGTGGAAACCAGTATTTTAAATAAAATAAATGTATAGAATGATACCATGTAATGTGTGTTTCTGATGTAAGCAGCTTGTGTTAGATTAGAAAAAGTTATTGGATATGCTTCAATCCATTTACTGGGTTTGTCCCTTCCATTTCTGCTGGAAGGTTGTTCCATGCATCCACTACCCTCTCTGTAATGTAGTAGTTTTGCAAATTACCTCTAAAGTTTCCACTCTCCAGCTTCCAACCATGATCTATTCCTCTGGCATTCCCATTTTTCTGAAGTATAGTATGAGTTAAAACAAAGACATAAAGCCATTACATCTAACTTGTCTTGGATCACAATTTGCAAGCGTTTCCCAGCAGGTGATGATTAATTTTAGTAGACTAACCAAACCAATCATAGATAGAAACACAGGGCCATATTTAATAAGCTTGTTTTCATGTACGCCTGCATCCCTTCTATGGTATTCACCAGGCATTTTCCCTCTCTAAACCCATTCCACTAGATTCACTAAGCTTCACAGAGGCTGTGAAGCAGATCTCAGATGGCTACATCTTTTCTCAGCCTTTGAGAAGGTTAGCGAATTCAATTTACCTAATTGATATCCATCATAATAATTGTGACATCAGGGCTGGATTAACCATTAAGCAAAATAAGCACGTGCTTAGGGCATCAAGGGAAGGGGACATCACAGAAATTTCCCATTGCTGGATTTACCACGGACCATATGGTGCAAAACTGCAAATGGTGCAGCTGAACCTGAGGCCACAAAAGGGGCTCCCATAAGAAATGAAAAATGACATACATGTACATACAATAATAATAATAATAATAATACAATATGAATAATAGAGGTTAATGATATACATTGTAATAGTTTATTATTGTTAATTTTTTTAATTAGATATATATGGAGGCACAAAAATATTTTAAGTGCTTAAGGCTTCTAAAGGTCTTAATCCGGCCATGTGTGACAAGCCTTTTGCCATAATTATAACTACCTACTTGCCCGTCAAAAATGACGGCAATAAAATGTGAAGCCTGTCAATGCTGTTTGCTACACAATGCAAGGTTCTCCCCCCACTACTTTACGGACCTTGCGATGAGCGCCACTCATTGCAGGCGACGGCCAACCCGCAACTTTGGGGCCTTTGGCACTTATTGCTCATTGCAAGCCTATACCCACTCTCTCACCCCTGTGTCACTTTCCCCCCTCTCCATCCCCTGTGTCTGTTTCCCCCTCTACCTCCCCTGTGTCTGATTCCCCCTCTCTCCCTCCTGTGTCTCTTTGCCCCTCTGCCTCCTCTGGGTTTTTTCCCCCTTATCTCTCACCCCTGTGTCTCTTCCCCCCCCCACCCCCCCATGTCTTTTCCACCCTTTCCTGCCTCTCCCTCCCCTATGTTTTTCTCCCCCCTCACCCTCTTATGTTCTCTTGTTTCCATTTACTGGTGTGAAACCATTTGCGGGCTTGGAAAATTGAAAATTTTCCCCAAGCCCAAAAGGGGTTTCTGATTTACAGGGTTAAAAAAAAATTACGGCTTATTTTTTCTCTCGCCTAGCCGTTTTGAGACTGTCAAAATACGCCAATTAAATAGCAAATTAGCTTGCAACCTCACTTACAGGTTCCCTGCCTCTCCCCCTGTGCTGTGTGTGAGGTTATCAGTTATTTCTCTAATGAACTGGCTTTTTTGGCACCCCCGAACGACTTTCGAGTTACGGGCGGCCGTTAAACCCGTAATTTTTTGGAAGCGTGTAACTAATCCAGTCACGTACGAGCTTTGCGATGAGCGCCTTCAGCTCTCATTGCAGCACAGTCAAGCCAGTCATGCATGGGCCTCGCGATAAGCGGCTTGACACTCATTGCAAGCCCTGCAATAAGCGCCTTCGGCGCTCCTTGCAGCCCTGTCAAACCCATAACTTTCAGGCGTCGCCTTCGGCGCTCCATGCGCAAGCGCAAGCCCGTACATTTTAACATTGCGTGATGACTATTATATGTGATATGTGATTTTATATCCGTATATTGAATCTAGCCCACAGTATTGTATAGAAGATAAGAAAGAATTTGTTGTCTCTTCAGAGCTCCAAATATCCAATATGTAATATGATCATTTATTATTACAGTAATTGTCCTACAGGTGATAAACAAAATAAATGAATAAATGGACAATGATCAAATTTCATCCTATATATGGATATGTTTCTTGTTGTTCGGTCCTTGAGTTGTTGCCGACACTCAGTGACCATATGGAGGCTGCACGCCAGGAACATCTTGGTTTTCTTGTCAAAGATACTGGAGTGGTTTCCAGTTCCTTGTCCCATTTGCCTGACCTCTCTGCTATGACCTGCCCATATTGTGTTACCCTACCATGACAAGGTAGTGGCCCAGATACCCAAATATTCTCTCTGTTGTTTCAGTGTACTAAAAAGTAGTTTAGTTATTAATATGTCACTGATTTAAATGGTTCAAATATTTGTCTTCCTTGGGAGGGCTTTCCCATGTCAGCTAATAGGCAATAATATAGCTGTCTATCAGTCCTATTAAATTAGAAGCCTGTAGTGGCAATGGCACACCCGCAAAGGCTGCGGGCTTGAAATTCTGCTGCGTTACAGAGCTATTAAATGGAACTATGCCGCGAGTTACGGGCCATAGACGCAAGCCCATAAATCATTCTTGCGCACGTTCATGTGCTGCTGTGAACTTGATCAATTTGTCAAACCTGTAGTTACAGGTTTAGATGGAGCCAATGGCAAATGAGATTGTCAACATTATGTCACTGAAAAATATAGGTTAGATTTCAAAGCATTACGGGTTTCAATTACGAGTTACGATTGGACTCATATTCAAGAAATAATGCAATATTAATAAATCAGTAAATATGATATTCTAGTCCATTATATGTATTAACATAATTTTTTTTATATTGCAGATTTGCGAGCTTGCGAATGTTGTGCTATTAATTTTAATACCTAACATCACTTTCCCTTTAATTATAAGTACAGTAGTGTGTGTATATTTGCATTTACAGTGCTACGCATAGGACCTTAACCCCCTTGTGGGTGCTCTCTAGTACCAGTTGCCTTTTTAGCTCCATTTACGGGTTGAACGCCATTGGATTTGTTGCAATTTAATAGCAATTTTCGAACGTTACGGTTACGGGCTTGACAGATCAAAGGATTTGCGACAGCGGAGTTCAATTTTCAACACTTTTTCGCCCTTGGTGGGTTGCTTTACAGGGCCAATTTAATTGCCACAAGTCTTACTGGCTACGCTACGGGCTACGGTTTTACACGTTCAGGGAATCTAATAGGGCTGTATGCGTCATACTCGTCTACTAATGCGATCAACAGTCTCATGTACAGAGACACATTACCTATTAGTTTCATTAAAGTCTAATTAGGTTCTACTTCATGCAAAAAATACATAAAAAAACTTGTGTTCCCTGTCCCTAATGTCCAGTATATGGAAAAAAACATAAAAAAACAATAAAAATGAAGTTATAAAAGAGCCTGACGTTCCCGTTCTTGCCACTCAGGTATTAATTCAAGGACAAGCGATATTTGGTTTTATATATTAATGTCAAAGAGGAAACAAGTATGAAAACAAATGACAAATGGTAAGTGACCCCCACAGGGGTTTGAGATGACCGCTCTAAACAAGATGGTGCGGCAGGTCAGGAGGCACAGATGTAGCTGTTAGCGCCTTGGTGCTAACAAGGTCTAACAGAGAGCCCAGTGTGAGGTGGAAGTGGCCAATGTCTAAGGGTGGATTATTTATTATCTATAGAAAATTTTAGCAGCAGTTTGGGGGCAGCACACAGATGTGCAGCTATTGGCACCAAATTAGATCCCCCAGAGACTGGAAGGAATTTAAAAGGCCAAAGGTAAAATCAAGGGAATTTATAAATATTCAATGCATAAGACCTGGGGTAATTAGTTTACAGGACACAGATGATATGTTATTATTGTTATTATTATTATTTGTACCATTTAATTATAAAGTATTATTCCCAAAAGGTACATGGGATAACATTAAATTAAGTGTAATAATAGTGTATAATATCTTCATAGATTGTAAGCTCTCTGGAGAGTGGGACCCGCATGTCTTCAAGTTCAAATGTACTGTCTTGTCTTATGTAATCAGCTCTTTATTGTTTATTGTCCACCCAGTGCTATGTAATCTACTGGAGCTATAAAAATAAAAGCCACTATAATAGTCTACAGTTGTGAGTAGCGCTTGTAAGATGCGTTCTGTGCAGGCGTTACTCACAAGCTGATGTGATTAAATCCCGTGAAATTGCGCGACTGCGCATGTGCGATGGAGCCAGGCTACAGAGAGGAAGGGAAGGTGAGAGGAGGCAGAGAGGGGGGAGGGGAGAGGGAGTGAGGGAGGGAGAGAGGGAGGGAGAGAGAGGGGGAGAGAGAGGGAGGGACAGAGAGATAGAGGGGGAGGGAAAGAGAGGGGGAGGGAGAGAGAAAGATAGGGAGAGAGAGAGAGGAGAGTGTGGGAGGGAGAGAGAGTGGGAGAGAGGGGGAGGGAGCGAGACGGAGATAGAGGGGGAGGGAGAGAGAGGAGGCAGAGAGAGAGGGGGGAGAGAGAAAGGGAGAGCGAGAGGGAGGGAGAGAGAGAGCGAGAGGGAGACAGAAAGGGAGGGAGACTGAGAGAGAGAGGGGGATCAAGAGAGAGGGGGGAGAGAGAAAGGGAGATAGAGGGGGAGGGAGAGAGAAAGGGAGAGAGAGGGAGAGAGCGAGGGGAGCGAGAGGGAGGGAGAGATAGAAGGGGAGGGAGGGAGAGGAGTCAGAGAGAGAGAGAGGGGAGAGAGAGGGAGGGAGAGAGAGATAGGGGAGAGAGTGAGGGGGAGAGAGAGGGGTGAGAGACTGAGGGAGATATAGAGGGAGAGGGAGACAAAGAGAGGTAGGGTGGAGAGAGAGTGGGGGAGAGAGGGAAGAAGAGATATGGAGAGAGGGAGGGAGAGAGAGAGAAGGGGAGAGAGAGGGAGGGAGAAAGAGGGAAAGAGAGAGGGGAGAGAGAGAGAGGGAAAGAGAGATAGGGGAGAGAGAGGGAGGGGGAGAGAGAGGGGTGAGAGAGTGAGGGAGGTAGAGAGGGAGAAGGAGAGGAGAGAGATAGAGGGTGAGGAATGGGGAGAGAGAGAGGAAGGTCAGAGAGAGAGAGAGATGGAGGGAGAGAGAGAGAGAGAGGGAGAGTGGGAGGGAGGCAGAGAGAGAGAAAGGAAAGCGCAGAGAGAGAGGGGACACAGAGAGAGAGCGCACAGAGAGAGAGGGTACACAAAGAGAGTGCGCGCAGAGAAAGAGAGAGTGCACAGAGAGAGAGGGTGCACAGAGAGAGAGAGTGAAAGGGAGCACAAAGAGAGAGCTCATATATAAAGAGAGGATGTACAGAGAGAGAGAGACATGCCACAGATTGAGAGACAGCGCAGAGAGAGCGAGAGGGCACACAATCTGATAGACAGCTCAGAGAGAGAGAGGGCGCACAGAGAGAAACAGAGGGTGCACAGAGAGATACAGAGGGCACACAAAGAGAGACAGCACAGAGAGAGCTAGAACAGACAATTGAACATAACATATGATACAGTCATTTATGGCAGTCAAGTTACTAGGATAATAATCATCCATGGACCACCAATTGTGCATGAATGTTATTCCGGTTTACCCACAGAAAAATGGCCATACAAAACAATAACTACATAAAAAGGAGTACAAAAGAGCTGATTTCAGTATTTCCCAAATGTTGCTCCATGAAATCCTGAGGTTCCCTTTTGTGTCACCAAGGGCTTCGTAAAAAAATTAACCCCCCAAATTTCTGTCTGAGGCTATATTTATTGACTTTGAAAAAGACTTAGAGATGGGTAAGAACGTCTTGTTTTGAGATTATAAAGAGACAGTGTTACCCCAAAAACACGTTTTTTCATCTTAAAAAACCTGATAACTGGTTATAGCTGGTTTTCTCTACATTAAATCATTCCTGAGATATTCAACAATTGTTTGCACACAGTATACTAATTTGTGCTTGATAAGATCCAACAGGGATATTATATCTCTTATTCTCTTAATATGTCAAATATCTTTATGGCCACAAAATGTTCACAATCTGGCTGCATAGTTTTTAATTTCAGTATATTGGGACCCAATTTCAGGACGTTCTCCAAAACCCTTTTAGAACTTTGATAGTTTTAATGTATATTAATAAAAGTTACATTTTAAATTATTTCCAAAAGAGTGTTTCTAGGTGTGGATATTCCATATATATATATACTATATATATATATTTATATATATATACTAGCGACTTGCCCGTCAAAAATGACGGCAAGAACATTTTAAGATTGGCAATGCTGTTTGTCACACAATGTGAGGCTCTGCCCCCTCCGAGCACCTCATTGTGAGCTTCTCCCCGTCTACTTTATGGGCCTCGCGATGGGTGCCTTCGGCGCTCATTGCAGCGCTCTGCAACCTGATACTTTCATGCTTCACAATGAGCATCTTCGGTGCTCATCGCAAGCCTCTCCCTCCCGTGTAGTTTACGGGCTTCGCAATGAGCCCTGCAATGAGCAACGTTGTGCAACCGCCACTTTTATGCAGACCGCTGTTTGCTTTTGGTGCTCATTGCGAGGTCCAGCGTGCCTCGCATTGTTTAGGTAAGTGTTAATGACTTTGGCTAAGTGTTAGTGGCTTCGGCGAAGTGTTACTGGCTTCGGTGTCATTTTGATCCTGCCACTATTTTTTTCCTGGCTTAGCCGATTTTCGATCTCCGAAAAACAGCAATTAGGGCTCACTCACAGGCTCCCTGGCTGTCCCCCTTAGTTATGTGTGAGGTTTTTAATTTATTTTTTACATTATTTTTCTTTATTCATTTTCTTTTTTCATTATAATTTACGTCCTTCGTCTCTGATCGCATACATCGATATGGGGGCCTTCAATCTCTTTCAATCCTCCATCGGTGGAGCAGACTCAGGCAAATGACATCTCTGACGGGACAGAGGACCCTTAAAGGGACCCTGAAAGGGCACTATGCTTTGGCGCTAATTGCGAGCCCTGCAATAAGCACCTTCTGCGCAAGCTCGGCCATTTTAACATTGCATGACGACAACTTGCAGTTACGACAACTATAATATGTGATATATATATATATATATATATATATATAAATTGGAATTAAACATTTAGTTTAAGGAATAGAGCATCTATAACTCCCTATTATAGGGTAGATTGTGTTATACTTCAATGTGGCCCTAAGAGTTAAAATGATTAAATAACAGGGAACACTGTAGTTCACCAAAATCTTCATACATACAAAATCCTAATGCAATATTAAAGAGGACCTCGGGAATACAGTTTGGAAACCACTGCAATAAGAGATAAGATGATAATATTGTATAATAATAACTTGTGTGGTGTTTGCATGCCCATATCATTGTAGTGTACTGCTCCAAAGGGACTTACTATCCAGTAGGACACAGGGTACCGAGCACTATGAGCAGGATCTGAGCACTACAGGACAGCTGCAACTGGAGTACTTTTTACCCCAAACTACAGCAGTGAAATATGTCTATGTGGTAATGGATGAATGTGAGCTCTTGTTAAAGTCATTTGGGTCAGATGGATTCAGTTTTAATTACATGGCCAATTTTAAACCCATAAAAGCTGTAAAGCAAATTATATTATGTGGGCAGGTCACTGAAAGATAAAGGGTGGAATTGTGGAAGTGCTTAATCACCTTGCTTAAGGAAGCAAATTAAAGCGGCTTTTGGCTGGTCGTTTTGCTGTGATAAATCAGGTTTATGTCTTTTACAATATTCTTTTTGTTTTACAATTGTGAGTTAGATAAAACAATTTGCCTTAAGAAAGGGATCAAGAGGGTTTTACCGAAAGTATTGGATTCATTGCGTTTATTATTTTTTTGAATTTTTTTTTTAAGAAAACTGCCATTTTAAAATATTTTTTGCTGTCTCCTATCCTAGAGAGAAACATACAATATATAATTTTCAGCATATTAGAACAAATAGATCCAGATAACATACTCTAAAAAGCTTAGGTTTAATTATTTACAACACAAATAGAGGCGCTCAATCAAAGAAGGAACTAACCTTATAGGATAGTTCTATGGACATGATAACCCACTCTGAGAGCAACCTCTGATTATCATGTCCATAGAATTTACCCACAGGCTTATGAAGGACGGGGTGTGGGGGTGGCCCGCCCAGGGTGCAACCTCATTGGGGGCGGCACGAGCTGCGGCGAGAACGCCAGTTAGCAGCTGCTGATGCCTCCCCTCCCGCGTACGTGCGAGCTTGCGTGTGTCTGTGAGTGCATGTGTCATTGAGTGCTTGTGTGTGTATGTGAGAGTGTGTGTCTATGAGTGTGTCTGTGTAAGTATGTGTGTGCGTGAATGAGTGTGTGTCTGAGTGTGAGTGTGCTGTGTGAGTGAGTGTATGTCTGTGTGAGTAAGTGTTTGTGTGTCTGAGTGTGAGTGAGTGTGTGTGTGTCTGTGAGTGTGTGTCAGTGTGTGTCTGAGTGAGTGTGTTCATGTGTGCGTGCGTGCGTGTGTCTGTGAGTGCTTGTGTCTATGTCAGTGTGTGCCTCTGTGAGTGTGTGTGTCTATGAGTATTTCTGTGTGAGTCTGTGTGTCTGTGAATGAATGAGTGTGAGAGTGAATCTGTGTCTGTGAGTGAATGAGTGTGAGTGAGTGTGTGTCGGTGTGAGTGTGTGTTTGTAAGTCTGTGTCTGTAAGTGCTTGTGTCTGATTGTGTGTGTTTGAGTATGTGGATGAGTGTGTGTCAGTGAGTGTATGTAAGTCTGTGTGTGTCTGTGAGTGTGAGTGATTGTGTGTGTGTCTGTGATTGTGTATGTCTGTCAGTGTGTGTCTGTGAGTATGTGTCTGTGTCAATGTGTGTCTGTGAGTGAGTATGTGCGTGTATGTGTGCTTGTGTGTGAGTGTTGTGTCTGTGTCAGTGTGTGCCTCTGTGAGTGTGTATGCCTGTGTGCGTGTGTGTGTCTGTGAATGAATGAGTGTGAGTGAGTGTGTGTCTGTGAGTGAATGAGTGTTAGTGAGTGAGTGTGTATGTGTAAGTCTGTGTGAGTGTGTGTGTCTGTGAGTGTCTGTGATTGTGTCTGTGTGAGTGTGTGTGCCTGTGTGTGTCTGTGAGGAAGTGTGTGAATGAGTGTGTGTGAATGAATGAGTATGTAAGTCTGCATCAGCTCTTCATATCTCATTATCTGTGTCATTATCTTTTTATTGGCTATGGAATAAGGAGAAGGGCCACATCAAATGACTCCGGGGGCCTTATACGGCCCCCGGGCCTGACGTTCCCCACCCCTGCTCTAGACCATTCAGATTTGTGTGCCAGCACCCCCACCTCCTCCTTTCCCCTTTCTATATCTCCAATCATAAGTGTATGTGTGTTAATGTATATATATGTCCGAAAGTG
This sequence comes from Discoglossus pictus, assembly GCA_027410445.1. Lineage (NCBI taxonomy): Eukaryota > Metazoa > Chordata > Amphibia > Anura > Alytidae > Discoglossus > Discoglossus pictus. The sequence continues at coordinate 378,217,213 of CM050167.1, forward strand.
GCCAGTACACTTACACACGGAAAAATCACTGCATATAAACTTTTATGTGCCTATACAAACATATTTCAACGGACTGCTTATTCTTGAAAATGTGCTGCCCTTGTCTTGGGCCTAGGCTTAAACACACTCCTGAAAATAAGCCATAGTAATGATGAATGCGTCAATGTTGTTTTTTTATCATCTTGTAGGTGAATGTGACCTTTCTTGGCGCCTGCACCTTGGCTGCTACTCTGCCAAGTGACTAATGTTTGGAAGAATGATAAATGGAGATTCTGAAAATATTACAGACTGATCATATCACTTCAGGTGTCTGTGATAAAAAGGCCTGAACATGACATTAACTAATGGAGCACATTTAGAAGAATCCCAAGTCATGACTAATTAGCACAATCTTGATCGAGGATAAGGTCATACAAACTGACCTTCTTCACAGGTCAGGAGCTTCAAACATAAACAAGAGCAAAGTTCCCTATTCAGACCCAAATCAGGAGCTCTCCATTCCAAATCTCCTATTTGTGATCCTCATTGACCACTGAAGCCCCTTGTTTTTCATCTCCCATTTTAATGAACTAGCCTCGATAACGAGAAAAAAAGTATTTAGAGAGTAAAAAAAGAAATACATGTTAACACTCAAATGTTAATTTACTGTATTTGCATATCAATGTGACATAAACATTGTGGGACTTTATTTCACAGAGGATAAGTTTGGGAGCAAAGCTCTAAATGGCACTAATCCCTATTGTAGTTTAGAGTTGGATTTACAGTCCCTATGTGCTCACTATCTATTCTTATCAGTTTCCCCTGTCCTAAGTGTCTTTTTCAGATAGAGACTGACTCTGCATACACATATCTGAATACCAATTCGTCTGAACAATCAGAATGACAAACAGAATAATCCAAAGTGAATGATAAGAAACAAATGCCAACAAATCTGTGGTTCAAATTGAGAAATATTTTCTTACTTAATGATAGAGAGATGGACACACCGGTTTCATTTTTAAAATATGCTTGTTTGAAGAATTATTCCTGGACAAAATGCCCAAGTGTAGTTTTTGTAAAATATTTTTGTAAAAGAAAATAAATAAACTCTTTGGCCCTCATTCTATTATCGGCCATAGGAGATGCGGGGCCGCAAGGACCGGCCGCAGGCTATTTGCCTATTCTATTCCCTTCCGGCCAGGGATTCCGGCAGGCTTGCGGCCGGCGCCTTGTTATCCCTTGCGGCCGCATGCGCCGGAGGAAAGCCTTTGATCTTAAACGACCGCAAGAGTTTCGGCCGCAAGAAAATCCTGGTTGCTATTCAATTGCTCCGGGAACCCTCTCTGCAAGGCTAAAACCGAGCCGCAGCTTACTTGCAGCAAAAAGGTCCCGCAGGCACACAATTAAGCACATTATAAAGCCATAATATAGCCATCCTGCACTCTGAGGAGACTATAAAGTGATTGTAGGAGTTCATAGCACAACATTCCCCTACACTCAAATCCATAAATACATTTTATTTGAATTTATATCAAATATCCATGGAAAAAGTCCAGAGGGCTTTGAGCACCTCAGACCCGCCCACGCTGCGGCCGGAAAATAAACAGTTAATGTAATCTCAGATTTGGGCTTATGTGCAAGCTTGAGAGGGGGTTGCTATTAATCCTCATGTCCCCCATTATGATCCCTAGCATTTACAGAGCTTTACAGTGCCGTCTTGAATTTATTTTTGCTTTTAAAGATTTCTGAGCTTACAGCCGGTTGCAAGATATGCGGCCGGCCGTAAGGGGATATCCTTGCGGCGCCATATAATTGAATTGCAAGGTAACGGGAGCCCGCAAGGAATCGCAGCCTTGCCTCCGTTTTACGGCCGATAATAGAATGAGGGCCTTTTTATTTAGTGTAAATTTATTGAGTGTTGAGTCTTTGCTGTGGGCACCAATGGCCTTGTCTGATCTTTTTGTCTGAGCTATGTCCTTATAAATGAAAGCCTTGTGGACTAATGAGATTTCCATTGCCCTATTAAAAAAATTCTGGCATTCAGAATTACCACATTTTAAAAGTAGAAGCTGAATATTTCTCTATCTCCCATTTACAGAAGCAGATAAATAGAAACAATGGTAGCTCACATTATAACAGAACTGACTAACATAATTATTGAATTAAGCACTGTTTATTTTATCTATATATTTTATTATAGTGTTACAGTTCATATTTAAAAAATGGGGCTACAGTAAATCTTTAAAAATGTCAAATATTTTTTTTGACCTTATTAAAAAGGTCGATTAACACTGCCCCGTTCAGATTACAAAATATCAACCTCATTCTCGTGCATCAGGACCAAAATATAGATATTGTTAACAAAACTTGAGATTTATTTAAGCTTCTGAGGTGTGTACATGTGAGCTTTTTTCGCACTTTACTTGAAATGTATGGGTTATCATTGAATGCCGCCGCACTGATAAACTTACAATTACCACACCTTCTCAAAGACTGGTTAATGGTCAACTTGTTATACTTGTCACCCCCTTGCAAACATAGTTCTGATAAGTAAAAGCCAAAATGAGCATGAGCCGCACTGTAGCAGACACACTGTTAATGGATATCAGTAAACAATCGCAGAGTGCTGTGAAAGACTGGAGACAAGCTGTGTCCTTGAAGTAGGGAAGGCCGTCTTTTCTTTCTAATATTGAGGGAAAAGTCCTGTTCTACACTTCAGAAAAACATAATTAGTTTTACTTGGGTTATCACCATTGTAAACCTAAGAGATTATATCCACACTTAAGCCTTGGTTTCTACAGATGTTAAGTACGATGGGGCAATACATTCATTGGGATTAGTGTTAAAAATCCAAAACTTGGCTAAATCTAATTATATGCACCTCAGTGCACATATACAACTATCTTGGGCTTCCCCAAGTCTGTAAGTATAAGCTATGTATGTATGTTTGATTTTAAGCTCAAGGACGAGGCGCTCCATTGTGGTAATATTGTTTTTTGCCTTGTACTTAACGCCTGCATAGTGCTACGGAATATGATGGCGCGTTGCAAATAAATGACAATAATAATAATAATAATAATAATTAAAATAATACTAATAATATGTTGGATATCCAAAAACAAATTTATACATAAATATTGTTTGTTCACTAATTGTAGTCATTGCCCCGATCACAAAAAATTAAACATCTCAACAGCACTCCAGTAGTGAAATTAATTTGGGACTGTGTCCAACTCTTACTCATACCTTGAATTCTAGACTTTAACTCATATAAGTGTCTCGATAAGTGTTCATTTTTATTCCACTACTTGAAGGCTGTTAGTTGTGAAGGATCAACCAAGGAACAATAAAGGAGTAACACAACAAAAGATAACTTTAGTTTTTTCTCAATGCTCCATGTTTCAGTAGTTAAGTTCATCCACCATCACTAGAAAAAGCTATTATCATTATCACTGTTATATATAATCCTCTATATATATAAATCCTTGCAATTTGCACTCAAGTAATTTAATCATTATGACAATTTGAGCAAGCATCCTCATCCAGGGCTATCTCCCAATTACCAATCCAAGTAAACAAACACATAGGCCCTCATTCAATTGCAATTTGGCCAATTGAATAAGGCTCTAAATAAGCACATAACATATTTTTTTTAAAGATTTTTTTGGTTAGTAAACATCTATCCAAAAGCAAGAGCTTTACTAACAAAAAACTTCTGTAAAAAAAATATGTTATGTGCTTATTTAGAGCCGTATTCAATTGGACAAATTGCAATTGAATGAGGCCCATAGAAATCACATATAGCAGCATGTCATTGATTAAAGGTTAATTATTATATTTCTTTATGTTTCCACTGTCAATTAGAGTTCTTCAGAACAGTATATACTTCATTGCAAAATACATGAACAATCTCCAATACTAGAATGAGAAAGCAAATAATATATTAAAACTACTGACTGAATATATAGCCCATTAAAATCTGTTGTCCCCACATCCGCATAACAACACCAATTCATATAGATTGATTCAAATTCTGTCTAGGTCCTTGTTTAGATTTTTTTTTTATGATCTTATAAAATAAATTATATACAACAATATAAATATGAATACAGCAGTATCTTTATTATGATATTTAAGAATCAAACTAAAAAAAACTAATTCTAATTTCACATATAAATTGTGCTGATCCAAGACTTATTGCCTCATATTGGAAAAATAATCAATTCACCCTACAATTTTTCATAAACAACATTTCAAATATGGAATATCTAAAAAGTAACCTGAAATATAACTTTGAAAAATACAGTTATTTGGAAATTTGAAAAATCGATTAAGATTTTACTTAGATTTCCATATTTTTTAACATTTTCATTTTCTATATTTTTTTGTTATTTATTTATTTAAACTTTCCTTCCCTTTTGTCCTTCCCATCACCCACGTATACTGTAAAAGCAAATTAATTATTCTATATTATTACATTTAATTCAACATAAATTGTATTATTTGATATTTTTATTATAACTATTAACAAATGTAATGTTGTACGATAAAATTAATATAAACATATAAGTAAAGACTTTCTCTGTGCCTAATCATAAAATTATTTTCTATGAGCTATCTTTAAAATATCAATGAGTATATTTACACAGTTGGATTCTAGAGCACAAACTCTAGTTTATCAGATTGAGAAAATGTTTACTTTCACTGTGATTGTAACTACAAGTGATAATGGTGTCAATAAACTCCCCTCTGTTCGTAGGGGCCATCCCCCATATTATTTTGCATTTTATTGGACAAATGGTATTCTTGTTTAGTACAATTAAAAAGCAGTAAGTGCACTATCACAACACAGTGTGAAGACTGATTGAGGATAGCCTGTGTAATTTGCACTTCACACACGTAAGTGACATTTCAAGGTTTTTATGGGACTTTTGGCATTAGCATCATTGTCGCTCACTTGATAAATCACCCAATGATTCCAATTACAACTTAATTGTATTTGTTTTCCTTTTTAACCACTGTATCTTTTGAAGTGGCCACAGTCAATGAGTTGCCCTCAACGCACATTGAACAACTCATGTTATACGATTATTGGCAATAAAGCCTTTTGTAGGGTTAAGGTTAATCATCCCATATGTACTACTAAAGTGAGAACGTGTGATAGCTAAAAACATGTAAAAATTTTACTAGGAAAAAAAGTCTTGCCATCTGCGAAAAGATTCAATATTTACTATACTATCAAGGATAAACACTGTCGCCATTTTATGAACAAATGTTGGCAAACACTTTAATGGTGCTTCAGCTTTTTTGTTAAAAAGTCAACATAATGGCCACCCGCGACACATAAGGTCAATCAGATATGGGAGTTACCATTTTTTATGGTTGCATTCCTGGCCATTCCGTTGGTTTCATTCACAGTACTGTAGGGGGGATGGCATTCTAGAGAAATGTTTTTATGAACCATACAACAGCTTAGACTTATATTAGTCTTGGGTAAGGATTGTATAGTGTTCTCTGGGGGTCCAGTGGTTAGGATTCAGTACTATCACCACTGTGACTTTGGTTTAATTGAGGGAACCAAGAGATCACACCACCATGAAGCCATGCAGGGTTGGCTTGGTCAGTACTAGGGCAACCACCTAGGAATACCCACTCTAGTATTGCTGCCATTATTGACCATGGACATAAACATGTCCTGGTGTGTTACGGTCATAAAGAGTCTAGAACGACGCAAAAAAAAAAAAAAAAGGATTAAATAAGATATGAATGTATCACATGCAAATGAGACCTAACATTCTCCTGCATGTTAATATTTTAAGTGTCACATGCTTGTTTTACACCATTGGTAAGTTGTTCTAATTGTCCATATTTATGCCATACTCCATTAAAGCATATACATTTTTTGTACTACTACTGATTTTTAAATATCTAATTTAATTTTATCCAGATACTTACTGTTATCTCATATACATATTTGTTCACAGGTTCTGATATAGTTTTAACATGTTATTATTTGTATACTTTCACAGATTCTGAATATAATAAATGCTAGATTTTATTGTACAACAAACAAAAAATAATTTAAAAAGAAAGAAAAAGAAGAAAAAAAAAACATGTATAAGTAAGTCAATGTCTGTCATAGACTTTAGACATTGTTGCTATATTTCACATATACATGTAATTTTGTCATTCAATCTGGGCCTCAAATATTCCATCTATGATGCAGAGCAAACCTTAGCCATGAATACTGGCAATGGTGGCAAATTGATCTACTGGTTCTGACCATGTAAGAAAATCAAATAAAAGTGTCAGAGTTGAAAACACTAAGCAAATAATATAAGTAATTGTTGTTATGTGCTGGACTATTAACAATATCCCCTTCTGTATCTCTACCTTGTCGTGGTGAAGGGGCTTGTGAATGACAATGAAGGGTCACCCAAGATGGCCAGGTCATAGCAGAGAGGTCAGACAAATCTTGGTCTACTGGAGAAGGAACTGGCAACCCACTTCAGTATGTCTGCCATGAAAACCTTATGGTTTGTGTTTGGCGTGATGTGGTCCATAGGGTCACTGAGAGTCGGACACTACCAAACGGCCAAACAATCATACATTAACAATATACTGGACTGAACCCAATAGTTATTGTTGAGAATAATTGGAATTATTTTATGAAACCAAATATAAACACTCCATTTGAAGGATCACTTTTACTTAAGGGGCACTAATGTACAACACAAACTAAAGTGCGTTACAAGATGAGAATTGTTATTGTGAATATTATTTATATATAGATGGGTTAAAACACACAATCTGAACTTTGTAATTTTCTTGATTAAGAAATAGCATCTTATTTCCTTTCCATTCAAGTCAATGGAGTTGCCTACAAAATATATAATACATCATAATGCAAAAAAACATGGAGTCTTAGCTAAAACCCATCAATAAAAAAATCACAATCTGTGGTTATGTACAAAGGACATATTTAAATACATTTAGAAACACCAATAACAAAGAAGTCAACAGTTCTGCTTATTATGTTGTCGAGATGACAGAGAATGGATGAGGCTAAAAGTAAAGAAACTCGATGAAAGATAACCCAGTCATAATATTGGGTGAATTATGAAAAGGAGGAACACTCGGGTTGAGTGAGATGAGAAGCAGAAAGACAGCTGGCCTTGTTAGGGTGTGCGGGTTGTAATGTTAAAGGGCTATGTGATAGTTTTCTCTGAAATGGTGAATTCGGAGTGAGTGTTAACAGGTCTGAAAGGTGAGCAAGGAACTGACTGAGAGAGTAAGAACATTCCATTAGTGACCGTGCAACAAGAAAGTTCTATAAATATAATTGGTAGGCACTTATGGAAGAGGAGAAAAGCAGATGATGTAAGGAGTGAATGGGCATAAGGGACTATTTGAAGACATGCTGAGATTTGTGGTGTTGAGTGCGTAGTGTTAATTATTTTGCATATTGGGATCAGTTTTTGGAATTTCATTCATGTGGGAATTAATAAGGTGATGGGCACAACTGGGAAGTAGATGATACATTTGCATCGTTGGCTCATGGGAAAGTCAGGACAGTTAATACTGGAAGTGAGTCAAAGTGGCACATGATGAGTGTTTGTGTTGTATGAGGATATAAGAGGGGAAGATATTGTGTAAGTGAAAGGATTTTGAGTGAGTGAATGTGAGGTGCCTTTAAATTCCTCATTTCAGTGGGTTGTTATACTTTAGTGAGTCCAATTGAGTGTTCCAGTAAAAAGAGAGAAGAAAAGAAAGGTATTATACTGAAACGTAGTCATGATTACATTTTTTAGTAATATTACCATTAATTATGGATATGGCCAAGGTAGCATGACATTGTTGCATCCTGATTACGATTTATTGTACGTGGTTATATGTTGCCTGTACATTGTTATAGACACCCGTCATATCTCTGCCTGTACCTTTGGGCAATGCCCTCTTCAGCAGCCATCTTTTGTGCCAGAGAGAACAAGAATCCCACGATTCTGCTGGGGTAGGTGTGAACTAGGTTCATATCAAGCCCCCTTGATGAAGCACATTGTGACAATCACAAATTCACAATATAATTTAAATGATAAGTTTCCTTTTTGCATTTTCACTGCCATCCCCATCTTCTCTGCTGGTGGTGATGCCAACTAATTTCATGTCTCTTCACCAGATCTATGGTCAGATTCACTAAAGTCCACTGGTATTCGAAAGGAATTTCATTAGAAGTTCTGGCCTCTTTATAACATCCTCAGTATTTACTAACCTCTGATTCTTATTGGCTTCTCAGTACAAGCCTTCTCATTAAATGTTTTTTTTTGTGTGTAGGCATTGTTGTAAAATATTACCATGACATTCACTAAGCATTTCTCCTTTTAGTAATACAACAAAAAGCTGCCTTGTGGTTGACGGGTAAAGTGGCCATTCTAATAATAATAAGATTCATAATAATAATCTCTTTTTCCAAATAGATGAATATCTTAAATGCCGAGAAGCTTTTCACATGCTCTAACTGAAATGTGTCTAATGAAAGCTTGGGTTCCCGGGTAGTCCAGTGGTTAGGATTCAGTGTTTTCACCTCTGCAACCTGGGTTCAATTCCAATCACACCACCCTGAAGCCGAGCAGGGTTTGGCCTAGTCAGTAGTTGGATGGAAGGAATACCAGGAGCTGTATGCTGTAGCCCACTGGTGAAGAAACTGGCAATCCACTCCAGAATCTCTGCCCTGAATACCAAAGTGGATTAGCATGGTGTTTTGCAATCCATAAGTTCATGGAGAGTTGGACACAACTGAATGACACACACACAATGAAATCTCATTGGTCTATAAGGCTCCTTCTTCTTTCAGATGCATCTTAAATAAGGCGGTGGCTACCCATAGTAAACAATAATTGCTTATAATGCAAAATAATATACTATATTTTTTATTTTTGACTTTCAAAAACATTTTGCCAATTATAAAGTTGAGTTGTCACTTTTTAAGATGATGTAAGTATGCTGCGGCCCACTAGAGAAGGAACTAGCAACCCACTCCTGTATCTCCAGTATCTCCATGAAAGCCAAGTGGATCAGCATGGTGTGTTATGGTCCATGAGGTCACGTACTGTAGAGTTGGACACTACTAAACAAACACACATTTCTCCGGCCTACACTGTACTGTACAAAATGCAGATTACATGTATTTTAGACAAATGTACTGATACAAATACAATGCTCCGGCTGTTCACAAACACATTTGCACTTTAAACAACATCTGAATCAGTTTTGATTGATTTCGCCTTGTAATGTAATGTGTACATTGGTGACAACTGGTTGTCATGATCACACATTTGCCCACGTTGACGTCACCTGCTTGAAAGTCTTTTAATGAGTCCGCCTGATTAAATAAGAATGTAGCACCAGTTCTTTATAAAAAATGAGTGGGTGCAAAAATGTATTTCTTAATCAAAATGTATTATGTTAAATGGATGTGCCGGGCACTTATTCAGAACTCTTAAGGTAGACTAGAACAAAGCTAAGCTGCATGGGTGGTAATATAATGACAGTATATAAGACAAGGCTCTGTGTCCTTCAAGGATGTTTAGCTCTTTGTAGGAGGTTACGGCATAATATAGATATTTGATATACTGCCATGTTTCTTTAAGTAAACATTTTCTTAAAGCACCAGTCACATTTTTGGGGTTAATTTAATATGGTTCGAAAATGCAACCAGCCAAAAATTCACATTGTGGCCAGTGGGAGTTTTTAACCAGTTGCAACGGAGAGCATATTGAATTACATATGTGGACTGCTGAGAAATAAGGCTCCATTACTGTTTCATTCTGATCATATGCAACACTACAGCCCATACATGTTTAGCAGTAGCCCCTATTTATGTTTGTAGCAGAAGTTCCAAATAAGTTCAAATATAGGTAACCTATAGGACTCCTTCTGGATCTCTACCTTGTCATGGTGAAAGGGCTTGTGTACTTAAATGAAGCTGTGAGCCATGCCATGTAGGATAACCCAAGATAGTCAAGATATTGCAGAGAGGTCAGGTAAAATGCAATCCACTGGAGAAGGAACTGGTAACCCACTACAGTATATTTGCCAAGAAAACCATATGGATAAGCATGACCAGAAACAGATGTGCCTGGCATGCTGCTTCCATATGGTCACTGAGAGTCGGACAAAACTGAAGGACTGAACAACCACAAGAATTTAGAGGTAATAAAAAGAGCATTACTAAATTAATATTATATTTAATTAGCGACTTGCCCGTCAAAAATGATGGCAATACAATTTGAATGCTTGCAATGCTGCTTTCCACCCAATCTGAGCACCTTCGTCGCTCATCGCGAGCCTCTCCCCCTATCTACTTCCTCCCTTGTGTCTTATTTCCCCCCTCCCCTTCCTCCCTTGTGTCTCCTCCTCCCCTTTCTCCCTCACTTGTGTCTCCTTTCCATCCTCTACCTCCCTTGTGTCTCCTTTCCCCCCTTGTCTCCCTCCCTTGTGTCTCTTTCCCCCCTCCTCTCCCTCACTTGTGCCTCCCCCCTCCCCCTTGTGTCTCATTTCTCTCCTCCTCTCCCTCCCTTGTGTCTCATTTTTCCCTCCTCTTCCTCCCTTGTATCTCTTTTCCCCTCTACTCTCCCTCCCTTGTGTCTCCTTTCCCCCTCCTCTACCTCCCTTGTGTCTCCTTCCCCCCTTCCTCTCCCTCCATTGTGTCCCCTCCCCCCCCTCCCTTGTGTCTCATTTCCCCTTGTGTCTCATCCCCCCCCCTTGTGTTTCATTTCCCCCTCCTCTCTCTCCCTTGTGTCTTATTTCCCCCTCCCGATCAAGGTTAGTGAGGGGGGTAATTGGAGAGAGGGAAAGGGATGAGGAAGGAGGATGAGGGGAAGAAGACACTGGGGGTGATGCGAGAGCTGGGGGCCTGCAATGAGCGCACTGCAATGAGTGCCTTCAGCTTCGCAAGGCTCACAATTGCGGCCCTATGGGAAGCAAAGGTCTCACCTCGCATTGCAAGGCACGCAGACTCTATAGGTTCTTATTAGTTGTAAAAACATACAGGCCGTATGTCTGCGGCCCTGCTGCGGGCTCCCGCTCGTCTCTGATTCCAGTGCTATTCAATTGAACAAGCCCGCAAGTTACGGGCCGAAAAACGTAAACCATGCACTTGTGCATAGCAGCTATGGGCTGGAACAAAATCAATTAAGCAAGACCGCAACCTTCCATTTCGAATCAGCCAATAGAAATCATTACGGCAGTAAAACATGGAGGCTACATGTCAATCAGTTAGTTTCGAGGGTCCAATATCCGATCAGACTCGCAAACCCGCAAAATAAAGAATTATGAAAATGAATGCCAATACTGTTTTAGTCCATGTGGGTGCCCTGCTATGTATTAACTCATTGATTCCTGAGATCGATATAACCCCGAAATGACACATAAAAAATATGATTTTTGATTGCCGATTTGCGGGCTTGAGACTGTTGTGGCTATGAATTCTAATGTCTTTCATCACTTTCCCCGTCATTTACAGTGCAGTAGTGATTTTTTATTTGCATTTACAGTGCTACGGTATGTCTTTAACCCCTTATTGAGTCCTCTCTTGTACTTGTAGGATTATCTTCTAGATTTGCTGTTTACGGGTGTGAAAACATTTGCGGGCTTGGAGAATTGTAGCAATTGAATATCGATTTGCGATTTTAGTAATTGTAACTCTTGCGGACAGGAAAGATCAAAGTCTTCGGGAGGCTGTAAGTTCCGGGTTTCACAACCACAAAGTTTACAAGCCCGTAACCTGTAAACCGCTTGGAGCCCGCAAAAAGACGCCAATTAAATAGCAAATTAACTTACGGCCTCACTTACGGCCTCACAGGCTCCGATAACTTACAATTGCTCATTTGAAATAGGCTCTATATTTGTATAAAAAAACAAGAGTTAATTAAAAGTTAAATAGGATATTCATTTTATTATGGTTACTATAAAATATATAGCATGTTTAAGGTTTGTTGACATAAATTAATATAAAAACTATAGATTTTATTTGAGTTTTAATAGGAAAAGTTATTTAATAATAGTGAAATTTAATAGAAAACATACCCAATACAGTAAGGCCAAATGACATTTCTGAAGATCTATATGTTTAAAGTGACCTGGTTCTACTTCATCTCTAATCAGCCCAGTTAATCCCTGGACTCGACACCCATTCATTCTTGTCAATCTCAAATGGCCTTAGATGGAAGCATTGCAGCCAGAGCCATAGGCAAAAATAACCCATTAGAATGAGATAACAAATTATGTTTGGTGGATGGATCAGAAAGACTGGTTGATGGCTAAAAATTACAAACTTTAATGCAAATTTACTGTGAGAATATATATGTTTCCCACTTTCAAGTTGTATTAGAAGAGAATAAATATTTCGAACTACAACAATTTTTACATTTATTATGTTAGAAAAATAAATAAGTATTTGAAAGAAAAATTGCATTTTTGATCAAAGATTACTCTGTTAAGGCATTGTTGTCTTTATAGTGATATTTAATTATCTCTTCTACTTGTTTTTCTTTTATTTTCTTATTAAATAATTTTAAATAATATTTTGTAAACTCACTTTAGCTAGTGAAGATAAAAAAAAAGTATAAAATATATAAAAGAAGGTTAATAAGAACAAAATAGATGAGAAAATACATTTGTTGTTATTGTTGTTACCTATAGGACATCTATGGTTGTTCATTTTCCATATTTGCATCCTCTGCCATGACCCTTTAAAGGGACACAGCAAAGGTCCTAGTTGTTAAAAAAAATAAAAGTACATTCATAAATAAAAATAATTACAATTAATTATACTAGAAAATAGATAGTAATAGACAATTGATGATTGGAAGTTTTAGATAATTGAACTTACATGTTTTCCAACTGGTAGATCTATACATGTAGATTAGAATAACGAAAAAGCCTTACATCAAGGAGTTATCATCATTATTCCGATTTACATGTATATCTACCAAGAGGGTATGCATTTGTGTTTTTTTCACCCTCCGTGAGAGATAAGTAATGGCAATAGATAAACTCATTAGGGGAGTGGGAGGACTTTTAGGAGGACTTTTTACGTGATTTAACTATCAAGAGCTACCTCAATAATAACCATTTGCAATGATATATATATATATATATATATTTTATTTTTTTATTTATTTATTTATTTATTTTTTTATTTTTATTTTTTTAAATATATCATTGCAGATACATATGTACACATTACCTATACACATGCATATGGGAGGACTTTTGAGAGGACTTTTTTTTACATGATTTAACTATCAAGCTGTGGTATATAATGATCCATCTCAATAATAACCAATTACAATTACATATTAATATATATATATATATATATATATATATATATATATATATATATATATATATACTTTCCATGTGTTTCTTTAAGCACATACAAGACTTAACCCCAGTTTCTTACGCCTATTTACTCTTGCCCTGTGACAAATCTACCCCCTGTAGAGTTTAAACCTTAATGTACACAGGCTCTTGTAAGTATTTGGACAAGAGAACAAAAGAAACCCTTAAGTAATTAACTAGTGCTAGTAATGGGGTAGTTTGTCAATAATTTCAACAATTCCACTCAAATATGTCTCATGTACAAAACCCTTGTACTCTTTCTTTCTTCCATCTGGCTGCTAATCGTACCGAGGAGTATTTTAATAGTAATCTGTTTTGAAGAAGTTTTGGTTTGACATATTGGTTTGGAATTGGTTTAAATATGGGTGCCATATGTGTTGTAGCGGCTTGTTTTGTATATCAGAGTGTAATTTTTGCCTAATATCAGTATTTAATGTATTTACAGCAGCATTTGGGGTAATTTAAATCAAGCATTGTTTGTGAAGTTAATATCCGCATCTAAGCTGTCTTTAATCAGGAGTTGATGAAAAACATTATAACCGGTTTTACTGAAATGCATTATGGCGGAGGCAACCCGGAATTTACAAAAAAAAAAAGCTTGAGAGTTTTTAGTTTACTCAAGCCATGGGGTAACACAATACTGGGGGATGAATTGTAATGCGTCTTGAGTCCAAGTAATATATAAATAATTACACACATACTGCACACTGTGTGACTGTAGGGAGTGGATTGCAAAGCTGTATCAGGTGGCCTGGCAGACAGGTGCCCCTTTAGATAAGCAGCCCTAGGCAGCTGCCAAGCTGTTATAATCGACAGAGGGCAGGGGTTGAATGTTTAAATAAAAAAGAGACCCAGGAAATGAGTGTAGGACCAGAAAAAGGGGCGAGATTTAAAAATACACTGTATGTTCATCTATCTATCTATCTATCTATCTATCTATCTATCTATCTATCTATCTATCTATCTATCCATCTGTATATCTATCTATCTATCTATCTATCTATCTATCTATCTATCTATCTATCTATCTATCTATCTATCTATCCATCTGTATATCTATCTATCTATCTATCTATCTATCTATCTATCTATCTATCTATCTATCTATCTATCTATCTATCTATCTATATATCTATCTATCTATCATTCTATCTATCTATCTATCTATCTATCTATCTATCTATCTATCTATCTATCTATCTATCTATCTATCTATCTGCCTGTCTGTCTATCTATCTATCCATCTGTATATCTATCTATCTATCTATCTATCTATCTATCTATCTATCTATCTATCTATCTATCTATCTATCTATCTATCTATCTATTTATCAATCTAATCTATCTATCTGTCTGTCTGTCTGTCTATCTATCTATCTGTCTATCTATCTCTTCTTCATTCGTCTATCTATCTATCTATCTATCTATATCTATCTATATCTATCTATCTATCTATCTATCTATCTATCTATCTATCTATCTATCTATCTATCTATCTATCTATCACTATGAAATACATAAGCATATGCCTAAAGGAGCCGTGTATACAGTGTTCTTTTATATTAAAGAGAGAAAATGCATTGTGGTCACATTTGCATGGCTCCGCCTAGTTTCCCAGAGTGCAGTGCAATAACTGTATTTATGGGAAGTCTAAGCAGGCAATATTTTTTTCGGTGTTCAGTCATTTCTGATTCTCCGTGATCTCATGGACCGTAACACACCAGCACATCTTTATGCCCATGTTCATGCTGATCCACTTCATGGCAGAGATACTGGAGTGGGTTGCCAGTTCCTTCACTAGTGGGCAACAGTATACAGCTGAAAAAAAAATGGAAGCATAAATGTACTATTTATTTATTTACTTTACTTTATATGTATATATATATATATATATATATATATATATAGATATATATATATATTCGCACACATCTCAAATATTATAAAACAACTAATAAATACCACTTGTCAACAGGATTTAGTAGTTGTTTTATAATGTTTACAAAACATGTAAACCGAGGCTGTTTCGTTGCCATAATCCTTATCTCGTGACATTTGTATCCTGCCTTAGTATTAAGCCTCTGACAGTGATAGGACATCCATAATCCCATCACTTTATCACCGTGTTTAGGAAACAGTTGACATATTTGCCTTAACATTTAAGCTACTTTCAGGACAGGAGTATTTATGTTTTATTGATCACATTGCAACCTGCGATTTAGATACAAACCTCTAATAACTGCTGTTTACATTTCAAGTTGTCCCAATATGTTCATAAAGCTGTCATCCAATCAGAAACCTTTTCTACATCCCTACTGTAACAAATGTGGCTTGAAATCCAAAGCAAAGCGAAACATGGCAGACTAAATAAGTGCTGTCCCAAGGGGGGTTGTGAAGAAATGTAATATATCGGAGTGATTTTAAATATATTTTTAAGTAACTATGCACTAAAGTATGAATTCATTAGTATATATGTATTGGGGAATACTTTTAAAGGGACACTGTTACCCGAACAGGAAGTTGATTTAATTTTAAAGACTGGCTATATATCGAACTAGCAGTAAATAATTTCTGAGATATTTAGAATATATCTTGTATGTTAATTTGCTGTTCAGAGTGCTTGAGAAGGGTGGGCAACGGGTCTAACTTCCAGATAACATTGGGGGGTCTTTATTTTGCCTCTACAGAAACAATCAATCCTACTGTAACCCTAATTGGAACATCAAGGCAGCTAACTAATATGTGTAAACTGCTCATTTGCATATAAATGCAGCAATAACAACATGGAATTACCAAGGCTGATTTACTTTAGAAATAAATGGATAACACAACATGTAGCTAATTTTGAATAAAAAAAACCCAACAACTTGATTTTGGGGTGACAGAGTCCCTTTAAGACAGATATACACAAGATACAAAAGGAAATAATGCTTAAAAAACAAAAAAAACTAGTGGAAATTTAAACGGCCTAAAACAATTGATTAAAACCAACAGTTTTACAATGAAAAATATATTAGTAAATTATTTGAAAACACATTATTTAGTGTTAATCACTATTTATACACAGTATATACTGTCAATTTCAATGCTTTGTTTAATATAAATTCAATATGTAACATTATTTTTAAATTAAAATTACATTCTGCCCTACTAGGAAAGTCAAGTAAAATAATGGGCATATTTATTAAACTTTAATGAGTATACGTAATGTCAAAAACATTCATATAATATTTCCACTGGTAAACAAATATTTTGGAATATTTATTTCCACTGTTGCCAATACTCAACATTTTTGTTAATTTTCTGCCTTTGCTTTTTATTTTTAATAACTGCTGACTCCACACTAGTCAAATATAGTTAAAGTTAAAGTTATCAGTGCATTCTTCTTTTTACAATATATTTGACTAGAGACGTTTTTAAACTTCATGCTACCTTTCAGATGTATGCTCATTTACGCCTTCTCCTTTCCTCTAGATATATTACCACCCTAATATTACTAATGACATTCATATGTAGAAGCATTCATATATATAGTCCTGTATGTGTGTATATATATATATATATATATATATATATATATATATATATATATATACGGTCTAACCCTGCTTCTCCTGATTTCTTGGCTTGACCTACCCTTGTCTCTGGCCCATTGCATCATTTTGACAACAAACCAAAAACTAACTCTGCCTAGTATGTATTTAGAAGGGCAAGTGGCTGGTGGAAAGGATCAGTTTTAGGAAGGGGTCTTGTAGGGGTAAGAAAATTAAGAGGCGCCAGTGGCTGGGTAATGGGGATCTTGGGAGGGAAGGGAGCTGCTTTTGAAAGGGGTAATTTGGGCTAGAAAATTAAGAGGGCCAAGGGAGGGGGATCTTGGGGGAAAGGGAGCTGCTTTGGCCAGGGACTTTTTGCAAGTGGCTGTGAGTGGGGGAGAAGGTGGCACCGAGTGAGTTGAATGAATGAATATATGCAGCAATTAATATCCTGAAGAGCTAACAATCTTTTTTGATTTTCCTGCAATGTACATTTGGACTGTTGCTGACCTGAGGTGTAAGTGTCAGTAATGTGGCAAGTGTGTAATGTTATTAGTTGCAATTTAGTGTTGTGAAATGGCGGTTATTGTCTATGCGTTACGCGGGTCTGGAGCATTTTCCTTCCTTCCTAATAGTGTATTTTGTACCTCGTACATTCCTGGGAAAAAGTCTTATGTGCCTAGCTGTGTTTAGCAGGGTTAGGAGACGTGAAGCCTCATTTTCGTTTGTGTTGTCCGCCATTTTTTTTGTTGCTTAGGCGATTTTTGATTGCCAAAACTGGGCAAATTGTATTTAAATTGTCGTGCAACCTCACTCCCAGACGTCCTGGCTGTCCCCCCGTGCTGTGTGTGATGTTTTTTTGTATTTTTTGTTTTATTTTCTTTGTGTTTTTGTTGTTTTTGTATGTGCGCGGTTCGGCCGTTAACTTTGTATTTTTTGACCTTGTATTTTTTTTTCTAATTGCCGCGGGTAGTATTTTATTTTTCTAAGTCCCGCTTTTCTTTTTGGCAAAGTGTTCCGGGACGTACGTTTTCCACTTTTTTTTCAATCTGCTACGGGTCTCGCAATGTGAATTGTGTAATTGAGATTTCTGTTGATCTGTAGTCCCGCGGGTCGTAGGGATGAGCGCCTATGTCGCTCATCTCTACGAGTGCAGTGAGCGCCTTTGGCGATCACTGCCTAAGTCATAAGGGGTCGTAGGGATGAGCTCCTATGGCGCTCATCGCCACCAGCGCAAGGCGAGCCTATAGCTTTCCGTGCCAGCAACTGCACGCAAGCGTTAACAACAACCCGTATTGCTCACAACTATATATGTGATATGTGATTTTGACCGACTATAGTGAACTGCTCTTTTGATGACCTCTATAGAATGCCAAAAGGTCCATCTAGCATGCCCATTTTATCTACCCCAAAATGGCTTAATTAATCCTTAGGACAGTCTTATGCTCATCCCAGGCATGCTTAAATATATTTACTCTGTTTGACCCTACCACTTCCAATGGAAGACCGTTCCACTGATATACTATCCTCCTGTAAAGCACTACTTTTTCAAATAACCCCTAAATTTTCCACCTTCCACCCTTTTCTGGAATACTTTAACTCCATTAACTTCACTAAATCCTTTGATATATTTGAAGGTTTCTACAATATCACCCATCTCCCTTGTGCCCTCTAAACTATACATATTCAGATCTTGAAGCCTTTCTTTATAAGTTTTGTCCTTTAGACTATGCACCATATTGTGAAAGTCACAATTTTTTTTTTTTTTATAATTTATAATTAATTCATTATAATATTTTTACACACATTTGGTAATTGTGTTCTTGGACCTCTCAATGATTCCATAGTATTAACTGATTTAAAAAAAAACTTTTTATGGTCTATGATCAAAGAACAGAAGTAGGTAAAATGTTGTTTCTCTGGAGACAGTTTATTTTACGTCTAAAAAAGTTTAAAAAAATGTTAAGGTTCTGTTTGTATAACTGTCACATTAATCAAGCACTTGGGAGCGAGATACTGGGATGGCTCAGTGGTTTGACTTGGATGGAAATCCCTTCATCTCTGGCTTGAGTGATCAAATATGACCTATGTTGGTATTGACCTAATAACATTAACATTTAAAAAGCTGCCCAGTGACCTATGTGACATAATCTCGGGTTTTACTTCAGTTCCCAGTCAACAGGTATCCTCATCACAAAACCCCGCTTCATAGTCATGTGTTTCAAAGGAAAAGGAGAGCCATTGTGTGGCCATAGAATAGAGATGGGTTAACTGGATTATTTTCTCAGATCGTCTTTGGGTGTTTTTGCATCGTAATAAATATTGCTAGTAATCTGATTTAGGCACTGTGTCCTAGGATTCTTGTTCCTTTATGCAGCATTTATATGGCTCTTATCTTTCCATGTGTCAAACCACAATTTGACTAATGTGAGCTAATATTTATAATGATATATATATATATATATATATATATATATATATACATAATTATATTTGATATATATATATATATATATATATATATATATATATATATATATATATATGAATATATAAAAAAAAAATATATATAAATATATAAATATATTAATTAAGTCATGCAAATGTACAAGCTTTTCCTGCTGTACTCAGTACACTGGAAAGCTTCTATCACCATAATCTAAATTAATTTGTGTATTTATTAGGTACCAGCCCCGCATTAATGAGATCCGATAAGATCAAAACAGTGACTGTCTGTGGGTAGGTGTCCTAACTCGTGCTAATCTATTTTATACTATGATGAAAGCTGTGTTTCAACGGCAGGCATATGGTAAAAGGAGCCATGAATAAAGTGCTATTAGATGAAAGAGTGAAAATATAATGTGAACTAATTTGCATGTCCCTGTCCATTTCCCAGAGTGCAATGCAACCACTGTATTTTGTAAGCAGGAAATACATTTAGACAATGTAACACAGATGTACTATTTTTTTTACTATATATATATATATATATATATATATATATATATATCTATATATATATATATATATATAATCTTTATTTGTAACACAAAAACATATTCCGTAGCTGAAGAAGGGTTAAGTATAAGGAAAAAAATGGACACATTGCAAAGAATGGAGAAAACAAAGAATATATCTATCTATATATATATATATATATATATATATATACCGTATATATATATATATATATATATATATATATATATATATATATATATATATAAGATTTTAATTTTCAGGTACAGTTTGAAAACAAAGCAAAAAGGAACTAAAACGTAAGAAAAAAATAATATTCTGTGTTAACCTCCAGCTGAAATGCTTCAAAGCTAGAAAAATAAAAAGAGGTGATGACACCTGATTTCTACTGAAGCTCTGCAGAACATCTACTATAAATGGTGTGATCAGATGACAAATTATGTAATTGTGTAATCTGCCCAAACAACCCCAACCCAGCTCCTGAAGCTGCTGATAATGCCCTTCTAATTAATGAGGTAGGATTTAACCGTCCAGACAGATGAGACTGGCTATCTTGAATGTTTAACTCATCAACCATTGAACACTTTGAATATATTACCTAGCGCCTACTTAATTTTATATATTTTTTTTAAACAAAGTTTCCATACAACATGATGTGATGTAGTATTGTAGATTGTAGATGTGGGGTCAAAATAACGTTGGCCAACATCAAACTGGGAAAAGAAAAGGCTTATCTCTCCCATTGCTTCTTCCGATCTCATCCATCAAGCTTTTAGCTCCTTTGCTTTACCAAGCATTTCAAAGCTTTCCTTTTCTGTTTCACATTGAGATTTAAGCAGGCATTTGCTGTAAGGAAGTCCTACTAATTCCATGCCGGGGATTTAGAAAACTAATCCCATTTTTTCCTTACTTAACCCGCGAACACTTGACATTCCTCTTTTTATTTTACAAAATGACCTGTGTCTTTAAACATACAAAGAGATCTGACGCCCGGCTCGGTAACCTTTGCTGTTGAAGAGCACGGAGAGAGAATATAGTCATTTGTTGGGTTTAAATTAAGACTCGGATAATGGGCCTCATGTACTTGAGTTATTAAGCTACCAGCCATTTTTGCCTAAAGCATTCATCCGTCCATTGCAGTAGAAAGAGAGAAAGCCACCATAAACACCAAAGACTTCTTAAAAGGTTGCTTTAGGTCAAGCCCAGACGTATGCATTGGTGGGGAGATCCTGTGGCTATTAGAAGGAATTTTTCACCTTACTTGGGCTATGCAACAAGCACAATATTATTTCGGACATGCATCTATGACTTGTAAAAGGGCTGACATTATTCGCTAATGATAGGAAGACAGCCATTCAGGCTTAAAGTTAGTGCTTAAAGTTAGTTTATGGTGATTGCAAAAACAACTGCTTAGGAAGCCAGACTTAACAAAGCCATTCTGCCGCGGTGTTTTTCTAATATATTTTACATGACTTGAAATGATTTGACACTGTTTGTTTTGTCTTGAATCCAACTTAAGCTGTAGAGCTAAACTAAAATACTGAGAGGTCGCATCGCGTGAGGACAGAGAATATACTGATTTATTCACACTATTATGCTTACATGACCACTGCTAGAACCAGTGGCGGAGCTACTGATGGTGCAGCAGGTGCAAAGCACCAGGGGCCTCAATAAGATAGAGGGCCCTCTGCTATTGTCAATAAAGAAGATATATTAATTTATTAGAAGAAATTGGTAGATAATTAATTCACAGAAAGGTTATTTAATCACCACATGGCAAGGGGTAGGAATCAAGACAAATCTGGGGTAGTTTTAAAAACAGAAGATCCAAGCAGTGACAGAATGAACAATAGCAATATCACTACACGAGGCGCAATATATATATATTCATAAATATATAAAGAGACAATATGAGAATATATATAGCCATATAAATCCATATATATATATATATATATATATATATATATATATATATATACATACATTCCCAGAATGCAGTGTAATAATTTCTTGGAATTCTGAGCTGGAAGCAGGTTTTTTAACTTGTTTTCGACATTCAAATGTGAACACAGATGTACTATTTATTTACTGTATATATATATATATATATATACAGTATAATAAACATGGCTTCCTTTAAGCTTCTGCCCACTGCATTACACAGCTTTAACGCAAAGCCAAGGTTGGATTATACATAAGCTGAGAATCCTATCCATGTACAGCTGTTTCAAGCTTACTGGCTATCATCAGCTTGGAGCGGGATCTCAGCTTGTGGACATTGTAAATAGGTAGTTCACCACAACAATCATTTAATATATGGTGGGCAAAAGAGCGATAGAAGCCTCCACCGTACAGTAGTACAGTAAATAAATAGTACGTTTGTGTTCACAGTTGAATGTCTAAACAGTAGCACCTACCTAGGGGAACTAGGTACCCGATGACAGTGCTCAGTACCTCACTTTCTGTCCTTTTGGCTGTCTGGATAATTCTGATACCTGGGTCTGACGAGATCGCGCACAATAGTCTTGCATGATCCCATGAGACCCAGCTTTTAGAGTAAAAGGGACAGGAGGTGAGACCGGGGAGGCACTGGGAACTGCTGGGAAATCTAGGGGATTTGTCCCCCCATCCCCCCAGTTTCTACACCCCTGCTACAGGGGCAATCTTGCCATCTACATATAATTTAATATTTTTATTGACCCCTACAGGATGGATAGGAAGTTGAAAGTGGAGCCTCAAGTTATTTAGCACCGAGGCCCTCTATTCTTTAGCTCCACCACTTACTAGAACTGCACATGGTGATGGGCAATCTGTATTTAGAAAGCAAAAACAACAATACACCCATCATTTATTACATTTATTAGGCAATTATTGTACAGTGGAATCTACTATTTGTGTTTTTTGCTGAATTACTTCCCGGGTGGGAGGAGAATATACTGGAAACTTATATCTGCATTATGAGAATGTGGAAACTAAAAGCTGCAAGTTCTTTCATTAGCACAATGGAAATCTAATTAGTTGACAAGCACTCACCTACCAGAGAAAATAATAAGCCCAGAAAAGAAAATGGAACCACACAAATGAAAGAATAATTGCATGTAATAATTTAGGAGGTTGGCATTGTGTTTATTTATTTTTTTCTAATTTTTTTTGACAATTATCAAATGCAGTTATTCAAAAGAACACCTAGGCCGCAGTGGACTTTTAAAGGAAAGTTGACAGTATAAAATGCTTATTTTTATGTCATCATATTATTAACATGACATTATACCAGTTTAAAGTTAGTATGAGATATCTTAGGGTTCTCTGGTGGCCCAGTGGTTAGGATTTGGTGCTTTCACCGCTGCAGTCTGGTTTTATTCTAGTCAGGGAGCCATGAGGTCACACCACCCTGAAGCTTAGCAGGGTTGGGCCTGGTCAGTACTTGGATCGGAGACCATCTAGGTATATGTGGCCTGCTGGAGAAGGAACTGGCAACCCACCCCAGTATCTCTGCCATGAATACCAAGTGGATCAGTGATGCAGTCAGACACAACTGAACTACGCACGCACACACACACAAGACATGTGGAAGAATTGAGTTGCAGTGAAACTTCATTTGCCACAATGCTGTGGCACATCGTTTTATTATTTACTAAGACTTTGTATAAAGGTATATTAAGATAATACTTTGTATTAAGATAATGAATGAAATTAACTAAGCCTCACAGCAGCAGTAATGAGGCGTCAAGAGCTGTCATGGCAGTTGACTGCCATTTGACAATATAACTGAACTAGTTGTTTACCCGTCATAAATGGCAGTATAATATTAGATATGTCTCTCCCCCTTCCTCTGTTTCTCTTTTCCGCCCTCTCCCTCCCCTGTGTCTCCCACCTCCCTCCCCTGTGTCTCTTCCCCCCTCTCCCTCCTGTGTCTCTTTCCCCTCTCTCCCCTGTGTCTCTTTCCCCCTCTCCCTCCTCTTTGTCTCTCCCTCCTCTCCCTCCCCTGTGCCTCTTCCCCCTCTCCCTTCCCTGTATCTCTTCCCCCTCCTCCCTCCCCTGTGTACAGTATCTTTCCTCCTCTCTGCCCATTTCCCCCTCTATGCCCTTCCCCCGTCTCCATCCACTGTGCACTGCATCTCTCCCCCACTCCCTCCCTTGTGTCTCCCCCCTCTCCCTCCCCTGTGTCTCTTCCCCCTCTCCCTACCCTGTGTTTTCCCCCTTCCCCCCTGTGTCTCTTTCCCTCTCCTCCCTCCCCTGAGTCTCTTTCCCCCTTTCCCCCTCTCTGTCCCTTCCCCCTATGTCCCTTCCCCCTTTCTTTCTCTGTTCCCCCTTTCCCCCTCTGTTCTTTGCACCATCTTACCTCCCTTGTGTCTCTCCCCCTCCCTCCCCTGTGTCTCTTCCCCCTCTTCTTTCCCTGTGATTTTTTGCCGCCCTCTACCTCCCCTGTGTCTCTTTCACCCTTTCCCCCTCTCTGCCCCTTTCCCCATCTCTGTTCCTTGCGCCATCTTCCTCCTCTGTATCTTTTCCCTCCCCTGCATCTCTCCCCTCCACCTCTCCTGTGTCTCTTCCACCTCTCCCTTCCCTGTGTTTTCCCCCCTCCTTCCTCCCCTGTATCTCTTTCCCCCTCCTCCCTCCCCTGTGACTCTTTCTCCCTTTACCCCTCTCTGTCCCTTTTCCCCTTTCCCCACTTCTGTTCCTTGCGCCATCTCCCTCCACTGTGTCTCTCCCCCTCTCCCTCCCCTGTGTCTCTTCACCCCCTCCCTTCCCTGTGGTTCCCCCCTCTCCTTCCCCTGTGACCCTTCCCCGCTGTGTCTATTCCCCCCTCTCCCTCCCCTGTGTCTCTTTCCCCCTCCTCCCACTCTCTGTCCCTTTCCCCTTTCTTTCTCTTTCCCCCTCTGTTCCTTGTGCCATCTCCCTCCCCTGTGTCTCTTCCCCCATCTCCCTCCACTGTGTCTCTGCCTCTTCTGTGTCTCTCCCCCCTCTCCCTTGACTGTGTTTCTCTGACCCCTCTCCCTCCCCTGTGTCTCTTTCCTCCTTTCCCCCTCTCTGCCCCTTTCCCCCTCTCTGTCCCTTTCCCCTTTCTGTCCCTTTCCCCCCTTTCCCCACCTCTGTTCCTTGCGCCATCTCCCTCCCCTGTGTCTCTTCCCCGTCTCCCTCCACTGTGTCCCTCCCCCATCTCCCTCCCATGTATATCTCGTCCCCCTGTGTCTCTTTCCCACCGCCTCCCTCTCCGT
The DNA here is from genome assembly GCA_027410445.1 of Discoglossus pictus. Lineage (NCBI taxonomy): Eukaryota > Metazoa > Chordata > Amphibia > Anura > Alytidae > Discoglossus > Discoglossus pictus. The sequence goes on from CM050167.1 coordinate 378,242,327, forward strand.
TGTCTCTTTCCCTTTCCTCCTCTCTGTCCCCTTCCACCCTTCTGTTCCTCGCGCATGTGCGGCTGGCGTACAATAGTTCCTGTAGTGCACAAGCGCTCCCACTGGAGTGTTACGCACTTTCTGAAACTATATAACTAAATAGATCTATAAGCCCAATGGGAAAGTTCTCCCAACAAGCCACAGGCAGACTAGTCCAAAATTAGTCCCAGACTAGTCCAAGATGGGATTCCCCATAACAGCTACACTTCAAGATTTTATAATAAATGCTTCTATGCTCATGATTTACTTAGATTTTAATTTTGTTAGTCTGGTAATACTTTAACATCATTTGTCTTATGGAGGGCAAAAGAGCGAGAAAAGTCTCCATCATACAGAGTGCAATAAATAAATAGTACATTTGTGTTCACATTTGGACATAAAAATAAGTTAAAAAACACATTTTTAACTTAATTTTAAAGTTTTTTAACTTATTTTTAGATGTCCAAATGTGAAAACAAATGTACTATTTATTTATTTACATCATTCACAAACATGCAACGTTTTTCCGAAACTACAAAGGTCCTTTAAAATACATTTAATGACAGCAGAGAATAACGAATATTTTTAATTAGGATACACTGACTGAAGCAGAAAGATAGCACAAAACTGCCTTTTTTCTCCATTTGTGTTACATCCTCAATCACATCACACTCACTCAAGCACAGTACGGCCTTTTGTCCTGATCTGGAGTAATAAATCCTTTCTGTCTTTAATCTCAGTGCTTCCTCCATCCAAATGCAATGGCAACAAACGAGACAAGTGAGCATGTTGTAAATTAGTAGTCATGAGAAAAAAATGTCAATAGGTTTGTCTTATGTTCCCTTCATTTATTTGTCCTGTTGCTGCCCTTCTCTATAAGGAAAGTGCAACTCACAGTATGGTCAATGGAAGCTGCTCCTAAAATAATGACACTCTCATTTTTATTGAACTGCAATAACCAATTTAATTGAATATTTATTGGATATTTTGCTTATTTATTTATTGAATCTTTTGCATATTTATTCATTTTTATTATATTATTATTTTTATAGTTATATTTATTATAATTATAAATTTGCAACCATTCCAAGAAGACTGGATAAAATGGTCCATTCTGATGAAGAGAGACATAATGATCTTAAAATCTATTTTATACCTTCCAAAGATCCTTCTATATGAAGAAAATTGTGATGTTCCTGCCAGGTCCCCAAATAAAGCCCTTCTTTTAAATGGACACTTCCACATTTAAAGGGCAGGTGTAAGTGTTTTTCAAATTAAAGGGAAATAAAAGGCATTTTTTACTTTGTGGCATCTGAAAGCGGTCAATTGTTAATATTAAAAAGTGTGTTTAATTTTTAAAAATAACGATTCTGGAGCAAAATAAATTGCTTTGAATGTATAACTGTATTTAGGGCTTGTCCCTGTCAGCCAATGTGCAGCTGTAACCCAATGAGATCTTCTAGAATCTGCTATTTCCTGTGGCATTTCCTCTTAGTTTCCAATAAGCTTAAACAAGTTTTACTCCACATTTTTTCCCGGAAAAAAGACCATTTTCAAATGTTTAAAACACGCTCCTGAGAGAAAATGTGCATTGCATGTCCCTTTAAATCTATTTTATTTCATCATTAATTAACATTAAAAATAAATCAGGAAACAGAGAAAGTTTTTAGCCAGAAAATATAATTTATAAACTCTGTTCCTTTTAGTAATGTCCTTTGCTGTACTCCTTCCTCACCACTCTCTTTGTCCTGAGCACTTCGGACCTAGTTCAACACAGATAGTATTAATTATACCAACTAGATAACCTGGGGTATGGAGAGGTGAGGTTATGGGGTTGCAGCCCTCAAGAGCAGGCCTCAGGATATCAAGTTTGCATAATTAAGCAATCTATGTTGAATTATTTGTCTTCTGGCCAGTTGTGCTCAGGACAAAGAGAGCGGTGGGGGCACCAGTGACCATTACTGAGGGGAACTGAGTTTTTTAAAGTATATTTTCTGTCAAAAGATTTTCTTTGCTGCTGTTTGTAGATGTTTTTTTAATGTTAATTCATTATGAACTTACAAATAGATTTACTTGACAAGTGCTTACATTGGCCCCTTAGAGCACGGTTCTCAACCTTTTAATACCAACCGCCCACTTTTGTTGGTAAGATTTCTTTTCCCACCCACGGGTGCCGCAGTAACTCACTTCCCCTCTCTCATTTCTGGTTACATAAATCATATGACCCTAGCTATGTATCGCCCGGTACTTACTAGATAGTGATCCGGTCCTGACTGCTGTCTCTAGCTATGTATCGCCCGGTACTTACTAGATAGTGATCCGATCCCGACTGTTTTGCCTAGGCTCTCTCACCAAATCTCCAACCCCCCAAGTGCGGTGCTGCGGGTCTCCGGCGTCTGACGTCATTCATCAGAGACGCCACATAGGGATTTCCCCGCCGCCTGCAATGAAAATGTAATCGCCCACTAGTGGGCAGTAGGAACCAGCTTGACTACCACTGTCTTAGAGGGACATGGAAGGTTTCTGGATAATACTAGGTATATAATATAGTTATGTATTTATTCATTGTTATGTACTTTATTTTATTAAGAAGCTCTTATAAGCTCTGTTTTAACTACTGAAAATCATAGAATAGTCTCTGTATGAGTCCACCCACTGCAACATACGCACACACAGACTCTGTTGGGTTATAGCGTCCTAGCCTATCAGGGATCACCTATCAGCAGCATATTACAGCATGTTTTCTGAGACATTGCCTAAGACATGGTCTAGGACACTACACTGCACATCCAGCCCTACAGAGTCTATGTCTGCATATGCTCCAGTGGGCAGACCCATACAGGGTCTATTTGTTTGATTTAAGGCAGTAGAAACAGAGCTAATAAAAACTTCTTAATAAAACAAAGTACATAAAAAAAAAAATACACAGGAATATTATATACCTAGTAAAATCCAGGAACCTTCCACATCCCTTAAAAGGACCACTGCAATTCAAGAAAAAAGACCATTGTTTATAAAGTATGCCCCAAACTAACAATATTAGCAGCGGTGTAACCCACAAACATAAAATATTTCTTGGGAAAATCAGGTCTTTTGAATACTCTATATACACCCTTAGATTGTAAGTTTGCGAGTTTTCAATTGTGTGTCCGTGTCTTGGAAAAAAGCACTATGTACATTTGATTATATGCTCAAAAACAGGGCCCTCCATTTTTTAAGGTGTTAAGTTTGTACTAACCCCCTGTACAGCGCTACGGAATATGTTGGCGCGATATAAATAAAGATAATAAATAAATAATAATAAATATGCGTATATGAATCCATTTTGTGTTTGTTACATATTTCCTCAGAGCTGGATCATGATAGTGTTTATTTTGGCTATCAATGGGGGAGGGTGCAGAAAGAGGGATCAGAGAGTAATTGTTAAGATATGACTGGAATTGATACCACACCCCTCCCCCTCACTGGCCCAGAAGCTTCAGGAAATGCAACTATAAAGCCCTCTCACACAAACAACTTCCACCTACGTATCATGGATTCTCCCAGGACCCAGCAGAATCATCAAAATGTATTTTTCCTAATTAAAAAACTAGCTATATGACATGTTTCTGCTTAGTTATGCTCTTAGTGAGACTCAAAGTTTTCAAGCAAATATATTTTTTTCATTGTGCAGTGGCCCTTTAAGCTCTTTGACCTTTATAGCATGTGTGTGAACTACTACTATTTGCTATCAATATATATATATTTGGATGAGACAAGTGGACTCATTTAGCACAATAATACATGTGCATGTAATCGCTGTGGATAATATTAAATTGCTTCCTTGTGAAAAAGACATTTTAAAAACTTAAAATTACCCATAAATGTACTTTTCTTGCTCATAAATCACTGAAATAATTAGATGTTTTTGAGAGTTTTCAAGACAAACAAAGCAAACTAGTTTAATAAATTCCTTATGAACGAAGGCTTTCCATCTCTGATCTTATCTCCATGAGATATTTCTTCCAAATCACTGGAAATATCTTCAGTTATGGACCCAAATCCATTATACTAGAAAACAGAATCATGGTGTATTAGTGGACAGATGTGCTGTCCTTGGATTAAATGTACTATTAAATCTGTGGTTTTGTTTCATGGAACAATGGCCAAAAAATAAAATGATTTTCTAATTATTTCAGCAATTAAAATGCTTTTATGTTTAATAATTATGTAGAACATGCCTGCATAGATCTCTTCATCCCAATATACAGGAAAACCTCATTATTCTTGATCAGCTATAATTAAATGTCTGTTACATTTTTTATTTTTTTTGCTGATTATTTAATTTTTTGGAGCGCATGCTGAAATAGTTAGATGTTACTTGACACGTAACAGATCTTACCTTGTTCAGAGGGTCTAGGGAGGAGGGCTCTTCTCTCAGGTCGAAGTTCAGGCTCGTAGATTCCTCCAGGACTTTAAATGCCATGTGGTGCTTTAACATTGTAGAATTTCTTGCCTTACAATTTTTGGACTAAATTCGGAATACAACACAGTAAATAGATTAGTGCTTCCACCCACTGTCCAAACTTTTTAAAATATATTTATAAAATGATAAATTATGACCATTGTTTGGAAACTCTCATTTATTATTATTATTATTATTATTATTATTATTGTTATTGTTATTATTATTATCATTATTATTATCATTATTATTATTATTATCTTTCATTTGTAACATGCCAACATATTTCATAGCGCAATGTCATATCATGTAAACAGGGGTCGATAAAAATTTAAATTAGGTACAAAAAGAGCATAAATTGTTATTTTGATTTTGGTTATAAAATGTCAAATAAACGTAAGATAAAACAATAAAATAGTTATATAATTAAAAAGTAAATACTTTATTTTATTTAAATTAATGTATATCATGTAAACAGGGGTCAATATAACTGTCAATTAAGTACAAAAGCATAAAACAATAAAATAGTTATAACATTATAAAACGTAAATAAAATAAATTTTTTAATTTAAATTAATTCATATGGTGTAAACAGGGGTCAATAGAAATGTAAATTAAGTACAAAAACAGCATAAATTGTTATTAGATAACAACTAATTATAAAATATCATTCAAATAAAAAACAGAAAAAAAATAAGAGCTATAAAAATAAAAAAGTAAATACATTTTTTTTATTTAGGTCTTTCAAACAAAAAGGAATACAAAAGATCACATTAAAATTATTATTATTTGTATACTAGTGACTTGCCCGTCAAAAATGACAGGGCAATAAAATTGTAAGGCAGGTAATGCTGTTTGCCCCCAGACAGTAAGGCCCTCATTCTATTATCGGCCGTAAATCGTCCGCAAAGCTGCGATTCCTTGCGGGGCTCCCGTTACCTTGCAATTCAATTATACGGCGCCGCAAGGATATCCCCCTTACGGCCGGCTGCATATCTTGCAATAGGCCGTAAGCTCAGAAATCTTTAAATGCAAAAATAAATTCAAGACGGCACTGTAAAGCTCTGTAAATGCTAGGGATCATTGCGGCCGTTTAAGATCAAAGGCTTTCCTCCGGCGTGTGCGGCCGCAAGGGATAGCAAGGCGCCGGCCGCAAGCCTGCCGGAATCCCCGGCCGGAAGGGACTAGAATAGGCGAATAGCTTGCGGCCGGTCCTTGTGGCCCCGCATCTCCTACAGCCGATAATAGAATGAGGCCCTAAGTGTTTTGGTCGTCTGAGATCCTTCGGCGCTCATTGCGAGCCTCTTGGTTGGTGTATTTTTTGTTATCAGTGGGGCTTTTGCTCTCATTGTAAGGTCGGCGCTGATCTTCTTTTTGTGCTTATTGCGAGCCTATCCTCTGGTGTAGTTTGTGTGCTATAAGCACCGTTGGCGCTCCTTGTGAGGCGTGCGGTGAAGGGCTTTGGCGTTTATTGCGATAGTGTTGTTTTTTTTGTGTATATGTAGGTTTTCATGATAATTGATGAATTAATTAAATCCTAAATTAATATACTTTACCTATTTGTAATTAATATATGCAGGAAGCAATGTGCTGAAGAGCTAACAATCTGTTTTGATGTTCCTGCAGCATCCAATGTAAATTTGCACTGTCGTTGAGCTGAGGTGTAAGTGTCAGCAATGTGTGCAATGTGTAGTGTAAATAGGCTGCGTGTGCGAGGGGAAACCGCTTGTGTAGCTGTGTACTTCCGCATTCCGCGAATGTGTATGTGGTACGCGGGTGTGCATGATTTAGCGTCCTTGTTAATAGTGTATCTTGTACCTTGTACGGCTTTTTGGAAAAGTCGTATGTGCTTGGTGGTGTTTTGTGTCTTTAGGGGTCATGTAGCCTCGTTTTTGTTTTTTTGGCGGCCATATTTTCTCTCGCTTGGAGGATTTTCGAGTGTTTAAGCTCGGTAAATAGTACCTTAATTGAGGTGTAACCACACTTCCAGACGTCCTGAGCAGCCTCCCTGGCTGTGGGTAAGCTTTTTATTTTATTTTTGTGTGTATTTAGTTTTTTTTTTATGTTTTCCGTTGTGCGCGGTTCAGCCATTAAGGTCGTATTTTTGTGAGTTTGGAATGTTTTTTTTTCTTAGTCCCGCGGCTCATATTTTTTTAATGTAAGTCCGTAATTTTTTTTTTCTAAGTCCCACGGCTTGTATTTTTTTGTGTAAGTCCGTATTTTGTCATTGCGTGTTAGACTGTTTCTGTGGCTGTTTGTAACTGCTTGTGAGGCGGCGTAGAGCCTCCACCTCCGCAAATGCAGCTTCTCGCTTTGCGAGGGTCCACATTTGCGGCCCGAACTGCATCCCTCGCTTTGCGAGGGAAGCAGTTCTTGCAAGCTCGCTTTGCGAGCTCGCAAAGCGTGACAACGTTTCGTAGTTTGACAACTATTATATGTGATAAAGCAACTGGACATGCTCCAGTGGTTTATCGCTACCATTATGAGAAATAATTAAATGGACATGGAACAATTTTTTTTCATACAATTAAAACAGCATGATTTAAACATTACCAAAGTGTTTTGCAACAATAAATATTAAGCTAAACCACTTTAATCTTCATTGAAACTAAGAGGAAATGCACATATAGCTGTAGATTTAATTGGTAGACAAGTATGAATCATACAGCAATATCAATGCTCATTGGCTGACAGAGGCAATCCCCCAGATCAGATAACCATGAATCTGTTTTTTTTCTACTGTAAAAGCATAGAAAAATACCCTCTTTCAGATGCAACAAAGAAAAACAATGCTTTCAATGTCCCTTTAATCGCGTGAGATAAACTCCTTAGGAGAATGGGGGGACTTTGTCATTCAATATATGCTTAAAATACTCAAGCGCAGGTATCTAAAACTCTCACAGAAAGTTTTAATAATAACATATTCCATTTTTTTAATTTTTTCTGTTGACACAGAATTTATATTAACTTATATGAACAAAAACGGTAAAAATAAATTAGTCCAATTCTGATAGCAAAACAGGTATCCAACAGTAGTGATATTACATAAGGTCTAAGTACAAGTCCTAGATAGTAATCAGTACTGAGTTGCCTATCATCAGATCTCCAGGAATATTCGTAAACCGACAAGCAAGTAAATAGACAAATAGACAAATCCAGGCCTCAGACATCCCCTAAGGGTCTCTTCCTAAAAGTACTTCCAACATGTACCAAGGTGTGTTGGAAAAATTCTTTAAGCTGGGTTTGCATCTTTAGTGTTTTAGGGATTACATGTTTGTTTGTTTTTAAAAAAACAACGAAGATCTGTTTGTGAAGAATTCTAGTCTATCACATATTATATTTGTCCTGCTACGAGTCGTTGTCACGCTGTTTGCGTGGTCCGTACGATTTAGCGGGCTTAGCGATGAGCGCCGCAGGCGTTAACCTGTAGCATTTTGGCAAGCCGTTAATACGGAGCACTTTGGCAATGAGCGCCGCAGGCGCTCATTGCAGGCGAGCCTCGCGTAGCGAGGCGAGCCGTTAAACCGTAGCAAAAAAATACGTCCGCAACTCGCAAACAGGAAAAAAAATACAAACACAATAAATACACACAGCACATACATAAAAAGCTTACCGACAGCAAGAGGGAGCATCCAAGACCTCAAAAAAACAAGTTACACCTTCATTTAGCTAAAAAAAAAAACAGTTTAGACACTAAAAAATTCTTGAAGCGAGAGAAAAAATGGCGGCTGAACAAAACGAAAACGAGGCTACAGCACTATAACCACGGAAAACACGTACGGATAATCCGATAAGACGCATAACACACATTACATCGCAAAAATCGGATGCAACACGCGGACAGGAATAAAGCAAAAACACAATAAATACACACAGCACATACAGAAAAAGCTTACCGACAGCAAGAGGGAGCATCCACGACCTCAAAAAAACAAGTTACACCTTCATTTAGCTAAAAAAAAACAGTTTAGACACTAAAAAATTCTCAAAGCGAGAGACAAAAAGGCGGCCGAACAAAACGAAAACGAGGCTACAGCACTATAGCCACGGAAAACACGTACGGATAATCCGATAAGACGCATACCACACATTACCCGCCATTAAACGACGTACGGATGATCCGCTAAGACGCATACCACACATTACACGCCATTTTACGATAATACGGAAGTACACAACTACGCTAACGGTTTCGGCTCGCACACGCACACTATTACACTGCACACGTTCATCACGCTTACACAGCACCTCCACACCACTAATGCTGCAGCAACATCAACACAGATTGCCAGCTCTTCAACACAATGCATAAAAATTGGTAAAGTATATTCATTTATTAATTGGAGTTATATATTTCAGTAGTACACACAAAACAACATTAGCTACCTTACAATTCCATATGTATATTAATAACTAAACAACTTTCCAAACGTACAGATCTCATTGCCGTCATTTTTTGACTGGCAATACGCTAGTCATATAGAAATGTTGTATTCTGTTTAACATCTTTTCTAATATGGTAGTCACTGGAATAAAATTGTGTTTATGGTCATCACCCCTACCCAACTCAAGAAGATATTTTTGGCTCATGGAGAGTGTGCGACAAACTTTGGCTGTTAAAATACCAAAATTTCCCTATACAAGTACATGGTTTGAGTACAAAAGGTATATTATTTAACAATATTGTAGAGTTCATGGGCATTGCCAGAAGCAGTTAAACAATATGTACTAGTTACTAAGTAGTTTTGGTGGAGTAAAGTGTGCACAGTGCAGCATTCTATACTCCAGTTCTTGATATGAAGCAGCCACTAAAATGTCTGTATTACCTTAACATCAAAAGTGGCATATAAACAAACATTTATATACATTTCATTTTTCTTGTAACTGGCACCTTTACTGTGTCACTTTAACCAAAATGTTAACCCATTGTTTTATTCCCTTCAATAGATGGGACCAATGTCTCTCATCGTATCTCACCTTGACTACTGCAACTCTCTACTTGCTGGCCTCCCCATCACCCGTCTGCCTCCATTCCAATCGATAATAAATGCCTCCGCTAGAATCATCGACATACTCATCTATGTGTCTGCAGCTCCTCTCAGTCACTCACATTTTAAATCATGATCTTAACAAATAAAGCCCTTAACAACAGTGCACCCCCTTATTTCTCTGCACTTATCTCAAACTATCCTCCTGCCTCAAATCCTTGAAAGACCTCACTAAAAACCCATATGTTTAAAGAAACGTTTCGCCTTTAGCTTCAATATGCATCTGCATATTATCACCGTCCTGTACTGCACCCAAACTCCTTATATTGTAAGTTTCTGACTTTTCAGTCTTGTGAGGTGCTTTAGGGAATGCTCTATGTACATTTGATTTTAAGCTCAATGACAGGACCCTCCATTCTTTTGCAATGCGTTTTTGCCTTGTACTCAACTAAAGGATAATAATAATATTCTAATCTTCATCTATTCCGCATTTTATTGTCATCTCACATTTTTACTATCAAATCAAATCCCTAAAACCATTCAATAGGCCATGTGTACTAAGGTATGAGCTCTTGAAGATGTCACATATTGGTAAATCTCCTCTTTAGGATAATGGAAGAATCGGAGAGAGAATCCCAATGTAGCAAAAAAGATCTAACCTTAGATATAATCAGTCGTCTGTACTAGTGGTTGACAACAATCTTGGAGACATATTACTACATGTGCAGCACAGGATAATATATGAATGGAGAGGTTCTCCAACAGATTGCTGGCACTTTAACCTTTAGTACATATGGCCCAATGAGGCAACTAAACTGGCACAATGTATGCCAAGTTTGGAATAAATGTCATATGTTTGTGAAGTAACTAACAACTAACAACCTTAGCCACCCAAAGCATGACTGCATTTTAAAAGAAAATCTTAAATGTCGTTGGGATATTAAGTCTTGGATTTCTAGTCTGTCTGTAGCTTTAAGAAGATGCTCACACTACTGGGGCTTCTTCTATTTAGTTCTCTCTTCAGTCTTTCAACAGACCTGAATAGAGTTCTCTAATTGTGTTAAGAATGAAGGCAAAATGTCTTCTGCCATTAAAGCAAAACTGAAGACAAGTGTTATCAATTGCTATGACACTACGGATGTTACAAATATAATTTATAACTATATGTAATAAGTACTTTATCAATTGAATGTTATTTAAAAAATGGATTTTCCTACAATAAACCGAACTTTTCAATATTTAACTGTCAATCAACCATTCAGAAACAACCACCCTTAATCAGGGTATTAGCCCCTGAGCCATTGGGTCCATTCTCTTGAGTGCAGTCATCAGTCTTTTTGTGTGTCGTGACCACACTCAAGAGAATGGAACCAATGTCTAAGTGGCTAAACACTAATTAAAGCAATGATCTTTCATTAACAAAAGATTAGTATATTGGTTTGAGGGTGGATCTATGTATTTCATTAAATTTTTATGTATTTCTTTACAGAAGGAACTGATTAAGTTAATAAATAAATGTGTAATATATAAATATATTTTATAGCCAGTATAGTATCTTTCCATTAAAAAAAATATATTTGGATTTCCAAAAATGTGCACACGTTTAGATTTTATACAACCAGCAACATAATATCAGGGCCTTTGTAGTTTCTCTTTGTACTTGGAAATGATCAAATGTATTGTAAGATCCAAAATCAATAAAAGAGCTCGAGAGTTGGCTCAGGCAGATGGGCTTTGAAATGGTTATTTGTCCAAAACATTCAGAAGAATTAAGCTGAAATATCTTCACTAGAACACAATCTACTGGGAAAAATCTCTAAGGAGTGAAGGATCCGGCTGTTCTATTATGGATACTTTAATTCTGAACTACAATTTGCTTTAATGGTAGAGATTTAATTTTGTTCCAAACAGAATTTGACACTTGAGAGGAATGTGATAATATCTATTCTATCTAAAGACTGTCATTATGAATAACCACTCAGCAATCAGAATAGCACCCCCCCGTAGCATAACCATTACCCTCCAAGCAAAACTAGCATATCAAGGTGGAAGTGCCCATTACACAAGCAGGGCCAGATTTAGAATTTTTAAATGCTTTTACAAAAACTAGCAAAAATATGTCAAATAAAGGATATTGTTGTGTATTAATCATACTATACATTTGCAACAAATCAATAAGCACAGTTGCTAATTATACATCACCAGTGATAATATTGCTTTCTGTCCCATGCAGTCATCAATGAAAATACCAAGTAAAAAAAAAAAATGAAGGTGGTAGAGATAGATTAGTATGAGTATAGCTCCTTAATAACTGAGCTGAAAGTCTTAAGGCTGAGAAAGGACTGACCCAAGCATCCTGGATGTGAATCCACATAGACCAGTTGTCAGTTCAAAGTTGTGTCTGTGGAAAACAAAGTGTTTGGGTTTAAACGTGGAGGCCAGTTAATCAAGAGGCATATGTCATGGTCACAGTTTTAAAGATCAAGGAAATTGGAGGACAGAGAGTAGCCAGATGTAAGATGTAGCCGATCATCTGATTTAATTGACTGGACAAGCCTTTGGAGCAGGATACAGGCTCATTTCAAATACTATTATAGATTTCTATTCCCCACCTGGTCATGTGAGTGGTAGAGCAATGTTGATAGTCTCCAGAGATATATGGGTTTATATGTCATCCTGCCTACTGCTGGGCCTAAAAGTATATTGTCAAACAATAAGCATGATTTTGCTGAGAGATAAATGAATGTCACTGGTTGCTAGTACCACCACCAAAGGTATTCACCAAAACATCTAACTTCCTTTCCTTTTTAATCATCTCATATTATGAGACTTGTCCTTGTTCTCCTTCATCATCCGATTTCATGCTCTGGCCATGCAAAATGTGACAGTAGGCCATCTCCAGATTGGAGTCGGAGCTATGGTGACCCGAGACCTTGGCTTTGCATCCTAATGAGGTTTCTCATAGTCCAAGGTTGGAGCAGGTGACACACAGAGTAATCAGGTTCACATGCAGAGGTCATTTCAAAGGTCAAGGCAGTGCCATGCAGAGAATGGTTGCGTCATAATTTGAAGGGATGAGGCAGGTGGCAGGTTGGAGTCACAGAATCAGAGGTCAAGCAGGTCACAGGCAAATTCAATAATTAGGCAAGTTTCGGCAAAGTAGACCAGTTCAGAAAACTAACACATCAACAATAAAAATAGACGTTCACACAACATGAGAACCAAATGGTAACTATTTATAGATGGCAAAAGATGCTGAAAAATGTACATACAGTTTTATGTTTGTTTGCAATATTGGTTGGATGAGTCTTGTTGCTGTATTTATTATTTTTTATTCATCCATTTTGCTTTTTTTTATCAGCTAGGAGTCAAAATAAGATTTAATGATGGATGCATAAGAGACAACTCATGACCAACTTCATTATGTCAGACATATTATGTGATATCAAAAGTGACAACCGGTGGAAGCAAAGATATTTCTGGTGTACATCTGTACTATATGCATTATGTAGATGTACTATTTCTATGTCCATTGACTTCACTTATCTAAAACATATGAAGCAATACCCTGATGTACATGGTAGGTATATAAATGAGCATTAGGATGTTTTCTGGTAATACTGATAAGCCATGTCATAAGTGGAAGAATTCTAGAGCCACAAGACTTTCAGTGAAGGAGCAATCCTGAACGGCTCTACCCCTAGATCACTACATATTAGATATTGTTTTCTTAGGATATCCAGTGATGGGTTAGTGATGACCCAGATTACATTATGAATAAACTGTAAAATGTTAAAGGAACTAAGTGTAGTTTTGAATGACTTGTAAATATGTGGGCCATCATTGGGAATGTCATACATCTACCCTTAAAGTGATGTGAAATACACTTACAGTACTTTTTTTTTAAACAGTTTGTCAAGAAACAATATTAAGTACAATTATTTTAAACTTCACTGAAGCTTCTACGGTATCAACTAATCAGGATCTTGAAGTTGTACTTTCCAATGAGCATTCAAAGACGCACATACTGCCTATACCTGGTATTAGATGAGAGGACTTTGTGTGACTTTGGATTTTGCACTTTATAAAAATAAAAGTATCTGGTAGTGATATATGGCACAGGTTTTGTTTAAGTTAAACTGACTCCAAAAAATTGTATTTTAAACATAATAAGTATTTATTGGCCGCATATAAGCTAGGTGATATTTTTCAAAGACAAAAAAATATTTATTGAGATCATACTTTTAAAAACTGTACCAGGGATAATAGAAGGAGGTATTCTTAAAGGTCAAGTATGGTCTCATATTTACAATATGATCTTTTGCTTAACTTAGGTGATAATGGGCAGGTAGATACTAAAATAAAAACTAAAATATATGCAACCATATTTTTCTGTGCCCCATTTGTCACACAAGGGAGGACTTAATCTGACACCTGTCCAGTTTTATTGGCAAATCACTACCCAGAATCCTCAGAGGCTGTGCACAGAGTAATTCTGTAGTAAAACAGAACTCTTGGCACGAGTGAGATAGCTAGATGTGCCCAGAATAACTTTTCATACCGTATATAAAGTGGAACGTATTTCAATCACCATCTCTGAGTACTCTATGCCATATCTCTGCCCAGAATCCTTTGCAATAGTGGAAACACATGAGTCCTGGACTGCTTGGGATATTTCGATGTGTTTAGACTAACTTTGACTTTCCATTCAGTTATATCTATAAAGACGTGAAACTTATAATCTGTTAAAATGAAAACACAAAGCATTGAAACTTGGAATCATATATATAGTTGTCAGTTCAAGGACGTTGGACACGTTTGTGGGTTTGTCAGGCTTTGAGAGCCTTGCATAGCGAGGCGAGACGTCAACCACGCGGGACCTAGGCTGCAATGAATGCCGAAGGCCCGTAGGACTTAGGACCAAAGGCACGTATATGGACTGTGGGCCTCACAAAAATATGACTTTAACGGCTTAATCACTGAACAGTAAAAACCTGAAAAAAACAACAAACATGCCGCAAATTAACTTTCACACTCACACACAGCACAGGGGTAGAGCTAGGGAGCCTGTGACTGAGGTTGCAAGTTAATTTGAGGCATATTTGCCGTTTTTTCATGATCGAAAATCGGCTAAGTGCGGGGAAAAAAATGGCGGACGAAAAAAAGCCCCAAAACCAGTAACACTTCCTTCACAACAGTACCATTTACACCAACGCAGTAACACTTTACCAAAAACAGTAACCCAAGCCAGTAACACTTAACCCAAGCCAGTAACACTCATGGAAAGGCACCTAAACTCACAATTAGCGGCGAAGGCGATGAGCGCCAAAGGTGCTCTGATGGCCCTTAGCCTCGCATAGTGTGGCAAACAGCTTTGCTAGCCTTATTATTTTACTCACGTCATCTTTGACGGGCAATTTCCTACTAATATCCCATTACCAGGTCACAAAACAATACCTGCCCAAAGTAAAGAAAGATTGCATATAAGAGCTAATAAATTAATGAGAGTCTCTATTTTCTGAGTTTGAATAAGCATTTTTATAACTTTCCAATTCTCCATACACTTTATTACTTTGGTGTGTTTTCAATTGAGTATGTGCAAAAGGTAATTACAAATGTGTAAGTGCAGTGAATACTTTTCATTGATTACAATATCACATATATAATTGTCTAACTACGAGACGTCATCACGCTTTGCGTGATGCGTACGACTAAGCAATGAGCGCAGCAGGCGAGCCGTTAAACTCGGACCACTTAGGCGATGAGCGCTGAAGGCGCACATTGCCTGCGAGCCTCGTGAAGCAAGGCAAGGAGTGTAGGGAATGAAACACGCGGGACGTAGCCTACAAACACTACAAAATGCGGCTTCGCCTTAGGCTGAAAGTAATTGGCGAATGCGAGACGCGGGACTTAGAAAAAAAATACGAGACACGAGACTTTGAAATAAAAAGATACGAGATAGCAAAAATACGAGGTTAACGGCCGAACCGCAAACATCCAACAAACCCAAAAAACACAAAGAAAATACAAATAAATACAACAAAAATATAACCCACAGCACGGGGGAAACAGGCAGGATGTCCGGGAGTGAGGAGCAACGTGAATTTAAGCCGATTTCGACGACTTTCACCACTCGAAAATCGGCTAAGCAAGAAAAAAAATGGACGCAAAAAAACGAAAATGAGGCTACATGACCACGGGCCACGAGATGAGCGCCGAAGGCCGTCACAGTACAAAAAGGTTTACATTGTGTGTACAACAGCATTCCCTGGCTTACAATTTTCTTGCCGTCATTTATTGATGGGCAAGTCGCTAGTATCTGTATATTTGGCATGCATTTAATAAAAAACATTATCTAAGACATATTACTTAAATGACTACTGCACCCCCTTTATAGTAGAGTTTCATTTGTTTACTTAGTTGGTTAGTAAAACAATCAGGAAAAATTCAGTTTCGCTTTTAAAGCTTACATTTGAACTTTAGTGTTTCAGACCTTCTGAGATACCCAGGGGGTGGGAGAAAATCTTCCCAGAAAGCTATCATGATCGAGGTCTTTATCTGCGACCTTCCCTGTAGTGGCTACTATAGGCAAGCATGACTGGTAAGGAAACTTTTTAGGAAGTCTCCTGAGCAAAACCGTCTACTCCTCCTAGACACATAACAAGGAGTGGAGATAAGCAGCTCTGCTAGTCACTGAAACATTAAGAACAAATGTAATTTGAATTAATTGTCAATAAGTTTTTTAATTAAACAAATGATGCTCTATAGTACCATTACAATAGGCTAACCTCCAAGATGCCCCTATGGCAAATACCACAAAGCTGAGGGAATCCATTCTTTTGTTCAATAATACATCTCTATATCATTCATTTCCATACAGTGTCCAAAAATGTGCATTTTTAAAGCTTCCCTACTCAATATGAACCCACATCAGACAATAATGTTGCAAAGGATTAACGACAAAATCTTACGTGATGTTGTATTAAATTATGTTTACAAAACAATAGCCAAGCCGGGGGCAAACGTCTCATATTTACAATCTGGATCACCAACGTCAAATCCACAAGTCAAACTGTGAACTGGGCCAACTGGTTAGTTCATCTTTTTATTGTTTGAAGTTCATATAATAACACAGCAGCTAAATCCACATTGTACGTTGAACAGATTAAGTTACTCGTTTCTGTGGTTCCGACTTTATTTTACTAACATGGAAATTCCTAGAATTCCTTTTACCTTTAATAGTAAAAATGCAAATATAGAACACTATACATAATTTATTATTATATTCTCTAGGAATGAACAGCCTAGGGATACAGAAAATGAGAACACTATCAATGAATAAATCAAAGAATAGGACAAAGTAACATGGCAAGCAAATATTTCATTGTTTCTGCCATAATTTATTACACTTTTGGTATATCATTTCAATGCTTATAGACAATAATCACATAATGTACTTGACAGGTGTATAATTTAATTTCTTAATTTTTTTAATATAAATGTAGGTAATGGTAAAACAGAACACCTGCGTCCCATAAATGTGCATAGCTTAGCGCAGAGGATCCCATATATGCATCCATTAATATTAACTATCATAATCCAAAAACATATGACATATAATTTATATATAGTAATAAAATGTAGTACAGAAAATCATAATATTACTTTTTATTGGTCATAGTGTATTTGCTGTTCTCCAGTATACCACAAGGCATTCCAACTGATACACAACAGGTATACAAATCTGGTCCACAAAAGATCCTCACTTGCTTTCAAGGGGTCCACAGGGAATTTTTAAGTGGTCCATTGAGAAGGAAAGGTTAGAGAGCCACAGACTTGCAATGTTTCCAAACTAAATAAGTCATGGGAGGGTTTTAGTACTAATGAAACTCCAGGTCACCAAAATGAATGACGTGGAACCTCAGAAGAACTCTCCTGTCCCCCAAAATTCAGGATTTCAAACATTTGGATCCTAAAACATTCCCATGAGCCCAGCATGACCCTCAGAACAACTTGCACCTTCTCAAAGACCCTAGATTACAACCTATAGGTGCACAAAATCATTTGGAATGAGTGAGATATGATAAAACATGTCTCCAATACATGACAGAATTACAAAATGTGAAAAAAAGCATAATTTAGAGATTGCTTTTCAATGCAAATGCAGATCTCTGAAGCTACGTAAGGTAGAGCAATGGTGGCCAACTGTTTTCATTTGATGAGGTCACAGGTCATTAATAGGACCAACAGTTGGTTTAACTTGGATAGAAATAGATGATTCATGGGAGGATAAGGCGGTGACGTTGAGTATTTTGTGAGGCATGAGACAGAGATAAAGGAGAAAATGGGCTTGTACTATGATAGAGGGTCAAAACTTCCCACTAAAGAGAAGATTGGACCACAAGGGAAATCTTTGAGGCTCACATTTGACAACAAATCACAAGTTCTCCATCTCCGAGGTAGAGAGTACTAAAGGGGCTTGTAATGTTATTTATTTAAACTAAAATTTCTTAGAGGCGTCTCCTTTTGAAAATTGAGACAGAGAATTAGAACATGCCTGTCATAGATATAGGGTTATTTTAAAGGGTCATAGAAATCCCCCAATTTCTATCTTACATTTCAAAAACTATTTTTGCATGTTCAGTAACCTGGATTTGGAATTTGATCTGATGGTATGAACATATGAGTGTGAATGTTTATATTTAATTTAAATAAAATGCTTTAGATATTTGTAGTAACATGTAGCACTTGTTTATTCTTGTTCATGGCATAAAAACTATGATTCAAGTTCACTGAATTTTCCATTTCATTTGTAATTGTCTTTCTTCCAGTACATATTAAGTAGATGGTCATAACTCTGATTACTGGCCCCCAAAAGATTATTTTGTCCAGATGACTGTTATTGTCGTCCAGGTTCTTATATCATTCTATATTATAAAGTATATTAGAAACATGTTTTAACTAATAAATGATGTGTGAAATACAGCTGTGTTGCAATTAATTTCATAATATCTGCTTATTTCATTGTTTCCATGTTGAATATTATCTACAGATTTAATGAATTTTCCCCCTAAAGTTTCCACAATATGCAATAATGGTATTTTGGAAACATGACGTGATTAATAAGACATTTCCATGAATGACAGTATTTTCCTTTGTGATAAGTAATCTTTAGCCAATGTGTTTTATTTTTTTTAAGTAACATCTGCCTTTTAATTTTAGCTTAAATGCAGAGAAAATCTCTTTTCTAGAAATTACTAGCGCAAATATACATTTTCCTTCCCCACTATAACAAATCTTTATAATATTTTTATTATTTACTCATACTCTTACAAACACAAATACAAATTAAGGGCCCTATTAAATTCCAGCCTCGTAAATAAGAGGCTTCTACTTAAGCCCTACGTACTGCAAAGTTTCTCTAACTTACAATGCTATTAAATTAGCCCTGCTGCGAGCAACGTATGAGCTACGCAGCAGGCCCGTACGTATCTACACTGCGTAAATGTACATGAGGAGTGACAGCCTGCGAGATGATATCGCAGGCTCCCACTCCTCATCAAGTGCTGCGGGGGTCCTAAAAGGGACCTCCGCGGCAGTCCCCCACATAAGCCCTGCCGTGGGGGGTACTCCAAACCCCCCCCTAGGCACCTAAAATGAACCCCCCCTCAATGCGGGGGTCCCTGTCGGGACCCCCGAAGTGTCCTCACATGAACACCTTGCTGCAGGGGTCCATAGGAACCCCCGCAGCCCCCACACATTAACCCCTTGCAGCGGGGGTCCCCGATCGGCACCGATCAGGCCCCCGCTGCATTTAAAACTTTTAATTTCCCCGCCGCGGCTCCTTAAAGGGGCCGCGGCACACTATTACCCAATCCCGGCCGCGGCACTTAAAATTAACCCCCCTCTATGCTGGGGGTCCCCATCGGGACCCCCGAAGTGTCCCCATATAAACCCCCTGCTGCGGGGGGCCCCGATCGGCACCGATCGTGACCCTGCTGCAATTCAATTTTAAATTTCCCGCCTCGCGGGTCCTCAAAGGACCGTAAAGGTCCTGAAAGGACTCGCACTAAAAATATTAACCCCAGGCAACTATAATTACCCCATTAACTCATGGTGGTCAATACAGACCACCATAAGGCTCTAATTAACCCATTAACTCATGGTGGTCAATACAGACCACCATAAGGCTCTAATTAACCCATTAACTCATGATGGTCAATCCAGACCACCATAAGGCTCTAATTAACCCATTAACTCATGGTGGTCAATACAGACCACCATAAGGCTCTATTTAACCCCATCAGTCCCATAAGGGTATATTATTACCATTATGGGCCTGTTACAACCCAACATTAACCACATAAGTGCCATGATGGTCCTCAAGGACCATCATGACACTAACTACAAACACTACACTATAACCCCCAATAAACCATTTAATCTAAACTAACCCCCCTCTACACTAATCTATTAACACTTACACTACCTACCTACACTACCTACCCCCTAATAAACCTCCCCAACACTCTAATTACAAAAAACAATAAACCTACAGCACAGAAAACAAAAAACCTACAGTACAAAAAACAAAAAAACCTACAGTACAGAAAAAATAAAAATTACAACCCCACCCCCCACTACAGAAAACAAAAAAATACATTACAACCCCACCCCCCACTACAGAAAATAAAAAAAATTACACACCTGAAAAGGAAAGACAGATAAACACAATACATTACATACATTACATACAATACATGACATTACATACATTAAATATAATATATTAAATATAATATATTACATATAATATATTACATATAATACATTACATACATTACATACAATACATGACATTACATACATTAAATATAATATATTAAATATAATATATTACATATAATATATTACATATAATACATTACATACATTACATACAATACATGACATTACATACATTACATATAATGTATTACATATAATATATTACATATAATATATTACATATAATATATTACATATAGTCCTAATCAAATACCCCCTATCTATCTAACATACAATCTATTTAATTTAAAATAAATCCTAACTATATCAAATACATCCCCCTATCTATCTAATATACAAAAAATCCTAACTACATACACAGACCCTAATTCTAAGCTAAAATCAATAAATTAAGACCACTTACCTTTAAGATGTTGCTTCAGATCACTAACCTATGGGTCAAACAAAAAATAAAAATTAGTACAAAACATTAACATCAAATAAATAAACATTCTATACATTCTAAATATTCAACTCACCTTTACAGCATGTCCAGTCACTGTTTAGCTCTTCCGGCGCGGCCCTGTTAAAAAAAAAACACAATACATGAATACATGAATACAATATATAAACAATAAATAAAATACACAAATAAACATCTAAATATACATTGAACTTACCTCCCCGCGATGTCCCCGGCCTTCTCTCCTTCAGCCCCGGCTGGGCCGCGGAACCATCCGCGCTCTAAAAAAAAAAAAAAAAAAAACTAACGGAGGTCTGCACTGGCAGACCTCCCCGACGCTACTGAACCTCCCGGAGTCGTTTCCGGGAGGAAATTGGCATTGGCGGCTTGTGATTGGCTGAAAAAGCTGTCAGCCAATCAAAAGTCGTCAATGTAGGAGCCAATCAGGATGCGCAGATGTCTTCTACCAATCACTCCGTGGGGGTGTATCCCATAGTGATTGGCTGAAGGCATCTGAGCGTTGTGATTGGTTCCCAGAAAGATAGACAAGTGTTTAAGCCAATCAGGGTGGGATATTGGGGTGTATCCCATCCTGATTGGCTCACACATTGACGACTTTTGATTGGCTGAAATTGATAGACAGCTTTTTCAGCCAATCACAAGCCGCCAATGCCAATTTCCTCCCGGAAACGACTCCGGGAGGTTCAGTAGCGTCGGGGAGGTCTGCCAGTGCAGACCTCCGTTAGTTTTTTTTCTTTTTTTTTTTTAGAGCGCGAATGGTTCCGCGGCCCAGCCGGGGCTGAAGGAGAGAAGGCCGGGGACATCGCGGGTAGGTAAGTGAAATGTATATTTAGATGTTTATTTGTGTATTTTATTTATTGTTTATATATTGTATTCATGTATTCATGTATTGTGTTTTTTTTTTAACAGGGCCGCGCCGGAAGAGCTAAACAGTGACTGGACATGCTGTAAAGGTGAGTTGAATATTTAGAATGTATAGAATGTTTATTTATTTGATGTTAATGTTTTGTACTAATTTTTATTTTTTGTTTGACCCATAGGTTAGTGATCTGAAGCAACATCTTAAAGGTAAGTGGTCTTAATTTATTGATTTTAGCTTAGAATTAGGGTCTGTGTATGTAGTTAGGACTGTAATTATTTTATTTTACTTTAGAATAATGGTGTGTGTATGTAGTTAGGATTTTTTGTATATTAGATAGATAGGGGGATGTATTTGATATAGTTAGGATTTATTTTAAATTAAATAGATTGTATGTTAGATAGATAGGGGGTATTTGATTAGGACTATATGTAATATATTATATGTAATATATTATATGTAATATATTATATTTAATATATTATATGTAATGTATGTAATGTCATGTATTGTATGTAATGTATGTAATGTATTATATGTAATATATTATATGTAATATATTATATTTAATATATTATATGTAATGTCATGTATTGTATGTAATGTATGTAATGTATTATATGTATGTATTGTATTGTGTTTATCTGTCTTTCCTTTTCAGGTGTGTAATTTTTTTATTTTCTGTAGTGGGGGGTGGGGTTGTAATGTATTTTTTTGTTTTCTGTAGTGGGGGGTGGGGTTGTAATTGTTTGTTGTTTTCTGTACTGTAGGTTTTTTTGTTTTTTGTACTGTAGGTTTTTTGTTTTCTGTGCTGTAGGTTTTTTATTTTTTGTAATTAGAGTGGTGGGAAGGTTTATTAGGGGGTAGGTAGTGTAGGTAGGTAGTGTAAGTGTTAATAGATTAGTGTAGAGGGGGGTTAGTTTAGATTAAATGGTTTATTGGGGGTTATAGTGTAGTGTTTGTAGTTAGTGTCATGATGGTCCTTGAGGACCATCATGGCACTTATGTGGTTAATGTTGGGTTGTAACAGGCCCATAATGGTAATAATATACCCTTATGGGACTGATGGGGTTAAATAGAGCCTTATGGTGGTCTGGATTGACCATCATGAGTTAATGGGTTAATTTAGGCCTTATGGTGGTCTGTATTGACCACCATGAGTTAATGGGTTAATTAGAGCCTTATGGTGGTCTGTATTGACCACCATGAGTTAATGGGTTAATTAGAGCCTTATGGTGGTCTGGATTGACCATCATGAGTTAATGGGTTAATTAGAGCCTTATGGTGGTCTGTATTGACCACCATGAGTTAATGGGTTAATTAGAGCCTTATGGTGGTCTGGATTGACCATCATGAGTTAATGGGTTAATTAGAGCCTTATGGTGGTCTGGATTGACCATCATGAGTTAATGGGTTAATTAGAGCCTTATGGTGGTCTGGATTGACCACCATGAGTTAATGGGTTAATTAGAGCCTTATGGTGGTCTGGATTGACCATCATGAGTTAATGGGTTAATTAGAGCCTTATGGTGGTCTGGATTGACCACCATGAGTTAATGGGTTAAATAGAGCCTTATGGTGGTCTGGATTGACCATCATGAGTTAATGGGTTAATTTAGGCCTTATGGTGGTCTGTATTGACCACCATGAGTTAATGGGTTAATTAGAGCCTTATGGTGGTCTGTATTGACCACCATGAGTTAATGGGGTAATTATAGTTGCCTGGGGTTAATATTTTTAGTGCGAGTCCTTTCAGGACCTTTACGGTCCTTTGAGGACCCGCGAGGCGGGAAATTTAAAATTGAATTGCAGCAGGGTCACGATCGGTGCCGATCGGGGCCCCCCGCTGCAGGGGGTTTATGTGGGGACACTTCGGGGGTCCCGATGGGGACCCCCAGCATAGAGGGGGGTTAATTTTAAGTGCCGCGGCCGGGATTGGGTAATAGTGTGCCGCGGTCCCTTTAAGGAGCCGCGGCGGGGAATTTAAAAGTTTTAAATGCAGCGGGGGGCCTGATCTATGCAGATCGGGGCCCCCCCCTGCAATGGGTTTATGTGGGGACACTTCGGGGGTCCCGATGGGGACCCCCAGCATAGAGGGGGGTTAATTTTAAGTGCCGCGGCCGGGATTGGGTAATAGTGTGCCGCGGTCCCTTTAAGGAGCCGCGGCGGGGAATTTAAAAGTTTTAAATGCAGCGGGGGGCCTGATCTATGCAGATCGGGGCCCCCCCCTGCAATGGGTTTATGTGGGGACACTTCGGGGGTCCCGATGGGGACCCCCAGCATAGAGGGGGGTTAATTTTAAGTGCCGCGGCCGGGATTGGGTAATAGTGTGCCGCGGTCCCTTTAAGGAGCCGCGGCGGGGAATTTAAAAGTTTTAAATGCAGCGGGGGGCCTGATCTATGCAGATCGGGGCCCCCCCCCTGCAATGGGTTTATGTGGGGACACTTCGGGGGTCCCGATGGGGACCCCCAGCATAGAGGGGGGTTAATTTTAAGTGCCGCGGCCGGGATTGGGTAATAGTGTGCCGCGGTCCCTTTAAGGAGCCGCGGCGGGGAATTTAAAAGTTTTAAATGCAGCGGGGGGCCTGATCTATGCAGATCGGGGACCCCCGCTGCAAGGGGTTAATGTGGGGGTGCTGCAGGGGTCCCGATAGAGACCCCTGCAGCATGGGGATGTGTATAGGGTGCAGGGGGGAGCCTCACACTGCTGTCTCGGGCTGTTCCGAGGCAGCACGTAGAGGCTTTCGGATCCCTTGCGTGGACTTTTTGTCCACGTAGGGATTCTTACGATATGCGAGACTCGTGCATAGATTTAAGGCTACGTAGCTCTCTCGGAGCCTATTCTCTGCCATTTTCTCGCAGTCATATCGTAAAGCAGGCTACGAGAGATTCGGTTCTCGCAAACAGCAGGAAAACTGCCTTTTGCGAGCACCGAGAGAACTATGAGGGAGAATTTAATAGGGCCCTAAGTTTTGATTTATGAAGCTGTAATCCAGAACCCCTTCTGGATCGCTACCTTGTCTTGGGGAAGGGGCTTGTGCACCTCAATGAAGCTGTGAGCTATACTATGTAGGGCCACCCAAGTGGGCAGGTCATAGCAGAAAGGTCAGACAAATCGCGGTCCACTGGAGAAGGAACTGGCAACCCACTCCAGTAACTTTGATAAGATAACTTTTTGGACAAGCACAACCAGAACCATAACAATATGGCACGTGAAGATGATCCCCCGAGTCAGAAGGAGCCTACCACATTACTGGGGAAGAGCAGATGGTGATGATGAGTAGAGCCAGATCTAATGAAGTGGTTGGGCCAAAGTTGAGAGGACACCCAGCTGTGAATGTGTTTGTAGGGGAAAGGAAAGCCCACTACTGCAAAGAAGATTTCAGCAAAGGAACCTGAAAGGTTAGAACTGTGAAACAAGGCAAACTAGATGTGGTCAGACATGATATGCAAAGGTTAAACATTAATTTCCTTGGAAATAGTGAACTCAAATGCACTGGAATGGGACATTTCATACCAGACAACCATCAGATCTTCTACAGTGGTCTGAAGAAATGGAGTAGCCCACATAATCAATCAAAGAGTGGCCAAAACAGTGCTCGGTTACAACCCCATAAATGACAAAATGTTTCCAATTCAGATTCAAGGCAAGCCATTTAACATCACAGTGATCCAAGTCTATGCTCCAAACATGGATGCTGAAGAAGATGAAGTTGTACAGTTCTATGAAGATCTTCAATACATCATAGATATTACACCAAGAAAAGATGTTACTTTCCTCATAGGAGATACTAAAGTAGGGAACCAAAAGATATTTGGAAAAGCTTGACATTTGAGCACAAAATGAAGCAGGTCAGAGATAAGTAGAATTCTGTCAAGATAACTCTCTGGTCATAGGAAACACCATCTTTCAACAGGCTCAGAGACGACTCTACACATGGACATCACCAGATGGACAATATAAAAACCAGATTGACTATATACGTTGTAGCTAAAGATGGAGGAGCTTTATACAGTCAGCAAAACAAGCCTGGAACTGACTGAGGATCAGACTATGAACTTCTCATTGCAAAGTTCAGAATTAAACTGAAGAAAAAAAGGAAAATCATCAGATAAAGCAAACGCAAGAGGATAGCAAGAGACAATGATACATTCTATAATGAGCAATGCAAAGTGATAGAAGAAGCTTACAGAATGAGGATGTCAAGTGATTTATTCAAGAAAATTGGGGAACTCAAAGGAACCTTTCATGCCAAAGTGGGCATGATAAAAAGACAAAAATGGTAGGGACTTAACAGAAGCAGATCAGATAGAAGAAGAGGTAGCATGAATACACTGATGATCTACACAGGAAGGATCTTTACAACAATGATGACCTCAATAGTTTGACCAATGAGAAGGAGCTAGACATCTTGGAGAGTGAAGTGAGATGGGCCCTATGAAGCCTTGCTGATAACAAGGCTGTAGAAGTTGATGGAACCCCAGTGCCAAACATTGCTCCGATTATCAAACAATTGTACTAATTTCACAGGCCAGCAAGGTAATGCTTTAAAGTATATGAAAGTGAGGTGTGTTATAAATGCATCCTGTGCATCATAACCCACATGCGGAAAATACAAAAATTGGCTGGGGGTGTTGTAGACACCCCCAGCAACTGAGATTTGCATATTGGATATCTCATGTTTAATGAGATATCCAATATGCAGCACATGCGCATGCTGATTGGCTAAAGGAAAGGAAAGTGCCTGACATCATGTGACTTCCCACAGTAGGGCAGACTACAGGTTCTAACTCAGCATGCCGGAAAAATCCCCAGGCCAAAAAGAAACAATGTATAAGTTATGCTAATTATCCCAGGGAATTTCAGGGGGTGTCAACATTGATAGAAAACAGGTTGCCAATGCAAACTTCAGGCTAACGGTTTAACTGTTTACTTTGGAATTTTTTCATGCAAATAATTTTTTTCAGAGAGTATAAATTCTCCACTATCAGATGCATTAATAACCCACCTCACTTTCATATACCTTTAAGAACCTACAAGCTCGGCTTCAGCAATATATGGACCAGGAGCTACTAGATGTGCAAGCCGGGTTCTGCAGAGCAAGAGACACAAGAGATCAAATTGCCAATGACCGATTGATAATCAAGAATGCAAAAGAGTTCCATAAAAAACATTTACTTCTGCATCATAGACTATTCTAAAACCTCTGACTGTGTGGATCACAACAAAATGTGGCAAGTTCTAAAAGTCATGGGAGTACCAGAGCATCTCATCCACAATAGAATGGTTCAAGATCAAGAAAGAAGCAAGACAAGGTTGTATATTTATTCAACTTATATGCAGAGTAAATCATGCGTACGGTGGGCTGGATGAATCCAAAAAGCCAGGAACAAAATTGCTGGAAGAAATATCAACAACCTCAGATATGCAGATGATAATACTTTGATGGCTGAAAGTGAGGAGGAGATAAAGGACCTATTGATGAGGGTCAAAGAAGAGAGTGCAAAAGCTGGCCTGCTGTTTAATGTTAAAAAGACAAAAATCATGGCAAACAGCAATATCAGTTCTTGGCAAATACATGGGGAAAAAATGGAGGCAGTGATAGATTTTATTTTCCTGGGATCCAAGATCCCTTTAGATGGCAACTGGAGCCATGAAATGAAAAGACGTTTGCTTCTTTGCTGTAGACTTGATTCCTTTGAAAAGTGGTGTTGGAAAAAACTGCTTAGAGTCCCTTCAACTGCAAGAAGATCCAATAAATCAATACTTCAGGAAATCAAGACAAACTGTTTACTGGAAGCTCAAATATTTTGGCCATATCCTGAGAAGACGGGATTCCCTAGAAAAACTCTGATGCAGGGAAAGATTGAAGGCACACGAAGAAGGGGAGGCAAAGGCGGCGATGGATAGATGAGGTATTGAAGCAATGAGCATGAGGAGCTCAGAAGGGGTATTGGATGACAGATGTGCCTGGTGTGTGGTGGTCCATAGGGTTTTGGAGAGTTAGACACAACTGAATGATTAAATAACAACAGCAACATTATTCTTCTGAAATTTCATGAGACTAATATGTTGTAATGTCATTTTCCTCTGCTTCACTATATATGACTGTGGCTCAGTTTGAAAAATTGCAACCAAGTGTACTGTATGTCCCTGCTACTGGTTCAAAACATATGTATTGTTGTAACAGGGTGTTTTAAACGTTATTCTGCTTCGTGCTCTGAATGTAGAACAAGGTTCTTAAGCTAAAACAAATTGTTATTGCCCATCTATACATGAACACTGTATATATTTCTTAAGACTCCTTAACTATTATACTGTAGTTAAGACATGTTTGTGTCATTGCAAACAACAAAGCGGAAAGTTGTAATTTATGTATTGCATGGAAATAAAAATAGCTACAATGAATACTATTTTCATCAAGAAGTCAATAAGAATATAAGAGAATTGTAACTGTGCACTTGGAGGAATGACCTGGCAGCACATTGGACTTTGATTAAGACTGAACCTCACCTTTTTTTTGTGTAAAACATGTAAATCCAGGCCATCCAGGATGAGTAGAGATTCAGCTGTTAGTGGATAAGACAGGTTAACATAGTCAAAGCGATCTTTGGTCATTAGGCAGGTGGAAGAAAGGGAATGTTGAAGAACAAAGGAAGTGATCAAGCACTGGAGGTCAATCAGGAACAGAGAATGAAACCAAAGTATTTGCATGCTAGAATACAGATGGATCCAGACAGGAAAATACCTGTATTAAAAGCTTGCAGGCTAAAGCAGTTAATAAATAGCTAGGATAACTTAAAGGCATATATACATTTCCTCGATTATGAATGCATCTGATAAAGAAAAATCAGTAGTGTATACAAAAAAATGTTTGCATGAAAAAATAACAAAATAAACATTTACAAACTCACCCTGGTGTTTGCTAAATACCTTCAGTTTGAAATCTGCAGCTTTTGTTAGCTGGCACCCCTTAAAATGCCTACTAAGATAATTAGTTTTGGCCAATCTGGAGAAAGGGGAGGTTCGCGGATACATTTGTATTAAACTCTGGGGTTCCTTGTTGCAAAGCAGCCTGAGATATGTAGTCTATATCTGTCTATATCCTTGTGCTTTGATTCAGCTGTGAGCTTAGACCCCACTCAACCATGTGATTCCATCCTGCAGCAAGTACTTTCTTTGAAAAATCAAACTCTGTGCCTGGCAGCTCTCCTCTGTGTACTTGGTTATGTAAGCCTCCTGTGGGTGTGCAAAGCTGGATTTTTCTTTCCTGCCTATAACGTTGTAAGTACACCGAACTTATCTATATAAAACACATTTTCTGATAATCCCTCACTGTTTCTTACCAAACATTTGAAACCCAGAAAAAGTATAAATACCTTTAATGTGTAGTCATGTAAAGTGCCAAAAATGTTTGAGAAATGTAAAGCATAATTATGTAGGGTAAATGTAATCTAGTAATTTTTAATTAGAAAAAGACACAAACAAAAATCCTCCCATTTCCCTCCTCCCCCATATCTCACTCCACTAATAGATAAAAAGACCACAGCCTCTCAGGCTCCAAACTAGAAAAGTTGAAGGCAGACAAGATGGGATATTTTATATGTGAACAGAATCATCAAAAATTTTAATTTCTCCCAAAATGTTTTTATGTTCATTGTTTACACAGCTGCTACTGATATCATTATATACTTCAAAAAACATGTGAAGCCTTTTCTTCACTACTCGGTATCTAACAATGTGACTGCAGTCACATGATGTCCAAGACGAACAGGCAGAGACCTAACATTAGTATTATTCAAAATGCCCTTTAGTATTATAGAGGACAAACACTTAATATGATAAGAACTGTCTATGGGAAAAAAATAATTTTTACTTTTTTTCTTTTCTCTTTTAAAGTTCATTAAGCTTGGCTGACTCTACACCACAAGTTGCCTTCATTGAAAAGAGTTGTTTATTACAGAATTTGTGTGATCACGTGGACCATCCAACCTGATCCTCAATCACTTAGGTTGACCTCTCTTCCAAAACTAGATGGCACCACCCTAGTCTACTCTTTTGGGCTAAATGATTAGGCTGGGCCCTTAAACTATAAAGGCATGCCCTCTGCAGTAATATAGGAATTTGGAATAATTTCTACCATATGTTCTTTTTTCTAACCTACTAAAATATACTTATTTTTTGGCCAACCTTTCAAGAACTTTTGACATTAAATAATTGCCAAAAAACTGATACTTGTATCACAATCAGAATTTCTGATGGTCATTGTGGGAGAAGCTTGTCTCCAGGCTGTTTAAAAACATTTTGTTGAAATATAGGATAATAACCTTATTTCACATCAAGCCCTGTTACTATATTTTTCCCCTTCAGAATAGTGGTCAGGTTTTTGGATGTTAGACTTTGTGACTAATAGTATCAACATTAATATTCTGTCCTAAAACCAGGAAATTTTATAGATTAGCCAAAACGTGATACACACAAACTTTTCACTCTGTCTATTTTGGTTCCGTTTCCTGGAGTATTTAATGAAATTGAAATGGTATCCAAAGCCAACATTTAAGAATTGTGTAGCTATTTTTTTTTAAATCTCTGCATAATTCATTGGAAGCTTCTCTTTATATATCATCTTTACTTATGTTAGTTCTCTTCCATGTGTGTAGTATTTTTGTTGATTTATTTGAAATATTTGATGGTTCATTAAGTAAAGAATTTAGAGGAAATGTTATTGAAATTGGACTGGTGGAGGAAGTGAGGGGTTCAAAGTGATTGGTTTTATCCAGTGTTCTAATTGTAGATCAAAGTAGTGATATATCAGGATTGATGGGATCTTAGGCCAGATGTGCCCGAAAAAGGTCATCTACCAATATATCTCCCAGGGACTCATCACTCGAATTCCTTGTGCAAGCCAATGGCAGTCAGTGCATCAATGGCGACTGGGAAATTTAGATTGCAAGAGTGGGTGCCAGAATTGACGGTCTAATAGGTGATGATTCTTTTCTTAATGATCACTGCAGTTCAGGCGGAAAAATATTTATTTGTCAATTATGTACCAAACTGACAACATTAGCGCCTGTGTAAGTGATGGACAAAAAATGTTTATTGGGAAAACCAACATTTTGGGGGATTCTGTTTATTAGTACAGGAAGCAATTTTGTATTTCTTACATCACTTTCTCGGAGCTGCATCATGAGGGTATGTGTTTTGGGTATCAGTGGAGAGGGGTGGGAAGACAGAGCTTTTGTTAAGATAATTGTACAATATTAAAAATAACACCACACCCTTTCACCCTCACTGGTCCAGAAATAGACTTCAGGAAATGCAACCAAATCTCTCCAGAAATATAAATGCCCCTCACACACATATAACTTCCACCAACGTATCATTAATTCCACCAGAGCCCAGGAGAGGAGTCAAAATGCCTTGTTTTTTCTAAATATGCTCGTAGTTAGACTCAAATATATAAAAAAAAAAATATTTTGTTTTCTTTGTACAGTTGCCCTTTTATTCTGAATATATGCAGATTTTGGGTGTACCCTACTGAGCAGTGCCAGTTGTCCCACTCTTGATTTACACATCCAGCATTTTGCATTCCCATTGTATATTTCTTAGTCAGTTAGATTAAAAGATCATTTAAACCTTACATTAAACTTTTTATATTAGCTTTAAAAAATTAAAAATTGTTCAAGGAGCATTTGAAACACCAGACGTTTTTCTCAGATATTCTTGTAGAATAAACATTTATGTTCGTCAGTTCTTTGCAACTTGTCTACTTGTCTCTAATGACAATTTTAAGTTCTCCTTTAAAAGATATAAAAATACTAGGAAATTGCCTGTCAAAAATGACGGGAGTAAAATTGTAAGCCTTTTGGCGCTCATCACGTGGCTCACAATGAGTGCCTTCTGGGCACATGGCAAACCTCTTACCCTGTGTACTTTATAGGCGTCCGGCTTGAGTGTTACTGTCTTGGGTTGTGTTACTGTCTTGGGTTAAGTGTTACTGATTAGGGCTTGTTTTTACATCCTACAGGATAGCTATTAGTCCTTTGGGCTTGTTTTCGTGTGTTGCGTTTTTTCGGCAGCCATTTTTTTTTCTCGCTTAGGCGATTTTCGATTGAGAAAAAAAAGCAAATATGGCTCAAATTAACTTGCACCCTCAATCACAGGCTCCCTGGCTCTCCCCCTGTGCTGTGTGTGAGTGTGTAAGCTAATTTGAGGCATATTTGTTGTTATTTTCTGTGGTTAGGGCGTTAAAATCGGCGCACATCGCATGTACGGGTTTCAGTCCTAAGTCGTATGGGTCGCTAGTCCTGCGGACGCCTTCGGCTCTCATTGCAGCCTAAATCCCTCCAAGCCTAGCGGTTGCTGCGCGAGGGCCGCAAAGCGTGACCAACATCGTAAACGTTACCCACACTGACAACTATATATATATATATATATATATATATATATATATATATACTTTTTTATATTAAATTATATATTTTATTTATTTTTCGCACCTTACTCAATATATAAAACATTAAATTAAAAAATTAAAAAATTACCCTTTAAACAAACCCAAGGTTTACTTAATTTAAATACTTTTTACACGACTGTTAAAACTTCTCTTCAAATTATGAGTTAAATGTAATTTTAGCTTCTGACTAAGAAAAGTTTTTGTATATAGATTTTAACAGGTTAATTCAAATTGGAAGTTTGGGTGTCAAATAATGTTGTAAATTAAAAAATGTAATCTGGGCACAAATTCAACAGGACATTCTTGTTCTCCCAAAAGTTCCCTTAGAGAAAATGATTAAAATACCACTGAAAGTATATGTTTTGCAATGTAATGGTACATACATAAAGACAATATGTAAACTGTATAGATATTTTTACTAACAGATTTATTTAAGACGTGGATAAAACAAGATGGGCTTTTCCACCAACTATTTTTTTATTTTTTTTATTTGCTAGACAAATAATTTAGCATTTTGTTCAAAGCAGGATTTGAAAATACTATTTAACAGAAGAATGCTGTTTGATGGCCAATTAGTGATAATTTGGTTTAATATAAAACTATGATCCATAAAGGGAAGCAGCTCCTTAAAAGGAAGTAACATATATTGTATATTTTGAATGGGGTCTGCACACCTACATTCATTTCAATTTCATATGGCTTTTGTATGAAACAATACAGACAGAACTTCGGGAGAAAAATACCAATATTGGCAATAATCATTCATAGGAAAGAGATAACAGACTATGCTTGGTGGGTAACATAGAAAGGTTTATTGACAGCTAAAAAGTGTAAACATCAAGCTTCCTTTAAGACAATTATTATTTCCTAACACACAACTGATACAGTACTTTTTGGCATCTATAGTTTTATTAAGTCCAAATAAAATATGTAGGATCTATTTTATGTTGGGTTGTATTTTATGAGTTTTTTTTATAATCTAGTTAGAAGTACTATGCAAAACATAAGAAGAGATGACAAACATCTCCTTGCCTAATCTTGTAAGAGATTTTAGGAATTTGACCTATCACTCTAAGATTTTATTGAGAAAGAACAATTTTAATATAGATTCTGCGATTTACATTACCATCTGTCTCCTTCTTAGCATTAATTAATTTGCCTTTCATTTATTGACACTAGCTTTGCCTCATTAAACTAAAGTAAACTCATAAGATTAATTTATTTTCAATTGTGGCTAATCTGCTTGCTTGGACTCTGCTGTATACACACAAGTCCAAATGAATTAGTATTATTGGTCTGGAGCCTTCAAACAAAGCAAGGTCATTCGCTCTCCTGAGTAAAGGGTCCTTGTCTCCCTTAAGTATTACAGTTCTGTTAATTTTCCTACACTAAATACATAATTGAACATCTCAAGGAGGTGAAGGGTCAAGATCTTTCCAAATGACTTATAGAAAAATAATAGCAAATCCATCATGACCATGAGCTTTATTTCTCCTGAATTACAGTCTTATTACATTGCGATTCGGCCAATTGAATAGGGCTCTATATAAGACCAATGCATATTTTTTATTTTATTTATTTTTCGCACCTTACTTAATATACATAACATTAAATTGAAAAAAAAAAAAACTTGACCCTTTAAACATACCCAAGGTTTACTTAATTTAAATACTTTTTACACGGCTGTTAAAACTTCTCTTCAAATTATGTGTTAAATGTAATTTTAGTTTCTGACTAAGAAAAGTTTTTGTATATAGATTTTAACAGGGTAATTCAAGGAAGTTTGGTTAGTGAACTTCTATCCAAAAGCAAGGTCTTCACTAACTAAAAACTTCTGTAAAAAAATATGCTATGTACTTATATAGAGCCCTATTCAATTGACAGAATCACAATTTAATAAGGCTGTTAGTCTTCTGCCTTTTTTATTTCTTCTGTTGTAGTAACATTTTGAATTCCTTCTTTTTTTACTTTTAGAAAGTTTATTAATTACAAAGAATTACACTTCCTTTTTTATTTGAGTCTGTTATTGCAGTATTATAAGTAGTACAATTATAGAATAAGATACATCGATGATATTTCATTTAAGGCTTAGGAGATTTTATATAAGCTATACTTAATTTAATGAACAATCTCATTTTTTTGGTCTCTCTAAGTGTATTAGCGGGTTCCCTGGTTGTCCAGTGGTTAGGATTCGGTGCTTTCACCTCTGCAACCTGAGTTCGATTCCAGTCAGGGAACCAAGAGGTCCCACCACCTTGAAGCCATGCAGTATTGTGTATTATGTAGTATTCTATTAGCATTACTGCTCCTTTCATGAACTCTCACTATATAGTCCAACACTAGATGTTTTGGTAGTTCTTTTTAACCAAGCGCCTCTCTCCGTATACTGTGCTTTCAGTGGGTAGTGGTTATTCAGACCCTATTTCTGTTTATATGCAAATCTTATAGGTCCATCTCACAAGTCTTCTTATAAATTAATTATCCAAAACGAGACATAGAGTTCCCTTACCCACTAAATCTCTCTACAAATTAATTTTTTAATGTTATTGAGATATGGTTGAAAAAATAATATATTGGATGCCCGACTTTTTGACATGCGGAATCGTAGGTTAGAGAAAGAGGTAATATACATGTGCGTATGATTTTTAATAAAACAGTTAGTTTCTAGCTGTTTCTTGTTCCAATGGATTTTTTTTCAATAAAGTTAATTATAATGCTAAGCTTATCAATGAGTAATTGTTTCCTTTTATAACGAGGCTGACCCTCAACTGTCTCGCTATTGAGCGTTATGTTTAACATTATAATAACTAAATGATATGCTGGGCCCCAATGTTGAATCATGCCAAACCCATTCGTAAAACATCAGATCTGTCAGAATTCAATGCAATCATGAATCACCTTTTTTAAAACAATAAAACCTTTGGGCATATATAGCCAGGTCCAAGATTCTGAATTGGAATTTACATGATATTATTACAAATGTTTTTATTTTTGTAGATCCAGATGTTAAGAACACACAAGGAGATCTATTCTTACATAGAGTGTCTCAGTCCCCGGGATACTTCTCCTGTAGCGTGACCACATCTCCACCCGTTATTGTGTTGGAGTTAATCTATGCTTTTGTGGTGCGCTTAGACTCGAAGAAAAACTATTACACAAACTATATTGTGTTTCACACTCTACTCAATTGCTGATACATTAGAAAGTATCTTCTCAAAGGCCTTATAAAACCACCATCATCTTCCTGCAGTTCTTAGTTCTCTATTGCTCCCCTTAACAAAATGAACACGAGGACAACACTGGACAAATAAAACAGTTATATATTAACTGTTCTTACACCAGGGGGAAATAAAAACATGATTGTCTGAGAAATCATGGCCAACATTATAATGACACAGCTGCTTCTTTCAATATTGTCTGAGTATTGCCTTGTTCTCTAGGGTTTTTTTTTTTTTTACTAGAAAACTATATGTAAAAGTTTCATCAAAATGTGAGTCTACCCTCACACCATGACCATATGATTTAACAGGTGGTTTAAGTAGGTTATTTTACGAATTATATAGTACATATCAAACAGGGTAATACATGGGTTTTATGATGCCACTGTAAAGCTCAAGCACTATAAAATATGCTGTAGTCTACTGTAGAATAATCCTCTTTACTATATATTTTGTTAAACAATGTAATTTTTCTCAGTTAAAACATACATGTAAAATGCAGTCTTTAATACATTATCGAAGATCCTAATCCTTCTCCAAAGACTTTTGGTATTCAAAAAAACAACAACAGTTAAGGAGGCTTTTAAAACTTACATTTATTTTTTAATATTACAGGCTAAAGCAAATCTGCTCTTTTCTACAGTGGGTACTCAGGGCGTCGGAGCAGATCTGCCCAAGAGGTTGCCCTAAAATTTCTCCTAGACCTGATTGTTTCCCATAATTGGCCAGTGCATCGAAAAAACCGTCTTTCAGATTAGCCTTCAGCAGGTCTGCTCTCACACCATGGACACCTCATTACTATACATACTGAGAATTAATTGGATGTTTTTCTTTGCAGAAATTATTGAAGGGCTGTTTATAAATTTGATCACATTGTCAGAAATGTGTCAGCCGATTAGTGTTCCCCAACAATTAAATTAAATGCATCTTAGCCTTTTTTTTTTGCATGTCACACTAGGGAATGCTACTTAGCATGGCCCATTCTCAGGTGCTCACTCTCACTCTGAGCTGACATCCAGAGTCTCCATAAAGTTCATCATGTTGTCCAGACTTGAGCTAGGTTCTCACTGTGGTCAAGGAGATCACTGGCAACTAACTGATGAAGAGGTTAAGACTTACTTGTTGTTTCAGGAGGCATTTGTCTGTCATTTTAGGCCTGAACTACTTCTGGAGGAAAAATTAGACCGACCTGCTTGTGTCTCAGACCATCCTCCTCATTTTCTCCACATTATGTCTCCAACACAATTTACATCTCTCCTTCCCTGCTTTCCCCCCCTCTGCTCTGCTCCCACAAGCTCATAAGCAGAAATGCTTCTGCAAGTCCTTCTCTCATCTCATCTCCCTGATAATTTTCCTGACTCCTGGAGATAAATCTTCTAACCCCAACCCCTCACTCATTCCCTCCTCTCATCTGTCATGCTCAGCCCCCAGGACTGCTAACTCTGTCCTGACTCCATGTGTTTCTATTTTGCCCCTCTATGTCTCAAATGTTCCCTCCATCACCCTGTAAAGCTAAGCCCTGACTTTCCCACGTTCAGGCTATACTTTATTATCTGACCACTAGGAGCAGATAACATATTACCTACTGGAGCCAGTCACCTAAATGACTCTCTATGAGACACCTTCCCTCTACCAGTAAAGAAAACCCTCTGCACGCAAGTTTACACACCTTCCCACCTAGCAAACTTTCACCTTCTTCCTGACCCTTGCTACTCCTTACCTTCTTTCCCCAGGTTTCTGCCTCTTTTATTCCTTTTAGATTGTAAGTAGCGAGTTTCCTATCTTGGAAAAAAGCTCTTTCTACAAAGATTCAAAACAGGGCCCTCCATTTTCTTCAGTTGTTAATATTGTATTTTCCCTGTTCTCTTCCCCTGTACAGTGCTACGGAATATGTCGGCACGTTACAAAAAAAAGTTAATAATAGTAATAATAATAATGATAATAATAGAAGTTTCTCATTTGTAATGGCATCTGTGAGCTACAACTTGAGAGACTGGACTGAGTCTGATCTCTGCTCATCAATTCCCAGGTATCCATCTCTCATTCTGCTTTACTGTGCATGATAATATATATGGTGATCCATGTTGCAGAAACCTTAAAGAATTACAAAACAAGCAATATAAGAAACACATGGATCATACTGCGGAAGGGAAAACGATGAGTCTATAACTAGGCACAAAGAATATCATAAAGTTAGTTTTAAATAGAAGAAAATAAGTGTTGTTGCTTTTTCCTGGAAGTATCCATGATACTTTGGGGAAGAATATATATGTGAGAGGGGGATGTTCATTTTTACATGTGTGGGTTGGTTGGGGGGGGGGGGGCAGGTGTATCAAATTTATGAAACCCCAATCATTTCACAAATCCCCCTTCCCATCCTCCCTCCATTCTAACCTCTCAGACTACAAACCAGCTCAAAGTGTTGAAAGTAGTCAAGGTGGAACATTCTACATACAGAATCTTAAGATTTTTATTCTCATGGCGTACACAGCTGCTTATTTTTTTGTTGCATACCTCACTAATATGCTTTTTTCCTGAAAGGCAATAATACTCTAGTATCAAAATGCTTTAATTGCTTTGAGCATAAAATTATTGTTCTATATTTGTAGTTGTAATAACAATCCACAAAGTTATTTCATCTACTTGCACTGTGCAACTAAATAAAATTCTGGGATTCCCAGTCTCTGCCTAATAGATAGCACTGAAGGGATTCGACTTTTCTGATGTAGCCAAGATTTTAGTGGATATTATTTTTAATTATTTGCAAGATTTCCAGAGCCAACTAATCAGAAAAGTCCAATTATTTAATTATATACATTTCAAGGCTTTATGGCTCATTTATTTTAAAGGCTTTTGTGCCAATTATTTTCTCTGGAAAGTTATACCCGCTAAGCAGGACACAAAGTACTCATAAGCAAGTTTAGGTTAAGCACCTGTATAACAGTTGAGAGCTGCTACCATTCATGCAAGGTCTTCCCTAAATACCATAAAAACCAACAGGGAATGTACAAATTGAAGGTTTTCAGATGCACACAGCTGTAGAATATTAAAGCTCCAAGATCATGGTGTGATTAAAAAAGTCTTATCATTTTAAATCAGAACTTATATAAATATTTCAGATTTATTGGTGCAATCAGTTCAAACTGGTTAAGAGCATCAGATAAATCAGTTAAGCCTATTAGTTTGCTTTTGATCATATTTGCTATGACTTCAAGCATGAAATATGTAAAATTCATTGTGAAGATTATTCATTTTCCACATTGTTACGGTGTCCATGGGAAGAGTAGTACCAAGGCTTGCAGATGTATTGCTCTACATTATAAGTTACCCAAAAAAGACATATCTATCTATCTATCTATCTATCTATCTATCTATCTACCATTCTATCTATCTATCTATCTATCTATCTATCTATCTATCTATCTATCTATCTACCTATCTATTAATCTATCTATCTATCTACCTATCTATTAATCTATCTATCTATCTATCTATCTATATATCTATCTACCATTCTATCTATCTATCTATCTATCTATCTATCTATCTACCTATCTATTAATCTATCTATCTATCTACCTATCTATTAATCTATCTATCTATCTATCTATCTATCTATCTATCTACCATTCTATCTATCTATCTATCTATCTATCTATCTATCTATCTATCTATCTATCTATCTATCTATCTATCTACCTATCTATTAATCTATCTATCTATCTACCTATCTATTAATCTATCTATCTATCTATCTATCTATATATCTATCTATCATTCTATCTATCTACCATTCTATCTATCTATCTATCTATCTATCTATCTATCTATCTATCTATCTATCTATCTATCTATCTATCCATCTATCTATCTATCTATCTATCTATCTATCTATCTATCTATCTATCTATCTATCTATCTATCTATCCATCCATCTATCTATCTATCTATCTATCTATCTATCTATCTATCTATCTATCTATCTATCTATCTATCTATCTATCTATCTATCTACCATTCTATCTATCTATCTATCTATCTATCTATCTATCTATCTATCTAAGTAATTTCCCCTGATTTCTTTTTAATGGTAATATTTTAGAGAAAGTCTTCTTTTAGCAAGTTCCACTAATGTAATTCTTTATATTCAGTTCAAAGAGGGGTAACTAGAGAGTACAATTAACTGTATATCCATTTTATACTGAAACTCTCTGCTTTTGAACAAGTGTGAGGGGTCTTAATGTTGACATAATTCAACAACAAAAAGAAGACATATATCCCCCTCTCCCTTCCTCTACTACTGAACAGAAAAAAAACTCCACCAGGTCCCTTCAGGGTCACTTTCATAATACATATATTTGGGCTTTTGTTACACGCTACAATGATCACCACCCTGAAGCAGGGTTGGACCTGGTTAGTATTTGGATGGGAGACCACCTAGGAATACCAGGATCTGTATGCTATGGTCCACTGGAGAAGGAACTGGCAACCCACTCCAGTATCTTTACCATGAATACCAAGTGCATCAGCATGACCATGGACATTAATATGTGCCCAGTGTGTTACGGTTCATGAGGTCACGGAGAATCAGAAACTACTGAACTCCCCACCTCCCCCCCAAAAAAATATTAGTAATTAAAAGGATTGAATTAGAAAGATACATTTTGTTTTATTGTTTTGACTGCTATGATGCTGTAAGATAAATTTGGAAAATGAAGAGAGTAACTGGGAAAAGTGGGGCAGATTGAAGAGCTTTGTCTTTGTGCCCACTCTGCGTCTACATGTGTGTGTGCATGGACCTAAACCTATTATCCACAGCATTTATTCTGACACTATACAGCGCCTTGCAAAAGTATTCACCCCGTTGGCATTTTTCGTGTTTTGTTGCCTCACAACCTGGAATTAACATGGATTGTTTGAGGATTTGCATCATTTAATTTACAGAACATGCCCACAACTTTGAAGATGTTTTTTTTTTATTGTGAAGCAAACAACAAATAGGACCAAATAACAGAAAAAATCAATGTGCATAACTATTCACCCCCCCTAAAGTCAATACTTTGTAGAGCCGCCTTTTGTGGCAATCACAGCTCCAAGTCGCTTTGGATAAGTCTCTATGAGCTTGCCACATCTTACCACTGGGATTTTTGCCTATTGCTCCTTGT
The DNA here is from genome assembly GCA_027410445.1 of Discoglossus pictus. Classification (NCBI taxonomy): domain Eukaryota; kingdom Metazoa; phylum Chordata; class Amphibia; order Anura; family Alytidae; genus Discoglossus; species Discoglossus pictus. Next base: position 378,282,726 of record CM050167.1, read on the forward strand.
AAAACTGCTCCAGCTCCTTCAAGTTCGATGGTTTGCGCTTGTGAACAGCAATCTTTAAGTCTGACCACAGATTTTCTATTGGTCTGGGCTTTGACTAGGCCATTCCAACACATTTACATGTTTCCCCATAAACCACTCAAGTGTTGCTTTAGCAGTGTGTTTGGGGTCATTGTCCTGCTGGAAGGTGAACCTCCGTCCTAGTCTCAAATCGTGCAGAGAGTGGTACAGGTTTTGCTCAAGAATATTCCTGAATTTAGCACCATCCATCTTTCCCTTAAACTCTGACCAGTTTCCCAGTCACGGGTGCTGAAAATCATCCCCACAGCATGATGCTGCCACCACCATGTTTCACTGTGGGGATGGTGTTCTTTGGGTGATGTGATGTGTTGGGTATGCGCCAGACATAGCGTTTTCTTTGATGGCCGAAAAGTTCAATTTTATTCTCATCAGACCAGAGCACGTTCCTCCATACATTTTGGGAGTCTCCCACATGCCTTTTCGCAAACTTAAAACATGCCATTTATTTTTTTGCTGAAAGTAATGGCTTTCTTCTGGCCACTCTGCCATAAAGCCCAACTCTATGGAGCATACGGCTTATTGCCGTCCTTTGTACAGATACTCCAGTCTCTGCTGTGGAACTCTGCAGCTCCTCCCAGGTTACCTTAGGTCTCTGTGCTGCCTCTCTGATTAATGCCCTCCTTGCCCGCTCCATGAGTTTTGGGGGCGGCCGTCTCTTGGCAGGTTTGCTGTTGTGCCATGTTCTTTCCATTTGGTTATGATAGATTTGATGGTTCTCCTGGGGATCAACAAAGATTTGGATATTTTTTTATAACCTAACCCTGACTTGTACTTCTCAAAAACATTGTCCCTTACTTGTTTGGAGAGTTCCTTGGTATTCATGGCAGTGTTTGGTTAGTGGTGCCCTTTTGCTTAGGTGTTGCAGCCTCTGGGGCCTTTCAAAAAAAGTGTGTATATGTAATGACAGATCATGTGACACTTAGAGTGCACACAGGTGGACATCATTTCACTAATTATGCGACTTCTGAAGGTAATTGGTTGCACCAGAGCTTTTTATGGGCTTCATAACAAAGGGGGTGAGTACATAAGCACATGCCAAGTTTTCTATTTCTAAAAAAATGTTTTATGTATATATTTTTCTCATTTCACTTCACCAACTTAGACTATTTTGTTCTGATCCATCACATAAAATTCAGATTAACAAGACATTGAACTTAAGGCTGTAATTTAACAAAATAGGTAAAAAGTCAAGGGGGTGAATACTTTTGCAAGGCACTGTATGTCAGTGTTGTACATGTAGCGTGCATGTCAATTTCTGCATATTTAGGGTGCCAACAACCGAGTAGCAGTTGTTCGTTTTTACTTTGGCACCCAAATCTTGTTTTGGCTTATAGATGTCTCAAATCTCCAGATCCTCTTGGCATTGTGTCACTACTCTCAATTCACATGAGAGTGATGTCAAAAATTGGGTAATGTAAGGCTATACCCAAAAAGTGTCCTTAAAACTACTCAAAGCCTGAGTTATCTGTCCTTGCCGGGTAGTTAGAGAAGAATACAAGGGTGCTGATTGCATGGACAGGAACCATCCCCATCTGCAGAATTAAGCAGCCCAATGTATAGGAATGTCTGTGTTGTTATTCCTGTTTTATTTTAATTTACAAATCCATTTATATATATTTTCTGGTCTAATATATGTTACCACAGAGAATATTTATAGTGAGTTAAGGGATACGATTCCTCTTATGACCATTTGTTTTGTATAATGTTTATTGTTCTGATTAACTGAAGTCATCCATAGATGTTTACACCTTAAATTGCCATGGAGGTGGCATCTTATACTATTGATTTTGGTATGCAGGTGACTGATATTTTTTTTTACAGTCGTGGCAGACTAATAGCTTGGGTAAGCTGATTTGTGGTTCACCCTTTAACCCCACGCCCCATGTTAGATGGTGACCTGTAGGGTTTCAGTCACAGACAACAACAAGCAAGTCCATATATTGACATATCAGTTTCTGGTTCAACCAATCACAGTCTGAGAATGCAACATGTAATGTGCATTAATAAAGAATATATACAGTAGTTTATGAAAAAAAATGTCCATGTATACTTAGCACTTATACAACTGGTCTTTCTTATATACTGAAATATAGTTGAATTCCAACTTAGAAATGTAATATTTTATGCACTTAAATGACGTAGGTAGTAGACCCTTCTCATCAGGCACATTATCAGTATTTTCCTGATGGTAATGCAATTTATACACGTAGTCCTTGGTCACTGTACATCAGGAGATCATAGGCATGTCCTCTTGGACAAAAAAAAAAAAAAATAAGTCAGAGGTGCTCATCAGAGAACCTCTTTTAGCTCACTTGTGCCCTTAACAGGTAGAAATATCCTGTAGTATATCAGTCTGGTCCCACGCAAAAGAGTGACCCAGCCCCGAAATACCAGGCAATTCTACCCTGAACGGGAGAAATAGCAAACCACAGACGCGTTTTGGCCTTTATGGGCCTCGTCAGTGAGGTGCAACTGAACTCCCTAAGGCACTGTGAGCAAGGAGTCCACGTCTGGAGTCCCCTATTACCCTTAGGGAGACTAAACCCTAATGGTAATTTGCATAAACAAAAAAACGAAGTCAGAGGTGCTCATCAGAGAACGAACCAACCTTAATAAGTTAGTTCTATGGCCATGATAACCCACTCTGAGAGCAACCTCGTTTAGCTCACTTGTGCCCTTCACAGAGAGAACTTGGACAAAACAATATACCATTGGAAATGTATTATTTTATAACTTCCCAAAGACTAAATTATAAAGACTTGTTAGTTGTCAGGTATGCATCTATTACATCTGCTTTTGATTTTTATATTGTACTAAACAAAATAAAATATACTAATACAATACATTATTTTATCTTTATAAATTATGGTCTCATTTATTTATATTTGAGCTTCCAAATGTACATCAGGATTTGTTATACATTTTTAAAGTTTACTTAGCTTATTAATGAAGTTTATATATATAATATAATTTATAGTGTACTTATGACCCACGTTATTAAGGAAATGCAAAATGATCCAAGTCTCTTAAAAGCTAGTGTTATCCATTCTATTTTTAAACAATTATGAGCTTACATAAAGCAACAGAAATTGCAAAGAGAGTGATGGTGATCGTCTCAAGTGGCTGATTGTCATATACTCACAAAAAGTAATCAGTTGCCTTTCCCTGTGGAAACATTGGATATGTTCTTGCTCGTTTCAATGGATGCAACCTGTTTCTCATCATTGTGGTTACCCTGTCACTGTGTAAAATCAGCCAATAATCATTCTCATCAATTCCAACACTGGGAATGTATAGTCACCTCGGTTACTTACAAGTGCTCCATCAATTACTTTTCTTACCTTTTATCTTCTTGAATTTATATGTCAGGTAAACAGCACATCTAGGGATAATTGATGCTCAACATGGCAATTACATACACTAGCTGCCTGCAAGCAGTTTGCTTTAGGGTGACAGGTAGATTCCATTTCCCATCCAAAGATACCAAATGCCACTATCACTCAGTGAAATGGGAAATGTATTTCTACGTCTCTGTGTCGCCAAATATTTGCAGTAAAACATTGAAAAATAATGAATTTCACATAGTATCACACAATAACACATATTCGTAATAAATAACTAAAATAGCTGCTTGGTTGTCTACAATAAAATTCCAAATTGCAAAGTGCTACAAATGTATCACATATATAGTTGTGAGCATACGAGTTGGTGCTAACGCTTGCAGGCTCGAGTAGTGAGCCGCGGCCCTCGCGAAACGAGGGTTGCAGTTCGGCGCTCCTTGCCAGCAACTGCGACCCTCGCAAACTTTGCATCGTAACGCAAACAAAATACGAGACACGTTACGACCCATTACGATCTTGCAAAAACGTCCGCAACACGCGCACATGAAAACATAAAAAATCCAACAAATACACACAACAAATACATAAAAAGCTTACCTACAGCAAGAGGGAGCATCCAGGACCTCGAAAACTAAAGTTACGCCTCAATTTAACTGAAATTAAAGCAGGTTAGACACTAAAAAATTCTCTAAGCGAGAGAAAAAATGGCCGCCGAAAAAAACGAAAACGAGGCTACAGCAGTCTAAAGACGCAAAACACCACCAAACACCTACGGATTTGCTGAAAAACACCTACAAGATTAGAAAACAAGGACGCAACCAGCGCAACACCAAAAACATTACAAACACAATAAATACAAACAACAAACACATAAAAAGGTTGCTCACAGCAAGTGAAGTTACACCTTCATTTAACCACAAATTTCGGAGTTTAGAGACCCGAAAATCACCTAAGCGAGAGAAAAAATGGCCGCCGATCACAATGAAAACGAGCCTAAACGTCCCTAAACACGCAAAACACTACCATAAACACGCAAAACACCACCAAACAGCTACGGATATTCCGAAAAAGCCCACCAAACAGCTACGGATATTACGAAAAACTTGCACGACATAGAAAACGAACGACGCTACATCAGCCACATTATATACACTAAATACCCTTAGCTCACTTACAATTTATTGCCATAATTTTTTGACGGGCAATTCGCTAGTTTAGAATATTATTGTACTTATCAAATGATTATAAGTTTGTTATTTAGACAGACATGCTAAAGAATATTTAATGACGATAAGTCATGAATTCTCACAGTTTTATTTTGGGCCAGCATATGACGCCATTCTTGATCCTCAAGCACTATACATTAATGTAAACCTAGCCCGATATAACATTACTAAGATCACATAATAATTCTATTGGATAAGTATAATATTCCTATTCATCTGTACTTAAATTTTCATCTGCGCAATGTGAGTTTACAGTGAATTTTTATGAATACTGACAATACCACGACTAGCAAAATCCCCATAATCATCATGGCCATGCTGAGTTTATTATAGAGAAACCCCATGACACTTTTTATACTTGATAATAATATTGTAGAATGTGTCTTTAATTTTCTTACACCACAAGATATGTTGCACCATATCATTTTAACCAATATTCCTGTAAAACATTATAGGAAACACAGGCTAAATTCAGCAAAACACAATGTAAACTCTAGGAATGGAGGAGCTCATGCAAGAATAGAGGTGCATATAGAAGGTATGGTAGGCTATTGCATGGTCAGGTTATCAGAGGTGTAGGTAGATTAATGATGGACAACCTATTTCATTTTAGGGGCTTCACATGTGCCCCTTGAGTCCATATTTAGATTGATATAATGGACTGTGCATTGCTGAAGAGAGGCATGCTCTCCCACTCCCGAGAAGTCTGGGGCCACATGGGAAGTGTCTGAGGTCTATATCTGGCTCCCGAGCTGCCTTTTGCCAAACACTGGTGTAGATAAATCATAATGGTGGCAAATAGGATTTATAGGTCATATTATACGGTTTAGAAGAGACATATGAAGTGAGATAAAATTATATTAATTTTGAGCCAAAATGTTGAAATGATAATTACAAATATACAATGTGTGCTCTAAATTAATATAAATGAAGAAACTCTTGTTGCATGTGATGGCATACGTGCTCTCAATTATGTAATCTGGCCAGAGTTAATAGTTCTACATCGTTCTCATCTATTTTGTTGTACCTCCCTTTTCTTTGGAATTGTCCCTGATCAGTTATTCTATATTTTTATAGCAAAGTAAAAAGTAGACTAGACACAGCAATAAGTCATAAAAGTTAACATGGACTAGAACGTGCTAATTGCACCTCCAATATGGGAGATTGTATCTGGAGTGTCTCAGAGAACTATGGAAAGTCCCAATTTGTTACTGAGATATCTATTTTCAAGAATACCCCTATACTTTGCCTTATATGAACAGAATGTCATCCAAACTAGTCTGCATATACCATAACTTTGTGAACATCATGGTGCTACAGCTGCTTCCTTATTTTTTGAGGCTCTAGCAATTCCCATGGTCAATATGGTCCTAATTTTGGTTTGCCGAGACCTAAAACTGATCAGAGACACCATTTTTTCATTGATTGCTCATGCTAAAGTTGGTCTAAAGATGTAAATAAAACTTCCTGTTGTTCAGACTGGGTTGAGAAGAGACCTAGACTAGTATCATCATATAAGGATGTACTAATATATGCATTGTTAATGCAGCAACTGGAATTTTGTATAATTAGTATTGGAATAAATTCAACTTGACACTCTGGTACGCACAGGAATGGCATTGGGCCAGCATACAATTGTAAAATGCCCCAATGCGCACTTACAATACCTTAATTTTACCCACATCAAAGCTTATGTGCATTTCTTTGCATATTTGTTCTTTACCTTGTCTAAACAAAGCCATATTTGTCCTCAGAATTTTTTTCTCAAATGGAACTGTGGTTTCCCATGACCTTATCAGTGTTATATTTTATCCTGTGAATATCCTATCACCACACCTAACAGATTTGTGCTCTGTCTACCTGCCTGTGGCATTTTCCATGGTGCTTTGTCATCAGTGTTTTAAGTCTTTGATATCTTTTCAATGCACTTTCCCCCCACCAGATCAGCTTGTTTCACTCATGGGCGAGTAGAGGAGATTCATTCCTTTTAGGAAGGATTAGAGGAACAAAAGAAGTTGAAGGATGGACATCTGCTCCTCGACATGTATGCAGGGTACATAATATCATTGGAGAGGAGTAACAGACAGGAGCAGCCAAATTTTAATACACTTTTGACAATGAGTAGTGGGAGTAGAGTTCAATAGTTGTCATCTTTCTGGCTTTTCTCAAATAGGACGACATGTGTTGTGTTTCTGATTTACGCATTTTTTACATGAAATAACCATGTATTTATGGGAAGAAATAAAACCAAAGCAAATCCACCTTACTTGGAAAAAAATGAAATAGAGGAAACTTGGATTTGCTTCAATGGGGAATGCAATGGCCGGATTCTTTGCATACTTCGTAGTCTGATTTATGAATTTGTCTTTGAAGAAATAGTCTTACATATATGAAAATAATAAAGTTTGTTAGAGTAGTGTTATGTACTTGACATGATTCATTTTTAAAAAAATTATATGAATATATAAATGCTTTACTGAAATTGGAATTTAGGACTTTTACATAACATTTATATTATTTTTAATGTATGAGGCCTTTAAGATCTCCCTTAACAGATTGGGATAATATAGAGGATATAGCTCAGGGATTGAGAAGCTTTTTCGAATGGAGGGCAAATACTCCACAAATGTTATTTGTTTGGGCCTAAAGCAAAATGCATCTAAAGTATGTTTTTAAAGAATAAGATATAAACTGTTAGCTTACCAGGATTTAGATTTCTCCTCCATTGTCTCTGGTATTCTTGTCTCATATTCCCTCTTTTCTCCTCTATTCATTTCTTTTTTTTTACCTATACCAAAATAATGGGATTTTCCCTCCTGAATAGTCCTGAGACCTTTAAATATAACATTTATTGGGCAATTTGATATATGGGATCTGTAGTGAGGTGTTGATTTAACCACTGAGGTTGGCGCTATCTCTTCCAGTAAGTGGTTGTTGTATGATGATGACTGCACCTAGATTTGAATTTACTCAGGTACCGAACCAAAAAAAGGAGATGGAAACAAAGAATTAGGTAAAGGGCCACATTGTCAACCAGGCCTGATGACCTTGATCTATGGTCCGAAATTATTAAACTTTATAGAAAATAAGATACACCTTTTTTTAACTACAATCTGTCTACTCCCTAAAATGTGAAAAAATACAGCATTTCTACATTCAATTAGTTTGCTAAACTTGGTGAAGGCCCTAAATTGTAAATATAGTACCATAAACATATCTTCATTTTTGCACTTAAAACATATTGATGAAATCCAAAGGCCCTAAAACTATGTGAGCATTATATATTGTGTTGAAACTCATATTCAGGAATTAAATACTCAAAGTAATAAATTCACTTTTATTATAGTAGGAGAAAGAATACATTTGTTGTGGAAGGTCTAGAGCAGGGGTCACCAAACTTGGTCCTGGAGGGCCGCACCCAGGCCTGGATTTGTGGATATCCTTGCTGAAAACAGGTGAGACTATTGCTTCTTCAGTCATCCTGATTGACTCACCTGTGCACAGAAAGGAAATCCTCAAATCCAGGCCTGGGTGCGGCCCTCCAGGACCGAGTTTGGTGACCCCTGGTCTAGAGTGATAATATCCTAAAATATAACTTTTATTGTGAACAATTTAAATAGTATAACAATAAAAATTGAGTGGTTAACAAGAAATCATTAAAAAACAAAATGATGTATTTTTTTCACCAATTACTTATTTTTTTAAATTGACAATAAATTTGTCATATTCTTGCTTTATTGGCAGATAGAAATAAAACAAAGAATGATTGCACTGAAATAACTGTACCAGACAGCTAAGAAGTCATATATTAGAACATATCGTGAGCCATTGTGGGCCGCAACTGCGAGGTCCGCGGGACTTAGACTGCAATGAGCGCCGAAATCGCTCATTGCCGGGAATGCGATGAGCACCACAGGTGCTCCTCGCCAGCGAAGCTTGCAAAAAAAAAGAATTTAACAGCCGAACCGCGGAACTCAATAGACCAACAAAAAAACAAAACAAATATGCCTCCAATTAACACACTCACACACAGTACAGGGGGAGAGCCAGGGAGCCTGTGAGTGAGATTGCAAGTTAATTGGAGGCATATTTGCCATTTTTTCCCAATCGAAAATAACAGCGAGAATAAAAATGGCTGCCGAAAAAAGTAACACAACGAAAATGAGGCAGAAGGACGTAAAACGAGGTTGAAGGACGTAAATACAAGCCCTAAGCAGTAAGACTTAACGCAAGCCAGTAACATTTAACCCAAGCCAATAACACTTAACCCAAGGCAGTAACACTTATTGCGAGACCCCTAATCTACACTGAGGGACAGGCTCGCGATGAGCGCCGTGTGGCAAACAGCATTGCCAGGCTTCAAATGTTATTGCCGTCATTTTTGACGGGCAAGTCGCTAGTTCATATATAAGGGCTATTAATAAGGTATTCCTTTAGTTATAAGGTATTTCTGAGAGTTATGACAGATTTTTAGATTTTTGAGGAACCCAGTTACCTTCTCATAAACGTGTAACATCAATACAGTATGACTACTTTGTGTGTCTAAAATTATAGATATTGTATAAAAATTATATAATGTGATTATAATAGGTTTTTTAATAAGAAAATATCTAATTTAGTTTTTTTAAATTAGCAGAAAACTGAGACGAGTGGTTAAAAAAGAAATATAAAATTCTAATAACCCTTGTTTTAGACCAGCCCATTAGCTACAGAAAGTGTACCCAGATCTTGTCAACTAATTGTAGAACCTGTATTCATACTTCATGGACATCATGGTGCCAGAAAGTTTGGGAAACACTGGTTAAGGTGACGGTTTCCATTATCTACAGATAATCCATTTAAACACACAAATTGGAAATCTGTAAAGTACATAAATAGAATCTGATATGGCAGCTTCCAGAGTAAGGAAATCCTAGAAGCCAGCACAAAAAAAATAGATATGTTGGTAAAGAATTCCACAAATATTTTAACTTAATTGTACAAATGCTTTTACCATTACGTGTAAGACTGGCTGCTTAGACTTAATCCTAGAGACTAACATTTTAAATTATCTTCTCAAGAAATCCTAATTGTTTTTGCAGATAATTTAGTTAAACAAATGCTGGACTGATTAGACATAGTACGTATTTTTATAAGCTACCCATCATTAAACATGGTAGCCAAAACTGTGAAACAGACACAAAATCAATGTAAATGTAGAAAATTAACAGATATATAACATTACTCAGAAAATCAGTTTAAAAAAAGGTATGCTTAAGTGTATTTATTTGGGATTTTGTTGGGTTAATTGGCACCACTGCTTCTTAATCTACCATGGATTGCTTTGTGCTAAAAGGGAGGTAAATATTTGAGGTCTAATTGCTTGTAAAATCAGATTGGCTTAAGGAATACAAAGGTAGGAGTCAAATTTGCCGTGACATATCTTTGAGTGCTGTGTTTGAGTTTCATGTCGTGTTTAGACAACTAAACTCTTTGTGATGAACATATCCAAATAAAAAGGTGAGGTAGATGATTGTTAGAGAGTCATTTATATATTTAAAATGTTGATAAAGACCCTGTGAGAAACATCACTATCAACTGTTTAATGAAACATCTACAAACAACAAAGTAACAGTTGCAACCATGATCCTTCTATTTATATCTTACTTATTATCCTAAATACAGAACACTCAACCAAGAATAGACTAAACTGTATAAAAGAAATATGGCTGGCGTGGATCTCTCTTTTAGTGGATTTCTTTATACAGGAGGTCCTCGGGTTATGGGTAGAAATGTTCCCGAGAACGTCTTTAGGTTGGATTTGTAAGTAACTCGGATCACTGATGAATAATAATAATAATTGTAATAATAATAATAATAATCATATAATGGATCATATGTCATAATAATACAATGTAATACTGTAATAATAATAATAATAATAATAACACCCCTGTATGGTCCAGTGGTTAGGATCTGGTGCTTTCACCTCCACGACCTGGGTTCGATTCTAGTCAGGAAACTAAGAGATCACAACACACTGAAGCCATGCAGGGTTGGGCCTGGTCAGTTCTTGGATGGGAAACCACTTAGGAACACCAGGAGCTGTGTGCTGTGATCCACTGGAGAAGGAAGCAACCCAATCCAGTATGCCATGAATACCAAGTGGATGGTGTGTTATGGTCCATGAGGCCACAGAGAGTCAGACATGACTGAACAATGCAAACACACACACACACTGTAAAGTTACAGAAACGATTGTTGAATAGTCTAGAATACAATAACTTGGTGCTCAAAAGACATTGTCCAGGTAACATGTAGAAAGGTCTACTAATTGGACAGAGATGTTAATGCCTACTGCCTCTTCACTTTATATTTAAATAATGTACAGTATATATATGATAACGTGGAAGCCAAACACTCTACTTATATGTATATTTTAGTAGTTAAGCAGAAACGTTCTTAGTATGGTGAAATAACAATCTCAGATATATATTTGGACTCGCATGGCCCCACCAAGGAGATGCTGATACAGGTTAGCCTTTTTCAAATGTACATCTATTACATTTTTAGATATCAGAACTGTTCTGACTAATTTAATTCTGTATATGTAACTAATCGAAAATTACAGTGATATCAGAACTGAGCATCAATGTCAGAATAACTTTGTCATTTGGAAAACCTTTGCATATTTGATCATGACTTAAATACGTATTTTGAAAAGAAGATAGTCATTCCAATATTCCTTGTAAACAAGACTCCCTAAGACTTGTTTTATATCTATGTATGTTTACTGATATTTATAGGAATCCAAACACAGATGTTAGTTAATGGCTCCCCTCCCCATTTAGTTCTTAACATACATAAAGATATGTATGTAGAGAAGAGACAAATGGCACAAGTTACAATTGTTTTATGAAAACTAAGCTTATTCTGACATATCTCTCTCTGGCATATATAAAGATATCTAGTCCTCATACCTGATATATGGGATCATGGGTGTAGGAGCCAAATCTGGGGGGGCAGCTACTGCATATAGTGTAAAAATACCACGCAACTGCTTCTCTACACAAATTCAAAAATCTGGGGCGATTTCCCGTTCCCCCCACATTTCCTACACCCATGTATCGTCTAAAATCTTTCTTTGAAACCAACTGCCCTTTTATATCTGATCTGAATTTAAGGACCACTGTAGTTCAAGAAAAAGGCACTTGCAGTTAAAGCAGCAATATATGATTAGGAAAGTAAATACCCCCCTCACACACTCAGCTCTCACCAACTTATCATGGGTACCTCCAGGGTATAGCAGAGGCATCATGTTTTCTCTAATTAAAAAGTAGCTAGATTCCTTTTTAATTGCTTAATTATGCTCTTAGTAAAAGTCTTCACACATATATTGCTTTTTTCATTGTACAGTGGCCCTTTAAATGAAGTTGCCCTTGGAAGCTACCTATGTCGTCTCTGTTGTATTCTTGGGATTGTCAACGCGGCATGTCTACTTTCCAAATCACACCGTCCATGTTGTACTTTCTCAGCAAAAAACATAAATTTGTTGAATCTCACAAAACATATCCTTTACTATATAATCATTTATTATCCACGGTAGACTAGCAAAAACATCTATTTAGTATAATCTTTATTTTAGCAGAATCTGCTAGTGCATGGAAGCTGCCATGATCATCCTTTCTTGGGCAAGTATACTTACAAGTTGCCTTTACTGAGCCTATGGCAGAGAGGAGGAAGTGTTGAAATATTATCTGAATCCACCAATGAATCAACAAATTCCTCCTCCATCCACCCTCTTTCCACTCTTGAAAAGATAATAAAAGTTAGAATACACCCACTTAGAGCCACAATAAATTCCCCTATGTTGAAAACCGCAGTTCGTAACATAGCCCGCAGGACTTACAGCCTCTTAAATCTACCAGCGGACGACTTGCGGGGTAGGTGCGAGAAAACCCTACGCGACGTGAGAAATCAACTTGCGAGCCCGCAAATCCTTTGTTCTTTCAAGCCCGTAACTGTTACTTTCCAATCGCACTATTAATTTGCATCAAAATCACTAGCTTTCAATCCCGTAAGTCCCAAATGGAGCCAAGAAGCCTATGTGTATATATATGCATATATAGACTGTACACACTACTTTTGTATACTGTATAATAAAAGGGAAATTGATGTTAGGTCTTAGTATTAATAGCATAACATTCTCAAGCTGGCAAATTGGCCAAATAAAATACTTTATTTCATGTTCAATTTCCGTGTTAAATCGACCCCGGCAATCAGTGTGTTAAAGGGAGATGTAAGTGTCCTGGATTATGAATGCATCTGATAGAGGAGAATTAACAGTATATGAAAAAAAATGTTTGCATGAAAAAATACCAAAATAACCATTTAAACACTTAGCTTGAAGTTAGCAAAATCTATTGTAATTTCTGACAGTTTAAAATAAAGGTTAACAACCCCTCCAAAATTTGTTTTGGCCAATCCGGTTAGAGGAAAGATTTGAGACATATCACTATGTTAGTTGCTATGGCAACACCACACAGCATATACAGGAAGCAGGGATGGGTCATATCCCAGCAGTGACTGGGAGGCTGACAACACTCTACTATTGGCTGAGCAAGCAAGTGCAGGTAAATAGTGGGTTAATATTGTTCCCCGATGCTGCATGCTGATTGGTTGGGGATCAGGAAGTTGTGTAGATACCCCCTGGAGGTGTCAAGAGAATAATTAGAGGGATTTTAATACAAATAAAATGTTTTATGAGATGTGCTGCATACACATGGGCTGCTTTTTGCCTATAGAGTGCAGAAATGTATTAATCCAGCACATTTACAGTAGATATCCATTTAATACATATAATGGAACTTGCATGTAATAGAATATCATCTTTACGGCTTTATCAATATTGCATTTGACCCACTCCACCCACACTCACTCTACCCACAATAGCTCCACTCACTTCACCCACACTAAGTCTACTCACTCACTCCACTCACTCACTGACTTTACACTTACTTACTCTACCCATACTCACTCACTCCACTTACACTCACTCCACCTACACTCACTCTTACTACACCTACTCCACCCACACTCACTCCACACTCATTCACTCACTCACTCCACCCATTCTAACTCCACACTCACTCCTCACTCTCTGTGGGCTCTCTCTCCCTGTCTCCCCCTCACCCTCTCTTGTGCTCTGATTCAGGTGTGAGCTCAGATCCCATCCTACCATATAATTCCATCCTGCAGCAGTTACTTTCTGTGTTATCTTCCAGAAAGGTCAAACTCTATATCTGGCTGGTGTGTACCTGGGTTATGTAACTGTCCTGTGGGTGTGAAAATATGGATTTTACTTTCCTGCCTATAACTCTGTAAGTATCCTGAACTTTCTATATAACACATATTTTTCTGATAACCACTGCCTGTTTCTTACAAAACATTTGAAACCCAGTAAATGTATATATACCTTTAATTTGTTATAAACGTCCCATACAGTGGTCCGTTTACTCGCCAATCATATCTTCCTCCAATCACTTGTCTTTACCTTTCCCCATCATGCACTGATCAAGAACTATAACAAGCATGTCAGCCTCTAGACACTAACCGAGACTACAAAAAAGAACACAAAATGTTTTTATGCTCTTGGTTTACACAGGCTGCTACTGTTGTTAGTTTGTTACATACTTCACAAACATGTGATGTTCATGGGTATAGGAGCCAACGACAATCTGGGGGGGATACCGCATATAGTATAAAAATACCATGCAACTCCTTCTCTACACATAAATACACACATTGAAAAATGTGGGGGGGATTTGTCCAACTCGATCCACCAGTTCCTACACCCATGGTGATGTTCATCCAAAACTACAATGGGCCTCTAAAACATACTATTGAACCATTCACAAAACAGCAATGCACACTATTATTATTACAGTGCAAATAATTAAATGAACTCATGAGTGTGATTTAACGTAAGTGTTAGCAGATGCATTCATTTTTATTTTAGCTTGGAACCACAGGACATTTGGTCTAAATGACATGGTAGCAAAGCACATGTTTCATGTAACCTCAAAAAAGGAAGGAGTGCAAATAATTTAATCCCAGTTAGAAATGACCTTGACATGAAGATGTGATTATTAATGAATACAATAAAGCCTGGAGAATATTAAGAGTACAAAATAAAACAGTAGCACTACCAAAACCCTACAGGGACGGAGAAGTCAATTTCCTGCCCTCTGTTTTGAATCATTTTATACCATACGCATTTTATGTTTCAAATGTTCCATATATTAAATTTACATTTTATACGGTGCCATTGATATTATGGATGTATTGTGCAGAATACTGAATAAGTAATCAGGTCAATATAAAATGCCATATATTCAAAAGGAACAGTGAACTAAAGCTAGCAAGAAGCAAAATCCATAAAAATGAGAAATGTACCAGAAATACATTAATAATAATGTAATATCTTGAAAGGTGTCACTATACCCGAAATAGAACAAAGAGAGCAATCGGATGATACCATTTAAGTAGTGCATAGGTGTTAAAATGCAAAGCTGTGATAATTAATTTTGCAGAGAGTGTGGTGTTAGGTTTTATTTAACAGTAATCAATCAATCTGGCTGCTAATTTCCAAGGTGTGAATTGACAAAAATATACACATGCCGAGCTATACATTTAAAGCAAGAGCGCAGATTAGGAAAAGTAACATGTTTGTGAAGTGTACAACAAACTAACAGCATTAAAGGCATATCTCGATTAGGAATGCATCTGATATAGGAGAATTAGTAGTGCGTACAAACATTTTTTTGCATAAAAAAATACCCCAAAAAATATTTGTTAACTCATCCTGATGTTTGCTAATGTTTTTCAGTTTGCAAGCTGCAGATTTTGTTAGTTGACCATTTAAAAATCCCTGCAAAGATTCATAATTCGTTTTAGCCAATCAGGAGAAAGCAGAGGTTAGCTGATACATTTGCATTAAACTCTGGGGGTTCCTGTGTTGCAAAGCAGTCTTTCTCTCTCACTCTCTCATTGGGCTATGAGCTCAGACCCCATGAAACCATGTGATTCCACCCTGGAGCAGTACTTCCTGTTCTGTCTACCAGAAAGGTCAAACTCTGTATCTGACTGCCTTTCCTCTGTGTACTTGGTTATATAAGCTTCCTGTGGGTGTGCAAAGCTGGATTTTACTCTCCTGCCTATAACTTTGTAAGTACACTGAACTTTTCTATATAACATATATTTTCTGATAATCACCTGTTTCTTACCAAACATTTAAAACCTAGGAAACTTATATAGCCCTAATACTAATTTTAGTAGATTCTGCTAATGCATGGAAGCTTCCATGACAGTAATACTTTTTATCTTATCAGGCTATCTTTTACTGAGCATGGTCAGAGAATGGGGAAGATGTGAAATCTTATATGCTTACTTGAATTGACCAATGAGCCCCCCTTTCTCCACTTCTTTCCACTCTAGAATATAAAATAAAAATTAGCACACTCTTAGATTCCAAGTAATAGGAAACATACAACCACAGGCACAAGCAATGTATTATAAAATTACCTAACATGCTGTTATGCTCATGGCTAATATACAGTAGTTGCATACTTCAAAAACATATGACATTTCCCCCAAATAAATTTAACATTCTGGATTATAATTATGCCAGCACAGCACACTATTCCATTATAGAATAACCACTTGATATGCTATTGGACTGTATGTTGTTTTAGTGGGAGGAGGTCTGTTACAATCTACTTTCATCAGTCAGGCTTGATAAGGCTGTTGTGGCCAAACCTACCCAGCAGACCGTTCAGGTTCTTTTGATCCCTTCACCAAGACATCTGATGTCTCTTAAATGCCCTTACAGCAGCATTTAAAAATATGAACGCAGGCTCAGCATTATAAAAATCAGGAACTGCTTTTATTGCTGTGGAAACTTCAGGTTCGATGGGTGAATATTTCAACTTGAACTGATAACATTTTGTAACAGTTTGGGTGTCTTCTTGATTTTGTATTGCAAGGCTTCCTAACATCTTAACATCCACTTCAGTAGTATCTTCTCAAGGAATGCTGACACATACATATAACTTCTAGATATGTTACCTCCCTTTTTTAGGAGCATACACTCACTTAATTACTTTTACAGGACCAGGGCAGCTATATACTTCACTATGGATTCTGATAGATCTACTGTATATATCTTCCAGATATCTTATTCCATATATATATTAATCCAGTCAGACAGTGATATCTCTTATCTTTTCTAAGGCTCTCAATACACACACATATGTACAGTATATATATATATATATATATATATATATTTATATTGTCTAGATATGTTACCTCCTTTTTTAGGAGCATACACACACTTCATTCAGAGCAGACTTTGCCACAGAGTAGGATTACATAAATTACTTTAGCTCAGAGACACACCGTACATAACTGACAGATTACTTGAATCTCAACTGTCAGTTACAGATTGCATCACTAATTACATTCTAAATTAGTTAACTGTTCATGAACCAAACATGCAACATACAAATTCTAACATCATAAAGAAGCAACATAGTATACAGTAATTAACATACATAGGGTAATCAACTTAACATAACAAATTAAATAACTATATAACATACTTTATAACTTCTGAGCCAAGTCCCACAACCACATATTATTATCATATGATCTTATGAGCCCAAAGGACTGGTGGTCAGGGGGATCATGACATGGTCAATGTTAGGTCCCAAGATTACAATCCTGTGAGAAGAACTGGTGAGGAATCATGAAATGAAAAGACGTCTGAAGCTGTACTATTAGAGGGGTTGTGAAGTCTTCATTAATTAAAGTGAATCATGATGATGCATCCAAGCTATGGGCAAGTGGTACTTTTATATAGTGATTAAGAGTTCTTCATCTTAAGAATTTGCTCTGGAACCTATTTACTACAATGTAAAAGTTGATAGTGACTATCTGTACTGGGATTTTCAAGGTAACCATATATTCATCATGGAGTACTATGAAGAGGAGATGGTTATCCAATATTTTAGCCATAGGTCTTGCAATGAGCTTATTTAGGTGCAAACATTAAATAGGGTGGAACTTTGTATCATTAAGTTCTTAAAACATGGTTCTTGAAAAGAGGAGACTAATGTAACCTCCTGGGTGGGGTGAATACATTCAGTGCATGATAATTGAGGATTATGGCATTAGTTAGAGTGCAACTTGAGTAACACTTACAGTGCTCTTCTCTCATTAGAACTCAGTAGTGTGACAAGCAACAATCAGGCCCTAGGGAAGACAACATTTCAAGGGTAGGCCCTATTATGAGATAAGAAAAAATATATTGTCATATATTAATTTGTACACATATAGAGTTATTTTTGAAGAGCATACAATTATTCAAACTATTCAACTAACATATAAATATAGTTTCACTATGGTGGAAAGGTCCACAACTGAGACACACAGTTACACAGATGAATTATAAGAAAAATTAAAATAAAGAAGGAGCTAGAGCTTTTATACCCACAATTACAGTATGTTTTTGAAGATTTTGTCAATTTTTATGATTTGACTATCTTCATTTGAAAAAAATTCACTGGAGTTTTAGATGGCTAAATCCAGTTATTTAGAACTACCTGGGTCCTGGCAAACAATTATATTGATAAATTAAATGCTCACATTGGCTTTAAATTAAGTATCTAAATTGTAATTAAAATTCTGAATTATTTCCCTGAATTAACTTCAGTTATTACATTATAAAATATGGGGAAAGATTGTTAATGAATTCTATAGGTACAGGTTGGTTTTTAAAGGTTTTTAAATTAAAGGTCATACAGTGAGAACTGTAGCCAATTTTTAAAAGCTGAAGAAACATTATATTGTATAAAAATAATTACCTGAGCGACCTATATGCTACGTTCTTTGATACCTAAGTTCATCTGATATACTAACAGTTCTGCAATCTTTGAGCCATCTAGTTCCCCGAAATAGGGTCCTTCTCACTGGGTGTAAGTCTGCGAGTTTCTATCCTAAGTACTTTGGAAATTTCCCCATGGACATTGGATTCCTAGCTCAAAGACAGGGCCCTCCTTCCTTTGCTAAAAGTTAATCTGTATTTATCATTGTCTGAACCTAATTTATGCTACGGAATATGTTGGAGCGTTATAAATAAAATATAATATATAATATATATATATATATATATATATATATATATATATAAATTCACTGTATATTAAGATTTAATTCTTAGCAGAAGATCAGTGGTATATAAGCTGTTAATATTAATAATTTTATTAATAACATTATTCCTTTAAATAATTCAGGAAGAACAAATTTAATATAATGATTCCCATAGACTTGGAGGAATTTAAATATATAAATATAAATTCTTATGTTGAGCAATAAGAAATAGATAGGGTTACAATATAAATACAGCTCATGTTTCAAAAAAATATGCTGAATATTTAATAGGTTGCAAAAATAAGTTTATCTTGAAATACTTTTTGAATACATGCAGGCAAACTTTCAAGAAATGTAAATCTATATTTCAAATAATATTTACGAATATATACAATGAAAAGGCCTTTGCTAGTGGGAGAAAGTTGAACAGAACTGGAATTGCATGATTAAATAGTGTATATAAATTAAATATAGGAGTAGACATGTTACATTAATTAGCCTAAATCAACTTGATGGTATTGTCCATATTTTTATTTAATTACTTACCATTAGCTATTATTTTGACAGATCTGGTGAACTGTTTTTTTTGCCCAACTTTCACAGCTGGTGGATATTAATACATCACTCCATTAATATATATTTAAACCTTCATAAAAATGGTTAGGCCCAAATATAATATAGTAACAGATTTATATAGTCTATAAATATGTAGGAAAAACATTATAAGGGTTTAAGAAGTAGTTTAATAACCCAATAAACTACACAACTGACAATGTGATAAATCATTAATGGCACTTATTATCTAGTTAAGCTGCTAAGTATGTGAGACTGACTGTAAATACAATTCCAACTGCCAAAGAGGGTCCGTCAAATAGATCAGTATAATGTCACTCTCTGACACTGTCCATTTACATTTTTTAGAAGGAATCCCACTAATGAGTGTCTTTACCTCCCTTAGAATTGAATATATTTACATTTTGAGATTTTTCATAGTAAAATTGGACGAAGAAAATAAGGGTGAAAATCAAGATAACAAATTAGAGATCACATGTCCATAGGAACCCGTGGAATAGGGATCGTCTAGTAGTATTTAGAGCAGTTAGTACTTACATGTGGATTAAACCCAACAAGAAAACAATACGGGTTATTGTACTAAGAGGATATGTTGGACTGACAGTGGAAAGAATGGTTGGGAAACATGAGGTTTCTTTGGGAATTTGGTTGGGATTAGACAGCAACATAGAAGCATAGATATGATAGCAGAACCAAACCAAAAAGGACAATCTAGACTGGCCATGCTATTTACCTAGAGTTTGGGTTTATTATGCTTATCTCAGGCTTGCTTATCACTTCTACTGGGTCGCTGTTCAATTTTTCTACTACCCTTTCTGTAAAGTAGTACTTTATCACATTACCCGTCCATCTTCCAACTTCAAACCATGACCTCCTATTGTGTTACTCGCCTATTGTCTTTTAATGTTATTTTTTTTTTGTGATACTTGTCTTTTGAACATTGTTAAATTGTTTGATGTATTTGAAGGTTTATCTCATAACTCCTCTTATGAACATCTTTGGGCCCTGGCCTGAAACAGCAAAGGAAAACTTTTTGGGGAGCTATATTACTGTTTATAAAGGAGGCCTATAAATAAGGTTAAATTAATTATGTCTATAATATAATCCCATATAATAGTTGTCAAACTGCTAATCGTTGTCATGAGGTGAGGGACGCAGTTTGGTTCGCAAATGTGGACCCTTGCAAAGCGAGGGGCCACATTTGCAGAGGTGGAGGCTCTACGGCGCCTCACAAGCGGTTACAAACACCCACACAAGCAGCACTTTGACAAAATAGATCTAACACGCAACCACTAAATACGGACTTACACAAAAAAATATGAGCTGCAGGATCTAGAACGAAAAATTTACATACTTACACTAAAAAAATACAACCAACGGGACTTAGAAAAAAAAACATTTCGAACTCGCAAAAATACAACCTTAACGGCCGAACCGCGCACAGCGAAAAACATAAAAAAAACAATAAATACACACAAAAATGACATAAAAAACTTACCCATAGCAAGGGGGGGCACCCAGGACCTCTGCAAGTGAAGTTACACCTCAATTTAACTCCAAATTACCGAGTTTAGACACACGAAAATCCCCTAAGCGAGAGAAAAAATGGCGGCCGAAAAAAACGAAAACGAGGCTACAGGACCCTAAAGCCGCAAAACACCCCCAAGCATATTCAGCTTTTCAAAAAAGCTGTACGAGGTTCAAAATACACTTTTAGCAAGGACGCTAAATCATCCACACCTGCGTACCACATACACATTCACCGCCATTTTACAACACTAACTTACACAATACGAAAGTACACAGCTACACTAACGGCTTCCCCTCGCGCACGCAGCCTATTTACACTACACACTGCACACATTGCTGACGCTTACACCTCAGCTCCACAACAGTGAAAACCGACATTGTATGCTGCAGGAATGTCAAAACAGATTGTCAGCTCTTCAGAACAATGCTTCCTGCATATATTACTTACAAAAAGGTAAAGTATATTCATTTATTAATTATTTAATTGGTATACAAAAAGACATATACACAAAAAAAACAAATATCGCAATAAACACAAAAGCCATTCACTGCGCGCCTCACAACAAGTGCTAACGCTGCTCATATCACACAAAGCCTTGCAATAAGCGTAAAAAGCAGATCAGCGCCGACCATACAATAACAGCAAAAGCGCCTTTGATAAAAAAAATACAACAACCAAGAGCCTCGCAATGAGCGCCGAAAGCTCGTGGTTTATGTATCCAACACTGACAAATCAAACACAAAAACTAATAACAATAATATAGCAAAGTTTGTTATATGCGTTGCTTCAGATGCTGAGTCACACAAGGCTGAAGGACCCACCAAATCTATTGGCTCAGCAGGATGGCAACAGAGGCACAGCGCCTGGCACACTTTTGTTAATGGTTGAAGTCTGAGCAGTATGACAAGTAGCCACATTAAATTCCCTCTACATTGAAAATCACAGCTCGTAACATAGCCCGCAAGACTTACGGCTATTAAATTGGTCTTGTAAAGCAGCCCGCCCATAACTTGCAGGGTAGGAGCGAGAAAACCCAACGGGACGTGATAATTCGACATGCGAGCCCGCGAATCCTTTGTTCTTTCAAGCCTGTAACTGTTACGTTCCAATCGCGCTATTAAATTGCATCAAAATCACTTGCGTTCAACCTTGTAACCCACAAATGGAGCCAAGAAGCCAATGAGTGCTAGAGAGGACCCACAAGGGGCTAAAAGTCCCATCTGTAGCACTGTAAATGCAAATATACACACTACTGTACCTATAACAAAAGGGAAAGTGATGTTAGGTCTTAGAATTAATAGCACAACATTCTCAGACTCGCAAATCTGCAATATAAAATACATTATACTTTTATTTTCCGTGTTATATTGATTCCGGCAATCAATGTGTTAATACATATAATGTAACATGCATGTAATAGAATATCATATTTATGGCTTTATCAATGTTGCATTATGTCTGGAATGTGGGCCCGATCGTAACTTGTAATTGAAATCAGTGACGTAATTCTGACAATGTCTACTGCCCATTGGCTCCATCTAAACCTGTAACTACGGGTTTGACTAATTGATTACGTTCATAGCCGCGCATCCGACGTTCGACAGATGGTTTACGGGTTTGCCTCTTTGTCCCGTAACTCGCAACCTGCTCTAATTTAATAGCTCCGTAACTTGGCAAAATTTCAAGCTCACAGCCGTTGCGGGTCGTTTTTATAGCAAAAAACAGGAAATTATGGTGATGGTTACGGCACAATGTATGTTAAATAAACAAGTCTCAGGGTGTGACAGTTGACAAGACACTTTCTTTGATCCAAACTTACAATAATAAAATATAACTAGCAAATTGCCCGTCAAAAAATGGCGGCAATAAAATTGTAAGTGAAGGAATTGTGGTTGGCACAGACATCATTTTTTTGTGGTGGTCTGAGTTCTCGGCGGTGATTGCGAGCCTCACGCAGAGCACCTTCGGCGCTCATTGCTAGCCTCTTGGTTCTTGCATTTTTTTGTTATCAGAGGGCGTTTGCTGTCATTGTAAGGTCAGCGCTGATCTGCTTTTTGCGCTTATTGCAAGGCTGTCCCCTGGTGTAGTTTGTGTGCTATGAGCAGCATGGCGCTCGTTGTGAGGTGCGCAGTGAATGGCTTTTGCGTTCATTGCGATAGTGTTTTTATTTTTTATTTTTTATGTCTATGTATTTTGTGATGCTAATTAAATAAGTAATAAATTAATATACTTTAACTATTTGTAAGTAATACATGAAGGAAGCATTGTGCTGAAGAGCTGACAATCTGTTTTGATGTTCCTGCAGCATACATTGTAGGTTTGCAGTGTTGTGGAGCTGAGGTGTAAGTGTCAGCAATGTGTGCAGTGTGTAGTGTAAATAGGCTGCGTGTGCGAGGGGAAGCCGTTAGTGTAGCTGGGTACTTCCGCATTCTGTAAGGTAGTGTTGTAAAATGGCGGCGAATGTGTATGTAGTAGGCAGGTCTGTATGACGAAGCGTCCTTGCTAACGGTGTATGTTATAGGTTGTACGGGTTTTTGTAAAAGCCGTATTTGCTTTGTGGAAAATGTTGTGTAGCCTCGTTTTTCGTTTTTTTCGCCGCCCATTTTTTCTCTTGCTTAGGGGATTTTCGAGTGTCTAAACTTTGTAAATTTGCCAGAATTCGATGTTTAAGCTGTGTTGCAGAGGTCCTGGGTGTCCCCCCTTGGTGTGGGTAATGTTTTTATTTTATTTATGTGTGTATTTTTGTGTTTTTTAATGTTTGCCGATGTGCGCGGGTTGTCCGTTAACGTCGTATTTTTTCGGCTTGTATTTTTTTGTGTAAGTCCGTAGTTAGTCATTGCGTGTTTATGTTTTTTTTTTACAAGTCCCGATTGTGTGGTCGTTTTTAACCGATTGTGAGGCGCCGTAGAGCCTCCGCCTCCGAAAAAGCGGCCCCTCAGCATTTGCGGTCGGAAAGTCGTAGGGGGTTGTAGGGATGAGCGCCTATGGCGCTCATCTCCACCAGCGCAAGGAGCGCCTTTGGCGCTCCTTGCCAGCAACTTTGCAAGGGCTGCAGTTGCGGCGGGCTCCCTATGCGAGCCCGCAAGCATTAGCAACAACTCGCATGATGACAACTATATATGTGATACAATGTAATATAATAATATGCAACACTCATATAGAATTTATACTTACATATTAAATCTGAATTTCCTGTGGGGAGGATTACAATTGCAGACACTTTGCAGCATATTCTTAGTGCTGTCTTCTGCTATTTGCTTCTAGGATTGTGATTCCAAACCTCTCCTCAGGATACCCCACATAGGATTTTATGGATAATATTGTAGGGTGCAGGTGAAGCTGAGGCAATTAGAGGCTTCGATCGTAGATAAATACTAAGGGCCTCATTCTATTATCGGCCGCAGCCGTTGCGGGGCCGCAAGGACCGGCCGCAAGCTATTCGGCTATTCTATTCCCTTACGGCCGGGGGTTCCGGCAGGCTTGCGGCCGGTGCCTTGCTATCTCTTGCGGCCGCTCGCGCCAGAGGAAAGCCTTTGATCTAAAACGGCCGCAAGAGTTTTGCAATTCAATTGCTCCGGGAAACCTCTCTGCAAGGCTAAAAGCGAGCCGCTGCTTACTTGCAGGAAAGAGGTCCCGCTAGCACCAATTAAGCACATAAAATAGCTCAAATAAAGCCATCCTGCACTTTGAGAAGACTATAAAGGGATTTTAGGTGTTAGAAAAAATAGCACATAATTATCCTATACTCAAATCCGTAAAATATTTTATTTTTAATATCCGTAAAATATCCATGTAAAAAGTCCAGAGTGCTTGGAGCACCTCAGACACACCCACGCCGCAGCCGGAAAATAAACAGTTAATTTGAACTCGGGTTTGGGCAGATGTGCAAGCTTGAGAGTGGGTTCCTTTTAATCCTCATGTCCCCCAATATGATCCCTGGCATTTACAGAGCTGTACAGTGCAGGCTTGAATTTATTTTTGAGTTTTTATATTTCACAGCTTACGGCCGGTTCCAAGATATGCGGCCGGCCGTAAGATGAGATCCTTGCGGGGCCGTATAATAGAATCGCGAGTTAACTGAACCCCCGCAAGGAATCGCAGCCTTACGGACGATTTACGGCCGGTAATAGAATGAGGCCCTAATTGTCTAATTTTATTTGGTGTGGAATGAACTGTAATCTTGACTTTGAATAAATTATAATGCTTTATATATAGAATGAGGAGTTGATAATTTTACTTTGCAGAAAATTGGTATAAATAAAATATTAGGTTAATAAGCAACTGCAATATATAGTAAACAAAATAGTAAAGTTGTGTGCAAATTGTCAGATAATCTATTACTAGAATAAACTAATTCCAAGAAATATAACGTTCCCATTGCATTTTAGGAAACCACTATATAAGTAATTGTATAAAACATATGTAGGTATGTGGGTTTGATTGCATGACTAAAAACAAGGCATATATCTGCTGTTATAACACAACTTTACACCACAGCACAGGATGGATTTGCATGTTTAAAATGGTTTGGGATTAAAGGGACATGTGTCACCTCACAATCAAGTTGTTTTTTAAGTTATCCATATTTTTCGAAAGTTTATCAGTCCTGGAAAACTCAATTCTGTTGTTGATGCTTTTATATGCAAATGAGGGTATGATGCATGTTAATTAGCTGTTTTGATCTGCTAATTAGAATGACAGTATGCTTGTCTGTCTCTGTAGTGTGCAAAACAGTTAGACTCTTTTCCCACCCCTATCTTGCAATCTGCGCTGCTCATTAGCATATAGGAGCCTCAAAATAAAGTCTAAATATTTCAAAAAGGATTTACTGTAGAGAAAATGTACTAGTACAATGTTTAGTCAGGTTAAAATTAAAAATCCCTTTAAACAGAATCCCTTTAAAGAGTGCAAATATTTTCAGGGCTTATTTACATGTCTCGGCCCAGTTTCCCGGCGTGCAGTGCACACATTTTATTTCTTTGGATTCTGAGCAGGAAATAAGCTTATTAACTTATTTTTAGATATGCAAATTAAATCACAAATATATGTGTGTGTGTGTATGTATATATATATATATATATATATATATATATATATATATATATGCATATGTATGTTGTTGTTTAGTCGTTAAGTCGCATCCGACACTCCGTGACTCAGTCACTGCCCCTCTGAACTCCATCAAGTTCAGGTTCATTGCTTCAGTGACCTCCTCTATCCATCTTTGCCTCTGTTGTCCCCTTATTTTTGTGCCTTCAATCTTTCACAGCATCAGAGTCTTTTCTAGGGAATCCTGCCGTCTCATGATATGGACAAAATATTTGAGCTTCAGCCTCATGATCAAACCTTCTAGTGAGCAGTTTGTCTTGATTTCCTGAATTTCTGATTTATTAGATCTTCTTGCAGTCCAAGGGACTTTAAGCAGTCTTCTCCAACACCACAATTCAAAGGTGTTCTACGGCGCTCAACTTCTTTATGGTCCAGCTTTCACATCCGTATGGTACTACTAGTAATACCACAGTTCGAACTATGCAGACCTTTGTTGAGAGTTTAATATCTTTACTTTTTACTAGCTTGTCCAAGCTTGCTTCCCAGAAGCAAACATCTTTTAATTTCATGAATACAGTCACCATCTTCAGAGATCTTGGATCCAAGGAAAATAAAATCTGTCACTGCCTCCACTTCTTGCCCGTCTATTTGATAGGAAGTGAGATTGCCGTTTGCCATG
The DNA here is from genome assembly GCA_027410445.1 of Discoglossus pictus. Lineage (NCBI taxonomy): Eukaryota > Metazoa > Chordata > Amphibia > Anura > Alytidae > Discoglossus > Discoglossus pictus. The sequence continues at coordinate 378,309,393 of CM050167.1, forward strand.
ATCTTCGTCTTTTTAACGTTGAGCAGCAGGCCAACTTTTGCACTCTCTTCTTTTATCCTCATCAAGAAGTCCTTTAGTTCCTCCTCACTTTCAACCATCCGAGTAGTATCATCGGCGTATCTGAGGTTGCTGATATTCCTTCCTGCAATATTGATTCCGGGTTTGGATTCATCCAGTCCAGCCTTACGCATGATGTACTCTGCATATAAGTTGAATAAATAAGCTGACTATATAAAACCTTGTCGCACTCCTTTTCCGATCTTGAACCATTCTGTTGCCCCATGTTCGGTTCTGACTGTAGCTACAGATTCTTTAGGAGCAGGATGAGATGATCTAGTACTCCCATCTCTTTAGGGACATGCCACATTTTGTTGTGATCCACACAGTCAAAGGCTTTAGAATATTCTATAAAGCAGAAGTAAATGTTTTTTTGGAACTCTCTTGCTTTCTCTATTATCCAGCGGACATTGGCAATTTGATCTCTCGTGCCTCTTCCTCTACAGAACCTGGCTTGCACATCTGGTAGTTCCTGGTCCATATATTGTTGGAGTCGAGCTTATAGAATCTTAAGCATTACCTTTCTGGCATGTGAAATTAGTGCAATTGTTTGATAATTGGAGCCCTCTTTGGCACTGCCTTTTTTGGGATTGGGATGTAGACTGACCTTTTCCAGTCTATTGGCCATTGCTGAGTTTTCTAAATGTGTTGGCATAAGGCAAGTAACACTTTAACAGCATCATCCTGTAGAATTGTGAATAGTTCAGTTGGTATTCCATCACCTCCTGCAGCCTTATTATCAGCAAGACATGCTAGGGCCCATCTCACTTTCCAAGATGTCTGACTCCAACTCATTGGACAAATTATTGAGGTCATCACTGCTGATAAGATCCTTCCTGTATAGATCTTCAGTGTATTACTGCAACCTCTTCTTTATATGATCTTCTTCTGTTAAGTCCCTACCATTTTCGTCTTTTATCACGCCCACTTTTGCATTAAAGGTGCCTTTTAGGTTCTGAATTTTCTCGAAGAGACCTCTTGATTTACCCATTCAGTTATCTTCTTCAATCTCTTTACATCACTCATGTAATGTAAAAATTTCACAATCTCTGCCAGGGTATGCAAACTTTTGCGCACAACTGTCTATATATATACATATATATATATATATATATATATATATATATATATATATATATATATATATATATATATATATATATTTATTTATATATATATATATAAAAATAATCATTTAATTTCTTGTGGGCAAAAAAAATAAAAATAAAATAATAATAAAAAAAATAAAAAAATAAAAAAATATATATATATATTTCTGTGTGTGTATATATATATATATATATATATATATATATATATATATATGTGTGTGTGTATGTATGTATATAGACTAGATGTAAATGCATACCATGTGAATCACTTCTAAAATAACTTCTAAAATCTCAACAGATTATTTTTCTGTAATAATCACTCATATAAGGTCAGTTGTATCCAAATATTTATCTGAACAGAATATATTTTTCCTCTTAAAGATTTTGTTGAGCTACCATGAACAAATTAAATAATGAAATCCACTTCATCAAATTTCCCCCGCTGCGTCAGACCCTTAATGTGAAACAAGGCATTTAACCATTTGGCTGCCGATGGCTCCAGCATTGGGTGCATTTTCAAGTTGTCAGCCAGTTTAAGCAAGATAAAGAGTTAAAGTAATTTTCAGGTGGCTTTCTTATATTTATTCAATTTCCCCAAACAGTTTACTTAACTCTGGTTCAACTTGTCTCTATCCGGTCTGCAACTTGTCTCAGTGGCCGCAGTGCTTATATTTGTCTTATCTCACTAAATCACAATACATCACCGTCTATATTGTTTCTAATGAGTTTACATTTCTTTAGCACATGGTCCTTCCATTTACTCAGCAATTTAACCAGAGAGACCTGTCAATGAATATATTTGGAAATGTTAGAGAGCTAATGTACGGATAAGGCGACTTTCCATTCACATCTCCGCGGCTTTGCATTGGTTTGTTTATGTAACGTCCGCACAAAGCTTTTTAAATACTTTCGAAAACGTCCATCTTCTTTCATTACGTTATTCTCTACATTACGGCATTTATGTTTATTTTTGCAGAAATTAGTTTAAGGGATGGAAAATTTGTCAGGTTGACTGTTGAAAAACTGCGGCACCCTTGCACATATTTATGTAATATATGTGGAAAGACATAATACAGAAGAATTTAATATAATTCAGTTTTCAGTAAGTCTCTTGTATTAACCATGAGTTATTTAACATAAACACATATGTGCTCCATACTTCAAAAATGTAAGCATCTGAAAATGTGCCAGATTCATATATATAGTAAATAAATAGTACATCTGTGTTCACATTTGAATGTCTAAGACAGGTTAAAAAAACCTGCTTCCAGCTCAGAATTCCGAGAAAAACAGTTAATACACTGCATTCTGGGAAGTTGAGCAGGGACATGCATATGTGCCCACAAATGCCTCGCCCTTCAACCCATAGCCCGTTTTAAACATGGCTTCCTTTAATCTTATTCCCGCTGCATTACACAGCTTTTATGCAAAGCCAAGGTTGGATTATACACAAGCTGGTAATCCTATCCACATACAGCTGTTTCAAACTTACTGGCTATCATCAGCTTTATATTTATAAATCCTAATTTGATATGGCCTGGGTGCGCCATCCAAATATTTCTGCAATCCAACCAAAAGTGGTATAAACCACATTCATAGGCACTAAATGGTCTTTCAACATAACCATGTACTAATATTAACGTTTTGGTGTAATAAGTGCACCTTTATCATGTCTTGATAAAGGTACACCTGTGAGTGCCAAATAAATGTGGTTGGATTATATATATATATATATATATATATATATATATATATATATAATGGTGGGCAAAAAAAGTGATAGTGATAACAAACATATTTCTTGCTCAGAATTCCAAGAAATACAGTTATTATACTGCTTTCTGGGAACCTGGGGAGGGAAATGCAAATGTGCCCACAAAGGCTTTGTTCTTGCAATCAATACCATTTTAAACATGGCTTCCTTTAAGCATACGCCTGCTGTATTATACAGCTTTAAGCAAATCCCAGGGTGGATTATGCACAAGCCAGGAAACCTACCCACAGACAGCTGTTTCGAGGTCACTGCCTCTCATCAGAGTGTGACCGGTTCCTAGTTTGTGTAGTAGATTTTATTAGGAGGTAGTTTACCACAACAATAATATGATATATGGAGGGCAAAAGTGCTAGAGAAGCGTTTACCGTACAGTGGTATAACTATAATATTTATCAGTGTTGGGTCCCTTGTATAGCGGGGGGCGCCTGCGAGACTTGCAAAGCGAGGCGAGCCATCGACGCACGCACGACTTGGGCTGCAATGAGAGCAGTTGAGGCACACGGGACTTAGGCTGCAATGAGCGCCAAAGGCCCCAATTGCACTGCGAGCCTTGAGAAGCGAGGTGAGTAGTTGAGGCACACAGGACTTAGGCTGCAATGAGCGCCAAAGGCGCTCATTGTACTGCGAGCCTCACAAAGCGAGGAGAAACACACAGGGAAGGGACAGGGGAGATGCTGGAAAGCCTTACAATTTTAAGCCCGTAATTTTTGTCGGGCAATTTCCTAGTAGTATAAAAATAGTACATTTGTGATCACCTTTGAATGTCTAAAATTAATTAAAATTAAAAATTTGGAGAAATACAGTTATTCAGTTATTCAGCATGTCCCTGTCCAGGTTTCCAGAATGCAGTGGAATAACTGTATTTATGTCAAATGTACCAGTAATAAATTAGAGGTGGTATTATTTTTTTTCTATTATAAAGACGTACAGCCTTATTAAATTGTGATTCGGCCAATTGAATAGGGCTCTATATAAGCACAGAGCATATTTTTTTTGCAGAAACTTTTAGTTAGTGAATTTCTATCCAAAAGCAAGGTCTTCACTAACTAAAAACTTCTGTAACAAAAATATGCTGTGTGCTTATATAGAGCCCTATACAATCGGCCGAATCACAATTTAATAAGGCTGGTATGCCCAGTATTTTGCAGCTCTATTAACCAGTTATCCATCTGAGATCAACAATGTGCTTCAAATAAAATGGAAAATAATAGTAAATAAGTCTTCACGACAACCCCCTGACATCGCTCAAAGTCGAAACCTTCTCAAAATTACTTTTAATGAGCCTCTTTGGCTTTGCCTTTGCGTACTACCTAAATTGCCAACTACTGTCAACATTATGTCTACGCTCTAATCTCTTGGTGTAGAATGATACAACTCCTCTCACATGATGCACTCTACCCATGGAACAATTTATCTCTCAAATTATGATAATTACATTGTCATTCTAGGTTTAATACCATTTTTAAAACTAACCTTCCTGGTCTACATCCAAACAGTAATTTTATGTAACATTTGACACACCATGACTATATATTTCCGTCTCATCAGTTTGTTGCAGCATGTTTTCTGAGACGTGGTCCCTGATAGGCTAATACACTACTTTGCACATTGTGCATTACAGAGTTTGTGGGCAAACCCATACAGGGACTATTTGTTTGCTCTTAGGTAAAATCTGAATTGTTTCTTAATAAAAACAAAGTGCATACAAATACTGTATATACTTGAGTATAAGCCGAGTTTATCAGCCCTTTTTTAGTGCTGAAAATGCCCCCCTCGGCTTATACTCAAGTCACCCGGCTCCTGCTGCTCCCTCCCTTCCCTTTGTCTCCCCCCCTCCCCTGTGTCTCTTCCCCCTCCTCTCCCTCCCCTGTGTCTCTTCCGCCTTTCCCTCGTGTCTCTTTCCCTCCCCCTCCCTTATCATCCTCCTCATCCTCCCTCCTCATCCTCCCTCCTCATCGCTTCCCTCCTCTCCAATTACCCCCCCATCTCCCTTTCCCCTCTCTTACCTTCCATCAGCTGCTCTCTAAACGCCTTCTGGCTGTGTCGGGACCCGGCATATGCTAATGACGTGACGTCACATGCGCATCATGTCATTAGCATTTGCCGGGTCCCGACTCATCCTCCTCATCACTTCCCTCCTCTCCAATTACCCCCCCCCTCTCCTTTTCCCCTCTCTTACCTTCCATCAGCTGCTCCTCTGCGCATCTTCCGTCTGTGTCGGGACCCGGCATATGCTAATGACGTGACATCACATGTGCGTCCTGACACAGCCAGAAGATGCACAGAGGAGAATCTGATGGAAGGTAAGAGATTGGAAAGGGAGAGGGGGGGGTAATTAGAGAGGGGAAAGTGATGAGGAGGGAGGATGAGGAGGGAGGATGAGGAGGATGATAAGGGAGGGGGAGGGAAAGAGACATGAGTTAGAGTGAGGGAAAGAGACACAGGGGAGGGAGAGGGGGGAAGAGACACAGGGGAGGGAGAAGGGGGACACAAGAAAGGGGCACAGAGGGCACACAAGAGGGGGACACAGAGGGCACAAGAGAGACACAGGGGGCAATTCATTTCCCACCCTTGGCTTATACTTGAGTCACTAAGTTTTCCCAGTATTTTGTTGTAAAATAGGTGCTTCGGCTTATACTTGGGTAAGCTTATACTCAAGTATATACGGTAAATAGATACATAAGAATACTACAAACCTAGTAATATCCAGAAACCTTCCATATCCTATCAATTTGATCTTACTAAAAAAAATTTGCTCTACATTAATCCCTTAAAGGGTAAGTTCCACCTAAACATAAGTTTTTTTTTTTATATTGAAGAGCATTCCTAGAGAACATTAACTATCTATATAAAACTTATGAAATATAGTTTGCCGGTTACTCCTCCATGTTTGTGTAGAGCGGAAGCTGCCACTTTAAGATATGTTTTTGTCACAGACAATGATAAGCTGACTGACAAGAGACATTTGACCAATCAGAATGAGTTTTAAGCTGTAACGTTCAGCGGATCACACCTTCTAGTATACAGAGGTCTCGTAGCAATAAAAAGTGAAATATTACAACTTTTACACCTATATCTGAACCTCTGTAAGTGATCTCTTTCATATAAGAGTTGTGTATCAGGGTAAAGTTATCATCTTCCATGATTAACAATCAGTTGTTAGAGAAAGTATTATTTTCTGTAGGCTTCCTGCTAATACATGCCTCGGCATTGTGTGGCCTGTGGGCCACATCCGGCCCTTTGGCTGTCCCCGCTATAGGGGCCTTCAGTGGGATACAAATTTGTGTCCGGACAAAAAAGCGCTGCCAATTGTAAGAGAGGGCAATTTGTGACTAACTGGGATAGATAGCATTCTGTAGATACTGCTCCTGGCACTGAGAAAATAAAATAAAGCTATAAAATTAATATTAAGCAGAATTAAGTTCAGCCTATGGCTCGGCCCTCCACAACATTACAAGTTTCTCATGTGGCCCCTTTGGGAAAAGAATTGCTCAACCCTGCACTAATAGATATTTTGCAAGTCATAAATACAGTATTCATAAGTTTGTTTTAATATGTACTCAGGGGTGAAGGACCCCCCCCCCCCTTATCCCTGGTATCTAGTAGGAGAAAAGAGATCACCATGTGCATGCTGCAACCTCGCAACCTCTTCCTCTCCCTCCCCAGCAGTTCCCAGTACCTCTCCCTTATTTCCTGTGTGTCTGTGTATGTATATCTGTATATATATATATATATATATATATATATATATATATATATATATATATAAATATTTACACACACACACATATATATCCACTATAGTAATTGACAATTTAATTGTCAATAAAATGCATGCACATGCGCAGTACACCAAGCGCCGACATTAGGCAACGGCTGGATCACAGGCATACACAGAGCCAGTAAACACTGCGGTGGGAGACACTGCAACATGGGAGAAAACAACGGGAGAGACTGCAATGAGAAAGACAGGAGAGAATGAGACACACAGTGCCAGGAGAGAGAGCTAGAGACAGAGAAACAGGACTCAGGACAGAGAGAGAGAGACAGACACAGGATACAGCGAGAGACACAAAAGAGAGAGACAGAGAGACACAAAGGGCAGAGAGAGATACAGGACAGAGAGAGAGAGGGGCAGAAAGACAGCACATAATGAGAGAGAGAGAGCACAAAGACCACACGGAAAGACACACACATAGATAGATAGATAGATAGATAGATAGATAGATAGATAGATAGATAGATAGATATACAGTATCTCACAAGTGAGTACACCCCTCACATTTCTGTACATATTTTATTATATCTTTTCATGTGACAACACTGAAGAAATGACACTCTGCTACAATGTGAAGTAGTAAGTGTACAGCCTGTATAACAGTGTAAATTTGCTGTCCCCTCAAAATAACTCCACACACAGCCATTAATGTCTATTCCCTACCTGTTAACACAAACATACCAGATCTCTTGATTTTGCTGTATTTTTTTTATGATGCTTCTTATTTCTCCAGTGATGTGAATTTCCAAGAATAAGCTTCAGGCTAGTATTCCTACATACTTCACTCCAGCATGAAAATTATGTTCTGTAGGGAAGAATTATATATATTAAAGATTAATAGTGCATGAGACTTGAATTAAATTCCCCTAGAGTAAGAACACAGATCTTATTATCCTTTCAAGAATGAATATTCATATTCTTGGAAAGTATTAATATAGAGAGATTAAGAAAAAACCCTTTCAGCTGACTAGTATTTAACACATTAAGATGTTTCTCAACTGTGGTGACATTTAAAAGTCCTATATTTTATCATTTCTCCTAATTTATTTGGAAGTAAAGGAGCATTTAATATTATAGTTATTAAATTAAGGGACTATGCTTTCGATTGTTGTTGATAATACTGATTTACAGATACTTTCCTAAATTGCATTTTCCTGCTATTTATATAATCATTTATTGAGTTAAAGGTTTTTACAAAACACTTAAAGGACCACAGCACAATAAAAAATATGTTTGAACATTTTGAGTCTGTCTATGAGCATAATAAAGCATAATAAAGTCCAACAGCAAGTTTTTGACAACAAAAATGATGTTGACTAAAAGACCCTTGAGGGATCCATGATATATTGGTGTAAGTTAAGTTTGTAAGAGGAGTGTTTACATCTCTTGAGAGCTATGGTAGCATCTTTTGAAGCAAAATTCTGCTTCTGGGCTAGAGAGGGAAAGGGGTGTGGTGTCAATATCAATATTATCCAGTTATTAAACAAAGGCTCTGAATTTCTGCCTATTATATCCTCCTCTACACCCTCCACTGATAAGTACAACCGCCCCCTCCATAATTTAGTGCTCAATATGTGATGTAATAAACACAAACTTGATTCCTCTTAGAACTTGTTATCTGCCAAGACTTAAAAGAATGTATTTTTGCGTCATTCAGTCGTTTCTGACTCTCAGTGACCTCATGGACTGTAACACACCAGGACATGTTTATGCCATTGGTGATGCTGATCCATTTGCTATTCATGGCAGAGATACTGGAGTGGGTTACAAGTTCCTTCTCCAGTGGGCCACAGCTCCTGGAATTCCTAGGTTGTCTCCCATCCAAGTATTGACCATAAAAATACGGAGGGATACATTCCTGAGCTAAATTTCATTGCTATAGTATTTTCCTGGTATTTCCCACATATTATACTGTTGGTCATGATTCTACATGTGGGTACAGAGGATATTCCCCTTTACCTTTTTAACGAAGGATATTGTGTATTTCCAGTATATAAATAAATCCCACAGTATATCTACAATGTTGTTGTATCTAGTGCCAGCATTTTCTTATTCCCATTATACAATATATATATTTATCCCTTCCTAAGCATCTAAGAGAGGCATCCTTCAGGACTTTGACGCGTTTCGCCAATTGGCTTTCACAGAAGGAATCTGAAGGGACAAAGACAAATTACTCCTATCCATTAGCCAATGCCCTATCCACTGAACTGTTAGAATCTCGCACCAGACTATGACGTTTACAAATGAATTTATTGTGGGGGACAGTGTTAAATGCTTTACTGAAATCTAGATAAGCTACATTCACTGCCCCACCCTGGTCTATATTGAAAAAGTAAATTAGCTGTCAAATGTACAGACCTGTAGTAACTTGAGTCTTTTATACTACTCTTTTTATGTAGTGATACTACCATTTATCAAGTCTAGTTATTCAAAGACCCACATTGAAAAAAAATTGTGACCGTGGTCCTTTAAGCATGTACATAAAATGTATAAATACACTAATAAACATGTTATTATTTATAAACAATTAAAAGCTGCAGCAGCTTAGGTAATGGAAAGCTGGAATTAAAATTAACATTGAATTGAGTGAAAAAGATTATGTTAATCCTGATGGGGATGAGGTGTTATGCATCATTAGGATGATGGTGTGAAGATTATTAGGTTCTTGATGATAATTATATAAGCAATATTATTATAATAATCACATACTTCAGGAAGTCAAGTAAAACTGTTCACTGGACGGTATGGTCATGAGGCGGAAGCTCAAATATATTGGCCATAACATGAGAAGACAGGCTTCTTGGCAAATAGATGGGGAGGAAGTGGAGGCAGTGATTTTATTTTCCTGTGATCCAAGATCTCTTTAGATGGTGACTGTAGCCATGAAATTGAAAGATGTTTGCTTCTTGGGAGGAAAGCTATTGCAAGCTTGGACAAGCAAGTAAAATGTAAAGATATTACATTATCAACCAAGGTCCACATAGTTAGAACGATGGTATTCCCAGTAGTAACAAACGGATGAGAGAGCTGGACCATAACGGAGGTTGAGTGTTTTAGAGTTGATGCCTTTGAGCAGTGGTGTTGGGGAAAACTGCTTAGAGTCCCTTGGACTGCAAGAAGATACAATAAATCAATACTTCAGGAAATCAAGAAAAAATGTTTACTGGAAGGTATGATCATGAGTCTGAAGCTCCAATATTTTGGCCATATCATGAGAAGACAGGATTCCCTAGACACGACTCTGATGCTGGCAAAGATTAAAGGCACATGAAGGAGAGGCGGAAATGGAAAGATGAGCTTGGTGGAGCTCAAAATGTCAGTGGCTGAGAGATGTGTCCGACATGCTGCAGTCCATAGGGTCACAGAGAGTGGGACATGACTGAAAGACTAAACAACAACAATAATCATCATAAAATACCAAGAAGAATTACCAGATATTTTCTTTATATTTTTCAAATGTATTTACCAGTTATAGTCGGTGAAATCAAACTCATCCATGCCTCATGTTTTATTCAGATACAATGATACCTGGTTTCTATTAAAGTGTAAAAACAGTACCATTTAAAATTGAAAGCCACTTACTCATGATTTATACTAAATATAAAGTGGTTTTAAGACTTGTTCTTGATTTTTACAAAGTGTTTCATACCGAAAAGCAAAACAGTACATCTCCTAGGTGAAATAATAAATATAGTACTGAAAAGTGTATCTAATGGATTTATCATGAAACATCTTGAAGGATAAAACACTCTTAGAGTTCCAAAGAAAATACATTAAAGTGTGTGTTCTTACTGGCATGTCTTAGTTGTGCGTTGAATTACTGAACACAGTAACACATTTCTTCATTGTTTAAAGTCCCAGTAAACACCCTTTACACACTTGTGCGATTCATATATAACACATGCTCTTCAAAAAATATTCACAGCAAGAATTTATATTTTCCAGTTGAATGACAGGGATTTATTTATTATCCAAAAGATGTGTCTGCCTATTCCTCACATTCCACCACTGTACAATTTCAATCTATTTCCAAAACCACTTGCTTGACATATATAAAGGCGAGGCCTGTCGATGAAAACAATTCAATAAACTTCGCTGTTGGGTTATATTTATTATAGAACGAATTCATGATGTGCAAAAAGTTTTCATGGTTTTTAAAATCAATAAATACAATATTTCATTTGTAACTGTTGTATTGCATTTTGTCTTTGTTGCTAAAAGGATTACACATGTGAGAGGAGGTTTCTTAAGTAACTTTGGAGCCCTCCACTTCTATATTAGCATAATATCATTTTATTATTTTAAGTGAGGTTTAACTTTTCATACCATAGTTAATTTGGGTATAGATGAGGGCAATTACCCCATTTGTTAATTAGTGAGCAGTATTCCAGAGGGGTCTCCTATCTCATAATTTTTATTCTGTCCTGCATCTCGTAATTTTTTTTCTATGTCTCGCGTTTCTCAAATGCTTGCAGCCTAAGGCCTAAGTCCTGCGTGTTTCATTGCCTCCACTGCTCGCTTTGCGAGTCCAAGCGCCCAAGTGCTGTGAGTGTTAGTGCCTTAACGACTTGCCTCACTACACGAGGCTCGCAGGCTATGAGCACCTTCGGCGCTCATCGCCTAAGTGCTCTGAGTTAAAGAATCGCCTCGCTACGTGAGGCTCGCAAGCAATGAGCGCATAGTGTTTGTAGGCTAAGTCCCGCTTGTTTCATTCCCTACACTGCTCGCTTTGCTTCATGAGGCTCGCAGGCAATGTGCGCCTTCAGCGCTCATCACCTAAGTGCTCCGAGTTTAACGGCTCGTCTGCTGCGCTCATTGCTAAGTCGTACTCACCACTCAAAGCGTGACGACGTCTCGTAGTTCGACAATTATAATATGTGATTGGACCCTGCTCTCTCTTTCATTCATCACATACAATCAATAGCTAAATCATGTTGTCTTCACAAAAAAAATCTGCAAAATATGTCACTATCTTACTCATCATCAAATCTCACCTCAAATACTGAAACTCGATACTTATTGGCCTCACCATCACCCACCTGTTTCCACTTCAATCAACAAGGAACGCCTCCGCTAGACTCCTCTGCCACACTCAATTCTGAAAGTCTTCAGCACCTCTTGTCTGTCACTCCACTGGCTCCCTATAGCCTCCAGAACAAAATTATAATAGTTCACAATCTTGACCCTAACATATAATGTTCTTTACAACAGTGCACCCGCTTGTATCTCTGCACTCATTATTATTGTTTATTTGTAACGCGTCAGCATATTCCGTAGCGCTATACATGTGTTAAGTTCAAGGCGGAAGACAATTTTAATTTAAACATATTGCAAAGGATGGAGGGCCCTGACTTTGAGCTTAGAATCCAGTGCTTTCCCGAAAGCACCATGCAGGGTTGAAAACTCGCAAACTCCCAAAATACTCCTCAAATCACCATGAGCCTCATTCAACTGCTGCGATTTTTAGATCCAAGCTCGCAAGTGGAGGTCGCAAATTATTTTGCTATTCAATTGCCTTCCGTGCACGGTCTCCGATTGAGTTACGGGCTCCGAGGTGCTATCCATTGTGATTTGTAAAATGGCAAGTTAATGCCCTCCAAGCCTTTGATCTTCCACGGCCGCAAGAGTCCTGAACGCTAAAATCGCGAATCGGTAATCAATTGCTCCAATTTCCCCTCGCTAACCACTCCGTCAACCCCGCAAATGGCAAATATCTAACCACAAGTAAATGGTACCAAGGAGGTTTCGCAAAGTGCTTAATGACAAATCAGAGCACTTTAAAAGCAAATATAAAAGCAATAGTGTACTTTTATGAAGAGTGAAAGTCATTTTAGGTCTTAGAATTAATAGCACAACATCCTCCAATACTTTATTTCATGTTTAATTTTCTGGTTATATCGAACATGGCAATCAGTGTTAAGTCCTTGGGGCTTCAACCTAGAACCCCGTGGGACTTTGAAATCCATCCTCCATTTTCCTACGGGCTTTAAGGTTGAAGCCCGTAGGACTTTGAAAATGGAGGTGCCCCCAACCCTGTTTATCCAAGCTTTCTGCTGATCCATTCATCTTGTATTTGTATTGCATTGTATCTGTATATGTATTTCTAATTACGGTACCTTACTTTTGTCATTTGCTAATTGTACTCACTGTACTTTATTCTAATTTATAAATAGTGCTACAGAAAATTCTGACACTTTAATAATAATTATAATTTGAATAAATCCCAGAATAGATAACATGGTATCTTCTCACTCTCCATACATGAGCCTTGAGGCCCATCTTTGGTTCTTTCTTAATAATAGCAAGCATTTATTTTTGGTCAGGTCATAGCACATTTAGCTTATTTATTTAATTTAGGGCATGCATAGTTAGCATATCTAGTTCATAATGTTAACTGACAAATGTGTTCATATAATGCACTCTGAAGTGTCATATTTATCATATACTCGAAGAACTTGACTTTGTAAAGTGCAAAATGTTTTCACAATATTTACAATTTTACAACTATTGAATTAAATTTTGATTTATTGATGACAGATATTTTAGTATTTGTCCCTAAAAGGATTAGATAACTGTGGATTCAGATACAATCCCTTGAATTCTGTTGAAAATAACTCTCTAAACTGCACATTTGACAACAGAACTCAATGGAAGTGTAATCTCCCATAAAATAACCCCCATTGTTGGTGCTTCCTAATCAGTAGTTGGCAGCTTGGAAACACAGGCCCAACCAGAATTCTGTAGAACTCGTACTGGATGTAAGACACACACACACAATCAGTCTCAGTACTAATTCCGTTTATTGCTACGTCATTGCATAGACTTTATACTTGCAAAAGAAGGCGGATATTAGAGCGATTTTCACAGTTCACATTAGTCGGTACAAGGACATATAATCAGGTGTTTTCTGTTTCTTAGAACAACTAGAAATGTTTTGTGTTTTAGTAAGGTCGACAAACATCTCAAGGATAGGCACATGATATTATGGTTAGGCTATGTGTCAGCAAAATATGTTAACCCCTTCATTGGCAGAATATGTTAACCCCTTCATTTCCCCTCTTAGATCACAACGTGATCTTTATTTGGGATGTAAGCAGTGGTGTATATATATATGATAGGAAGCGAACTGAGACACTGCAAGGTGATAGACCCTCCAGGGTATCAGTACATGAGATATACCTGTGACTGGGTGGTGTTAAGTCACAGTATTTAGCTGGAAATTCTTAGGAATAAAGCCTTGCAGTATGTAATAAAAGCACAAAGGAATACAAGTAATGAAAGTAAACAGAATTATCATCAATATAAGAACAACATTCTTTACCTATTAAAGCACACACACCGCCTTTGGAAGCTAAAACATAATCTAAAGCCATTTTATTCTACAAAGTGACCATTCTAAAGTTGCACCTGCTCCTAGTTTAGTTTCCCAATTGCTTCAGCAGAGTTAATCAAGGCCCTCTGTACTAGTAGAGAAAGGATGGATAGTTCTACCTGTAGTCTCTCTACGCCTGCATGTGGGAAGGTTATACCTAGGGTGTCTAAAAATATTTTCCACCCGCACTTCTGCTCTATATCCATCATGGTTCTGATGCAGCCTTGTGGAAGTGTTGGGTTTGTGTATATATATGGGATTACTTGACCTAAATAACAACTGCCCACCCAATTAGGGGGCAGCCGTCGATAGGCGTACCTGCCACAGATAAAGTATACATTCATGGCTGGAGAAGGCGGCATAAGGTGGAAGAGATTAGACACGGACTCATTACTGTTGCTACAACCAGTACCATTAATTGATATATATGTAAAAAAAAAGGAAAATAAGTAGGGACATCCGGGACCTCTACAGCTCCAAGGTGAACAACTCTTGTACAGGTCAGAAAGGGAGGAGGTCCTATAAAAATAAGAGTGGTATTGGAGCAAGTGGACCAACCAACAGATTTACATTTTCCTAGGGCCCTAAAACAGTTATACCCTGGGTTAGTGTGAGTTAACATAAATTATACACTCTTATTATATTTTGATGGGAAATACGTGTGTAAGAGGTGTTGCATCCATATAGAGTTAAGTGTTGTGGCTGATTGTACATAAGTAAAGAAATTCCATTTGCGGGGTTGTGTACTGCCATTGTAATATATGTGGCTTTGAGTGAAGTTTTCTGCTGGAAGGCCAAATAGAGGCATACCCATTTCCCCATGTGTAGAGACGTGTGCACATACCCAGCAATTGGAAATGTTAAAGGAGTGATCATATCCTTGTAATGTATTACTTTCACAGTAATGATTTTGTACAATTGTGTTATCACGTGTGGATCTCTTGTGCCTATGAGGTGAACTAGTATTGGTGTGAGTGTTATTGTGTTTACCACAAACAGACTTTAATGGTCCCAGTTCGTCTGGGTCATAATGACAATTAAGAAATGTCCATAAGGGCAAATAAATCAGGAGCATAATGCACATCAACAGGAGAAAGTTCTTCCATGCATTCTGTGGATGCAGAAGTAGGTTTGACATTTTCATTATCGCTGTCTTCAATCGCTTTCACGGGGACTTTGTCACCTGCTTCACCCCTCTTTGGACACAGCTTCAGACGTGATGCGTGGATCCAGATGTCCTGTGAGTCAGTGAGGACGGCAGTCCTGGTTACTGCTACATCGGTAGTCGGTGGTCCGAATGGGAAGCCTCCCTTCTTTGCTCTGTTCAGTTGTCGGACACAGACGAGGTCAACTGGCTGGAACGGATGTGTTGGTTTCTGTGAGAGTAAAGAAAAGCGAGAAGACACATCACCATAGATGCCATTCAATTTATCAATCAATTGTTGCACATATTGTTCTCTTATAAGATCAAGATCACCAGACATAATTACAAGTGGGCCTTTTACCCAAGGAGTTGGAAATAGTCTTCCCATTAGAATCTCAAAAAGGGGACAATTTAGTAGACTTATTAGGAGTCATCTTAATTTCTGCTAGAATGGCAGATAAGTATTTCTGCCAGTTCACCCATGTACCTGCAGTGGCCTTTGTAAGTTTCTCCTTAATAGTGCGGTTCATTCTTTCCACTATGCCTGAACTCTGAGGATGGTAAGGGATATGGAATTTCCAGGTTATCTGTAGCCATTGTACCAGTTCCTTAATTACCGCACTAATAAAGGCTGGTCCATTATCAGAATTAATTTGCAATGGGCATCCATATCTCAGTATTACCTCGGTAGTTAATATTTTAGCTACCGTCTTAGCATCCTCTCTGGGTGTTACAAAGGCCTCAGGCCACCGTGAGAACTGGTCTACTATCACCAACAGGTACAATTGCTTTGATCCTGTCTGGGATATGAGTAAAATCAATTTATAAATGGGTGAATGAAGCTGTGGGTGGAGGCAAATGATCATGTAATGCTTTGTTAGGTACTGTAGAGTTATTCTCTAGACACTGTATATATCTTTGTATGTATGTCTGGCAGTGTGATTTTAAGATTCTGATGCAAAAATGACACTTGCAACTGTTGCTACCCGGTCAGCTAAAGCATTACCTCTAGATATAAAATCATTGCAATTCTTGTACTTGCTATGTTTTATCAGTTATTACTAGTTTCGTTTTCAGTGTGTACTACTGGATGCAGCGGGGGGGGGGGGTTTGGGTTGCAGCTGCAGCTTCTCTCTGTCCCTGCTCTTGAGCGGGGGAAAGGGGGGGCAGAAAGGAGGGGGGTGCTTTCTGTACAGCCACATCACAAGGAGCCAAAAAGTTTGGAGACACGCCAGCATCCCCTGGACCGGAGTAGATACTACTTTGGAAAATAATGCAACGGGACACATACTACCTCCGTGATCTTGGGCACAGACCGCGGCCATGGTTTTACAGTTGTCCCTTGCATACAAATGAAAAAGTTTACAATAATCAGGTAGTCCTAAAATGGGAGCCTGCATAATGCTAACTTTTAAGGTCACAAAAGCTTTAGTCATGTCTGGAGTCCACTGAATATGCTCTGGGCTGTCCCCCTTAGCAGCCGTACGTAAAATGGAGTCATAGTGTGAGCATTCAAGGATCCATTGCCTGCAATAATTAATCATAAACATGTGTTTCCCTATTTGTATTTTGTTTTTAGTTACCTTGTGACCTTCAGCTGCTAGGTGCTGTAGCAGACTGAGTGAATCCTGTCTTTTTGGCTTCCCCGTTAGGAGTACATACCAAACAGTAGGTCCTTTTGACGTACTGAATGGGGACAGAACCATGACACGGGTCCATGACCGCAAGGCATTGGAGCACCAGTGAGTAAGCAGCTGGTGAATCCACGTAGCCTTAGGGGAAGACGGGCCCATATTATATGGCACCCATCAAAAAGTGAAAACCATAAGTAGTTGTGTCTCAAGGTCCGATGGGACCAAAAATAATGCGTTTGATAAATCAATAATAATAAATATAGTGGCGTCATGGGAAATGGCCGTAATGAGAGCAGTGATATCAGGGACAATCGGGGCAATTGGGATGACTAAGTAATTAATTGCCCTTAAATCCTGGACAAATCTACAGTCATTGTCACGTAATGGAAGGGACGTTAGCCCAATTCCATCCTGACTCTGTATCAGAGTCTAAAAGTCTGTATAAGAGGTCTGATTCATGGTGTCCTTGACACATTCACTTCAGATACATCATATATGTAGAAGGATTAATTCGGGCGTTAAGGGCTGCCTGTTTTCTCTTTCCGTATTTACTATTTGCAATCTATTAAAAAACAAACTCCGTTTTGGATCAAATTCACATACAAAATCTCTCTTCCAAATCACTTACTATATCATTCTAGGAACTATTCGCTTCAGTCCCATACTTAACTTACAATAATTCCCAACTAACACTCCACTTCTTCCTGAGACATCTCCACAAACATGTAACTACCAATACTGAAATCCACCTTAAAAAGTTCAACAACATTCCATACACATGACAGTTTTCTAAATACGACCTTAAGAATTTTCTGCAAGAAGACAGAAATTCACAGCCTTTTTTTTTTTTTTCTTCGGGACGCGGAGATAAGTGTTAGCAAGCTTTAAAATAGAATAAACACACTGTCTTACACTTACAAACAAGATAGACCATAAATCCTCCACTGTTACATATTTCTGGAAAAAGATTTCCTTTTTTTTTACATATATGCCGGCTTTAGAAATATATTTCAGTGGTGGACACGATCTCTACAGCCTTTAAAGACACAGACAACAATTCTCTAACCTGCATTTCTCAATTGTATTGCAAAGAAAATAAAGTACAGCAAACACTCACAAATTTATTTGCAGCAAAACACAAGACAATCCATCTACTTTATAAACAAAAGCAATCAGAATATTATATAAATGTATGTAAAGAGAAGAAAAAGTTCCTTTATATTTCTGTGTTCTTATCTCGTTTGCTCTTTCACGGGACCTGATGTTACGCTGTGTATATAATTACATATGACAGCTTTGGGAGGTTTAGACTGGGAAGTAACCATTTACAACTATCCTTCTAAAAAAAACTTTAGGTGGTTGTCTCAATAGACAACGTAACCTTATTTGCTATCACGTTTTTTTAATCCGAGAACAGGATTAGTCTGTACTGAGCTGAAATAGCTTGGACAGTACCGAAAGATATTCTCGAGTTAACGGGTTGCACCTAGACACAGAAACGGTGCGTCTTACAGTGTCCAGAGACCTTACTTACTTCCTGATTTTTACACAGAATAACAAAACATTTCTTATCTTAAACAGCATAGCAATACAGCAAAATTAATGAGCAAGCAAAAGCGGATTTTGGGCACTGTAAACCAAGCCGTCAAGTATATATTTATATCAATTTTATCCTTTCTATTCCCACTTTAGGAATAATATATATATATATATATATATATCCTTGATATATATATGGCCTTCCAGAGGCCTAATTTTACACTCTCTTCCTTAGAGAGTCTCCCTACCTTTAGGGATTATACCTACAGTCTACCAAAGACTTAATTCTTAATTCTCCCTACCGCAGGGAGTGTGTGCCCAACTTATATACTTATATACAGTTTACAAAGGACGACGAGAGTGGGAGCAAAGGAAGGTGCAAATAGACACAATTCACTCTACTCACCCACTCCGTCGTACTTCGATCTCTGTATCCCACTTCTGACACCAGTTTGTTGGTGCTTCCTAATCAGTAGTTGGCAGCTTGGAAACACAGGCCCAACCAGAATTCTGTAGAACTCGTACTGGATGTAAGACACACACACACAATCAGTCTCAGTACTAATTCCGTTTATTGCTACGTCATTGCATAGACTTTATACTTGCAAAAGAAGGCGGATATTAGAGCGATTTTCACAGTTCACATTAGTCGGTACAAGGACATATAATCAGGTGTTTTCTGTTTCTTAGAACAACTAGAAATGTTTTGTGTTTTAGTAAGGTCGACAAACATCTCAAGGATAGACACATGATATTATGGTTAGGCTATGTGTCAGCAAAATATGTTAACCCCTTCATTGGCAGAATATGTTAACCCCTTCACCCATATTTTCCTGTCTTCCATACCTGCTAACAGGGCCAGTCCCAAATAAAATGGCGCCACAGGAAGGAGTATTCACGGAATTCCCCATTTATCATCATCATAAATATTTTATATGTTTTTAAGAAATGCAATATATTCCTCAAGCATATGTAGTTTTTTGCCTAATCTACAATGGTCATTTAAAGGTGATACATTTGTAGAAGTTGTGTGTGTGTGGGGGAGTTATATATCTGAAGATATTTGTTGGCATTTCCTGAAGCAAGGAGCCTGCTTCTAGTCCAGTAAGGGGAGAAGTGGTATGGTGTAAGTTTCAATGTTATCCAGTTCACTTGACAAAGGCTTTCTCTTCCATAATCCTCTCTCCACTGATAGCCAATTCACACACCCTCATGATTCAGCTCTGAGGAAGTGATGCAACAAAAATCTTAAAAAATTCAGATTTCCCCCCAAAAATGCTGCTAATATTGTTAGTTTTGCCCATACTTGATACACAAGTGTTTTTTTTTATAGAAATACAATGGTCATTTAAATTGCCCACATCCATGGAGATCAATGCTTCCATTTACATAAATGCTGTCATGGCATACATCAATGGAACATGGGATTGGAAGCCATCATGGTACTCTCTGAATAGCCAGTGTTGGTTTCTACATATGGTCAGGTCAGAGCCTGACATTTAGGGCAATCCATTGTGATCTTCGTTGACATATTTAGTTAATTGTTGATTGACAAGTGTGTTAATTTAATTTCACTTCCACCATTGTTTATTCAAGAGTATAATAGTTTCCTTTGTTTAGGGGCTCAGATAGGTTGTTTGGATGTCAAGTAGATCACTGGGTGTCATCTACGATCATGAATTAGTCCATTTTAAGTAGAATATACACAACATGAAGTGTGGCCAATGAACGGACAATGTAAAGAATACATTTATGACCTCTATGTATGTATCCTTTCCTTATTTATATGCCATGTTATCGCATATTTGCCTTAAAACATTGGTCTGGTACTGAGTTTAGACTGGGGAATCGAAATGTCCTACTCAAAGCATTATACTATAGGGAGATATTACCTCTTAATTATTGTCACCTGAAACATTTTAATGCAATCTGCACAATATTTTATGCTCAAACAATTACTCCCTGGGTCAGTGGATCTTAATTTCAAAATCTTCTGTAATTCCCTCTACAAAAAGTTATCAATTATAGCTTTTTTTTTAATGAAGAAGCTACGTCAATACTCAAATATTTGAAAGGATAAGACTTTTGTGAAGGTGCTTTAGCATGTCGTAGAAGTATCTCAAGAATGCTCATAATACTTGTACAAGACATTTTATGAAGACATAATGGTTCTCAAGTGATTTCTTTTTTGACTGCTGGAACTTTATTGATGCCGACAAACTACATAATTCACACTGTAAGACGTTATGTGTGGTATAACAATAATATATTATAAATAATACCAGACATACTAAAAATGCTAATATTTACACTTTCTCTGATTGTACTTAGTTAAACACCACCAACCATACTAAAAACGTACAGCCTTATTAAATTGCGATTCAGCCAATTGAATAGGGCACATAGCATATTTTTTAACAGAAGTCTTTAGTTAGTGAAGACCTTGCTTTTGGATAGAAGTTCACTAACTAAAAACGTATGTAGAAAATTTGCTATGTGCTTATATAGAGCCCTATTCAATTGGCCGAATCGCAATTTAATAAGGCTGTTAATATTTACTCTTTCTGTGATTGTGTAATTTTACTTCCCATTGGTTTTATTGGCCCTGCAGAATATGTTGGTGCATTATAAATATTAGATAATAATAATTGTAGATCAGATAAGAAAAAAATTATTAACAGACTCTCCTTGAGTCCTTGTTTGCACTTCCTCTTAACTCACTGGTAAGATAAAGATGGATTGAACACATTACTTATCTTTCTATTGTAGTATTAATATAATTTATTTTCATTGGGGGGAAAACAACTTTTGTAATGTATAAAAAATGCTCTTCTAAATGCATGACAATGTGTTAGACGACAGTGGCCATTTAACAGATCTTTAAAAGGCCACACAAACTATGCCAAGCAAGTACATTAACAAATGAATTTTATTAAAATAGCAAGCTAAAACTTCCATTGAGATTATTAAATAATTATTTTATGTTTATAAATGAGCCTCTCCCTGCCATTCTCTGTTATCTATTACTGATAAGTGTTATCAGTTCCTTGGCGGTCACAGAGGTAGCACATGCTCATTATGTTTTAGACAGTTAGCCTCCTCAAACATTGAATATCTTCTCACCTAAACAATAATTATGGTTCCCTGGAGGTCCAGCGGTTAGGATTCTATGCTTTCACCACTGCAACCTGGGTTCAATTCCAGTTATGGAACCAAATGGTCACACCCCGCTGAAGCTATGAAAGGTTGGACCTGGTTTGTACTTGGATGGGAGGCACCTAGGAATACCAGGAGCTGTATGCTGTGGCTCACTGGAGAAGGAACAGGCAACCCACTCCAGTGTCTCTGCCATGAATACCAAGTGGGTCAGCATGGCATGTTGCAGTCCATGAGGTCACAGAGAGTTGGACATGATTAAGAAACACACAAATAGTAATTGAGTCACTATTCATGCCCACCATTGACATCTGTAAGTCAAATGGGAATACAAGCACAATGTATTGCAGGTCAGGTGTCCATAAGGCTCACTGCCACCGCTGTTTCCTTTAATATGTTAGGACACTGAAGGAGAAAACTGTTTCATTATGTCTCAATTTTACATCATTTATCATTAAATACCATACAAATGATCTTTTTCTTGAATGATAGGAAGTTTTGTTCTACAGCGGCCCTTTAAACACAGCTCTAGCCAAACACCTTTCTAAAATTACTTTCCAATTTACTTCCATTAACTTTTAATCTTTCCTCTAAACCTAATATTGCTTTATTAATTTTAAATTATGAATGAGTCAGAAAAAAGTAATTTGAATCAGTCTGAAAAAGCAATATACGAGGTGCAGAAGTAATGAGAAATGAATGGAACTGTATCTTAGTATAGATTATATTTGGCTTCTAATTTCAGAAAAGACATCCTTAATAACATCCTTAATGATATAATGTAACTAGCGAATTGCCCGTCAAAAAATGACGGCAATGAAATTGTAAGGTAGCTAATGCTGTTTAGTGTGTAATAATGAAATATATAATACATTAATAAATGAATATACTTTACCTATTTTAAAGCATTGTGTGTAAGAGCTGTGAATGTGTTTTGATGTTGCTGCAGCATTAGTGGTGTGGATCTGCTGTGTAAGCGTGCTGAATGTGTGCAGTGTAACACTGTGCGTGCGCGAGACCAAACCGTTAGCGTAGTCGTGTACTTCCGCATTGGCGTAAAATGGCGAGTAATGTGTGGTATACGTCTGTATTGGAATATCCGTAGGTGTTTTGTGGTGTTTTGCGAGTTTCTTGTGGTGTTTTGCGAGTTTAGAGTGCTGTAGCCTCGTTTTCGTTTTGTTCGGCGGCCATTTTTTCTCTCGCTTCGATTTTTTTTTAGTCTCTAAACTGTTTTATTTCGAGTAAAATCGAGGTGTAAGTTGTATTTTTGAGGTCCTGGGTGCTCCCTCTTGGTGCAGGTAAGTTTTTTATGTATGTGCTGTGTGTATGTATTGTGTTTTACATTTTGTAATGTTCGCGAGTTGCGTCCGAGTGTTGCGAGGCCGTAATGTGTGTGAACGTGTGTCGTATGTTGTTTGCGAGTGTCGTAATGTGTGTTGTGCTGTTTGGTTTGCGAGGTAAAGTTTGCGAGGGTCGCAGTTGCTGGCATGGAGCGCCGTAGGCGCTCCATGCCAGCAACTGCGGCCCTCGCTTTGCGAGGTCCTCAGGTGCTGGCATGGAGCGCCATAGGCGCTCCATGCCAGCAACTGAGACCCTCGGCCACTGCCCTCGCGAGGGTCCTCAGTTGCTGGCAAGGAGCGCCTTCGGCGCTTCATGCCAGCAACTGAGACCCTCGGCCACTGCCCTCGCTACGCGAGGGCCGCGGCTCGCTACGCGAGCCCGCAGCGTTAGCAACAACTCGTACGCTCACAACTATATATGTGATAATAATAATAATATACAGTATAATACATATATTAACAATTGTTCAGTGTATCACAATAGCTCCAAACATATTGTTTAAAGATATAGCTATGTATTAAAATAACACCATTAACATGACCCATGCATGATCCATTTAGGCTAAGGTGATGAATAAAGGACACAACGACTGAAATGGGAGAACAACGAGCCACAGCTTTATTATAAACAATTGTAAACAACAACACATAACTTTATTTACATGAACTACTGTAATCCTTTTACCGGGGGAGGAGCCCGGCCACGGACAGTGACCTTACGCCTTGGGCCCTGCCCAAAGCCCCAATGCTTATATTAAGCACGCCCTGTGAGGTAGGGCCAACGCCCACTTAGGCCAGTGGGCTGGGCAACTCACCTCGGAGTGTCGCTCACATAGTACGCAGGCCCAGATGGAGAATGCGTGCAGCCATGTATCGAACGTCCTAGGTAACCTCCTAAAGGACTTCCGCCGATCATCTCCCTCCCTGAGGCCCCTCTCGGCCACTTCCAGTTGTCTGGACATGGGGTGAAGGGAGAACAATTCTACGAATTCCCTCCTCCAGATCTTTTCTTTAACCTCTTGGGTAAGATGCGCACCTAAGTTATCCAACGAGCACAAGACTATTGGTCTCATGGCTGCGTCGGTAACCCCTGCGTTGGTACTACCAGCTACTGCAACAGGAACGCCTGCCGGCTTGGGCGACCCGACGGTCCCTATGGCCTTGGCCGGAGCAGCCCGCCCTGTCGCCACAATAGTGGATGGCTTGGGCCACGCACTCTTCGCTAGCCTGCCTATCCATGATCCCATCTCTTGCTCACTGACCGTAATGTTGTGCACAGCTAACAGGGTCTTAAGAGACCCAAAAAACCCAGCCTTTGTGTGCAGGATTTCTCTATCTCCCTTTTCTGCTGCGCAACTCCACAGTGTGCGCTCACCTGCTTCCGGAAGCCTCGGAGTGGAAACGGCCAACAGGGTATCCCTGCATCTTTCCTGACGCTCCGTGGGACTCTGACCGTCTGGCCCTCCGTGGGCTCCTCCTCTCTGATCCGGTGCAGGCACAGCTGCACAGACAGGATCTCCTGCTTCTTGATCTGGATCTCCTTCTGGACCTGTGGGTGCAAGAGGAACAGTCACTAGCTCTCCGTGACCTGCATGCCCATGCCCATACCATCCGCTCCTCCTCTGAGGAGTGGTCCTGTCACCTATGCTTGCGCGGCTGGAGTAAGCTAGCGCCGCAGCCTCTGCCGCCCCCCGTAGGGGTTCCCTTGAGACTTCATTAGGCGTTGTCACGTCTGGCTGTTGGTCGGTCTTAGACCCCTTTTGCTGTGGCCTAACCGTCTCGCCCTCAGTCTCAACTCTGGTACGTCTTAGTGGGGTGTGTGTAAATAGCAATGGACTGTACCTGCTTGTAGTCTTCCTAGCTCAAGTGGGGCGCGCCGGCCTCGCCACTGCAGCTGTTACTGGCACGTCATTGATTATGACCATGCTGTCCTGGCTGTTCATCTCGCTGAGCACTCTGTCCCTTCTCTCTCTCGTCGTCGCCATGTTCCGCTCACCGCCTAATGGGCGTCCCTGTAAAGTACCAGAAGCACTGTTAGTACGGGAAGTCCTAGGGACCGCCTGGTCGGCACCATGAGGGTCTGTAGGAGCTTTTTTAGGGCTCCCGGCTTTTTTCTTACCCCCTGCACCCCCTCTACGGGGTGGTAACGGGGTGTTTCTAGACCTTTGTCGTGGCCTAGGCCCTTTAGGCAAAATGACCGGTGGTGGCCGGAGTTCTAGGCCCTCACCTTCACCGCCCGTGGACCCGGCGCTCACCTGTCTGAGGGGTATGGGGTCCTGGCCGCCCTGACCCGTAGCCCCCTCCTCTCTCGTTGATTGGCTGAAAGGCCTCACAGGCTCCGCTGGGTCACGCAACGCTACGTGCTGACCCAGGAAGCCTGTGCAGCCTCCGCGTCATACATTATTTCTTGCAAAAGTTTTCATTTATACAGTGGGGTACAAATAGATCACTACCTTGCGATCGCTACCTTGTCGTGGTGAAGAGACTTGTGTACCTCAATGAAGCTGTGAGCTATACCATGTAGGGTCACCCAAGATTGGCAGGTCATAATGGAGAGGTCAGACAACTGACGGTCCACTGGAGAAGGAACTGGCAACCCACTCCAGTAGTTTTGAGAAACAGAAAGGGGAGGAAGACAGATAAGGATAGATAATAAGGGAGTGTCAGAAGGGAGAGTTTTTTTAGGGGAGAGACAGAAGCAGGAGATAAAGGGGTAAAAAAAGACAAGAGGGGAAGAATGAAATAGAAAAAGAGGAAGAGAGATGGAGAGACATATAGAGGGAAAAGAAAGAGATAAGGGATGAGAGAGAGAGATGGGGATAGAGAGGGTAGAGACAGATATTAAAAGTGAGAGAGAAACAGTGGGAGGATATAAATAGATCTCAGATTTAGTAGGCCTTGTTGCAGGTTTAAATTAGCACTAAAAGAAAATGGAAACAGGTAAGAGGGACAGATAGGACAGGAAGAGAGGAATGAGAGAGTGAGATAGAGAGGCTTAGGAGACAGGAAAGGCTTGAGACATGTGAGAAGGAGGAGATTTAAGGTAACATTGAGAATGTTGTGCTATTAATTTTAATACCTTTCATCTCTTTCCCAGTAATTTAAAATACAGTAGTGTGCTTATATTTGCTTTTACAGTGCTACCGAGTTTAACCGGAGTTTAACCCCCTTGCGGATCATCTCTAGTACCCACAGGATTTTTAGCTACATTTGCCAATTACGGGTGTGAAAACAATTTTGAGGAATGAGGAATTGTAATAGTGATTGTAACATTTACAGAATTGAAAGATCAAAGGTTTAGCTGGGTCGGAGTTCAGATTTTGACAGCCCTTAGGGATTTTCCGCCTGTAACCCGCATATTATTTGATGGTAGCTAAAAAAGGCCAATTTAATAGCCGTAACTTTTGCAGGCTTCTTTACAGGCTTCAGGAACTCAAAATCGCCAAATTTAAGGGGGCCCCTGGTTTCTCCCGATTCAAGATACAAACCAGAGACATCAGCAGCGGCTCAGCTGACAGCCAGAGGGAGGAGTCACAGCTTTGCTCAAACTTCTTTGTTGTGTATTTTATTGCACAAATGTTCTACAACTTATTTAATATCTGATATTCAGTTTTTTTTTTTGTTTGTTTTTTTTTATTGACACATAAGCAGTGCTCAATAACACAATATTGTTGCACTCGCAGGTCCAACACAATTTTGCATAAACAGGATTTTTTAAAAACGTTTTAGATATCTTGTACAACTTTGTTGTCAATAATGATTATCCTGTCCTGACAATTTTGGGTGTCTGCTTTATGTGTCCACCATAACCTTTTTCCGTTTTCTCAACTTTGCAGGAAACGCCTGCTAGCTATTCCTTCCCTAGCAATTGACTTCTCAATACTAAACTTGTCAAATTCTTACATGTGAGCTAACTTGTTGTCTTTCCATGTAGATATATACAGATGTTCAATTTTGCATAGCTCGAGAATTACATTATTCACCTAGTATATGGGAAGTATAACATCGAACAAACAAGTCAATGAACTTATTACCTGTATCTACCTTGCTTTTATTTTTTCCTCTTTCTTCTTGTCTATCTTCTTCAGTTTACACAATTCGCCAGTAGTTGTCAACGCCCAAGACACCCGTCACCCCGGCCTGGAGTCTCTGCCTCATCCAATTACGCCTTCCCTTCCTAGTGTACTAATTTCCACTCTAAATCAAGTTTTTGTTAAATTAAAATAGCTTTGTCCGACTCCACCCATCTGTCCCAAATTTGACTAAAAGTGGAGAGGGAGTTGTTTATTGAATGCGTAATTTTTTCATAAATCATGATGTGGTTTAATTTTTTTATAACCTCTTGGGCGTCTAAATGGGGTGATTTCCAATTCTTTGCAATGTGGCTTTTGGTTGCCAGCATGACCATTTGTATCCACTTGTTATGGTTCTTATTAACGTTCAGTACTGGCATTCCCAGTAAGCATGTCTCCCTAGAGGGGTGTATTTCCCTGTCTAATACCTTAGTGATCATTGCAGTTACCCTTCGCCACAGGGCCTGTACTTTTGGGCAGTCCCACCAAATGTGGCCACAGGTTCCTCTATCTGAGCAGTTCCTAAAGCACTCAGGAGGGGAAAGCGGATTTATCTTATTTAGCCTGTCAGGTGTCATGTATACCCTGTGTAGTACTTTAGTTGCTGTTTCTAAATAGCTAAAGAAGAGGGAGCCTTTAGTCAGTGCCTTGTGTATTTTTCCCCATCTCTGGGTGTCCCATTCTACTCCCATTTCCTGTTCCCATTGTAGGACATGTTTAGGCTTTTGTTCTTTAAGTGGCTTGTTGGCAAGCGAGTAAAGGGTACCAATTATGCCTCTGGCTAGGGGATTCTGCGCACATACTTTCGCAAACCAGGTGTCCTGTGGGGGACCCCAGGATTTGACCAGTTCTTGGACCCTGTGGCATATCTTGTTATAGTTAAATATCTCCCTGTCTGGTAGATTGTACTTATTTATGAATTGTATAGAGGTTAAAAGTTTGCCGTCTTGGAACCATGCCCCTAGCAGGTCTAATTTCCGCGAGAGCCACCACGCTTTTGAGACCCCCACTAATTCCTTCATAATCTGGGACCCCGAAAGGACTGGCGTGAGAGATGAAAGGGAGTGTGTTAACTGCCGCTTGGAGTTCGCCCCTCTCCACTCCTGCAGGGATAATTTAATCATTGGATTATTGTAGCCTGATTTTGCTATTGGGGGGAGTGTCGGGGACCAAATTATATTATCCCATTTGTAGGGTTTCATTTGATAGTTCTCTAGGGATACCCACATTGGTTGGTGTTCACTGGAATGGGCTTGTGGTAGGAAGGAAATCTGGGCTGCTTTAAAGTAGTGTATCAAATTTGGGCACGCCAAACCCCCTGCTTCTCTGTCTCTATACATTAGGGACTTGTTGATTCTCGGGTGTTTATGTTGCCAGATGAATCGGAATACCGCTTTTTGGAAGCCATCTAGATCTCCTCTATGTATTCTAATCGGGAGTGTTCTAAAATAGTATAAGATTTTGGGTAACATGTTCATTTTAAAAGCGTTTATTCTTCCTGTCCATGACAGGTTGTATCTATTCCACCTAAGTAGATCTGTTTGTAATTTTTTGTAAAGGGGGATATAATTTTCTTTGTATAAAGCTGACAACTCTGGTGTGAGGTTAACTCCTAGATATTTGATACTTCCCTTTGGCCATGAGAACGAGTGTCCCTCTTTTAGGGCTTGTACCTGGTCTGAGGACACTCTCATGCATATTATTTCAGAGGCCTGACAAGTTCCCAAACCGGGACATTAAGTCCATAAGGGCTGCTATTGAGGTTACCGGTTTTGTAAGCGTGCGCAAGATGTCATCTGCGAACAAACTGCATTTCATTTGTTGACATCCCACCTCAATACCCTGTATGGTGGGGCATGTCCTAATGGCCTGAGCGAGAGGTTCGATGGCTAGAGCGAATAGTAGCGGGGACAGGGGGCATCCCTGCCTCGTACCTCTCTGGATGTTTATAAGATCTCTATTAGCCCCTGGAAGCCTAAGGCTTGCCGTCGGTGCTTTGTATAATGTATTTACTAGATTTGTAAATTTGCCTCTGATGCCGAATTTATCTAGAACCGCATGTAAATAAGGCCATTCAACGGAGTCGAATGCCTTTTCTAGATCTAAGGCTACCAGACTGCGAGGTATATTCGCCTTTTTAGCTATGTGGGAGACATTTAGAATACGCCGTATGTTATCCCCAGCTTGTCTGTACGGCACAAAGCCCACTTGGTCTTTGTGTATTAGTTTGGGGAGGAATTTGGCTACCCTTGCCGCCATTAGCTTAGATAGGATTTTAATGTCCCTGTTTAACAGGGATATTGGCCTATAGTTCCTTGGATTTAAAGTAACCTTTCCTGGTTTAGGGATAAAGACTACATCTGCCTGGTTTAGCTCGACTGGCATTGGCCTAATAGCATCTCATTAAATAATTTGCTTAGGTGTGGGGCAAGGTGTCTTGCAAGGCTTTTATAATATAAGTTTGAGTAGCCATCCGGGCCAGGGGCTTTTCCTGCTTTAAGCGTTTTTATAGTGTCAATAACTTCGGACAGGGTTATCTCTGCATTTAGGGAGTCTAATTCCCCCTCCGAGATTTTGGGAATGTCTAGGCTGTTAAGGAATTCCTGCACTGTGAAGTTATTGGCTTTTGTTTTTGCCGAGTAGATTTCTTGGTAGCACTTGTGGAATGTCTTTTTTATTTCCGATTGGTTCATTGTAATTTCTCCACTTTCCGTTTTAATTTTGGTGATATGAGTTAAGTTTTTCTTTAGGTTGAGTCTGCGTGCAAGCATAGGAGAGGGCTTGTTACCCTGGGCGTAAAACCTATGCCTAGTTTTCCTAAGGGTCTGTTCAGTTTTAGCGGCTAGTACAGAATCTAGTTCTAGTCTAGCGTTGTCTAGCTGGGTTCTAGAGACCCCAGGAGCTTTGGCCTGAATTGCTTTTTCCAAGTACTGTAGTTTTTTATATAAGTCATTTTCTTTTTGAATGCATTGTTTCTTTCTGGCAGCTGCCATTTTAATTATGGTGCCTCTAATGTATGCTTTGTGCGTACCCTATATTTGCCTCGGGGACCATGCTTAACGTGAAGTAATCTTGAATGTCATGTTCTATTTGAGCTAGCGATCCGGGATTGGTTAGAAGCGCCTCGTTTAAGCTCCACTTCCCAGGGGTTGTGAGACTAAGTCCCAGTTGAATTTTGATGCTAACTACCGCGTGGTCAGACCAAGGGCAAGGGTGGATCTGGGCATCCACTGTGTGGTTGAATAGCGAGGTATGAGTTAGGAGAACATCTATTCTGGAATAGGAATTGTGAGTTGGGGAGTAATAAGAATACTCCTTTTCCGAGGGGTGTAGTCCTCTCCAGGCATCAATCAACTCTAGCTCCCTCATTTGTGTGTGAATTGTTTTGAGCTGTTTCATGTTACGCGTGGGATGGGTTGCTCTTGATCTGTCTACAGAAGGCTCGAGCGTAAGGTTAATGTCACCTCCTAGTATGATTCTGCCCCAGTCTTTTTGCTTCAAGGTACTTAGTAATTTAGTGAGGGCTCTGGTGGGCGCTGTGGTAGGGGCATAGATATTAACCAATGAGATTCTGAGGTTTAGGATGGTTCCTGTTAAAATTAGAAAATTACCCTCTTTGTCTTTGGTTTGTTTTTCGACTACAAATGGGAAATCACGGTGTATTAATGTAGCTAAGCCTGCTTTTTTGCTTTTCTGGTTGCAAGTGTAGAATACTGGGAATTCCTTGTGTAGGTAGGTGGGTACTTTGCCCTGGGCGAAATGGGTCTCTTGCATAAATATGACAGATGGATGGAATCTTTTATAGAACAGGAAAGCTTTGCATCTTTTAAATTGAGAGTTGAAGCCCCTTACATTGTGTGTTAAAAAGGTGTGCTCTACATCAGCCATTGTTTTTTTGTGTAGTTAGCTTTATATGTTCTCAGTGGGGAGTGTGTGGCGGTTAGGTTACCTGGATGTGGAATGCTGAAGGACCGTGACCTGCGCCGGGAACCTCCCTTGGGTGTCTTGGGCGCCGAGACCACCTGTAACCTGGATAGACTAAGAAGAAAAGCAAAAGAGATACAGAAGCTTAGATTCAACATTTCAATAAACTGGTTAAAACATGTCCTAACAATTTGGTAGTTTCCCTGTCTCCCTACCTGTTTCCATACCTTGAGGCCAGTAGCTATTGCTCCCATTACTGGGTTTGACCTCTTAGGGAGAGGACTCCCTCCTGGGGGTTCTACCTGGGGAATTGTTAAGGGCTCAAAACTCCCCTTAATCTTCATCCCTCCAAATCATTTAAGTCACCTCAAGAGCTCCGCTACAGCTAGATCTGCATATCTGTATATAACAATCTATCTGTCTCTAACATAACTTAAACATTTTAGCTATTTGCTGCAATTTCTTCGGCTCAACCTGCTCATGGGGAAAAAAAAGTGTTCAATACTCTCTCAATGATCAGCATCAGGATCCTCGCAGTCGGCTGACGGAGCGGTGTCCAGACCTCCTCCTGTAGCTTGCTCCATGAGAGGCCCCCTACTGAAGGCTGCTGTTTTTGGTTTTTTGGCCGATACTTGCCACATCTTGGCAAGACTGGGTCTGGGTCTTGAACTTCTCCTTTCAGCGTCTCTATCCTCTGCTAGTAAATTTAGCTTTCTCAGGAGGATCTCAGCTTCTTCCACTGTGTGTACTCTGTAAGTGGATCCGCCCCGCTGGAAAATTAGTGAAAATGGAAAACCCCACTTGTAGAGGATTTTGTGGCTGGACAATATCTCCAGCATGGGTTTCATCTCCTTCCTTTTCTGCAGTGTGGCCGGAGCCAAGTCCATGTATACTTGTATAGATGAGTTGTCCGGGCCTTTGATTTCTTTGAGCCTTCTCGTTGCTGTGAGTATCAAGTCTCTTGCGCTTTGTTTGGCAAACCTTATTATTATATCCTTAGGTTGGTTGTTAGCTTTTTTGGGCCAAGGGCCCTATGCGCTCTTTCAATAGCCCAGTCTGCTTCGCTGCTTGTGGGAATGATCCCAAGTATGACCGCTTTTGAGTACTGCAGTATGTCTGAGATGCTGCTTGGGACATTTCTCAGTCTTATGTTATGTCTTCGTGACCGGTTTTCAAGATCTTCAACCTTTTCAGTCAGCTCTTTTATCTGTGTGGAGTGTTGCGCCATTACCTCTTGATCATGCATCTGGGCTTCTACTATCTGGTCTGTTTGCTCCTCTAACAGCTGCGTTCTTTGTCCCAGGCCATGCAGCTCCTTTTTCAGGTCAGTGATAGCAGTCGTCATTAGTTCTTGGAACATCAGTTTTATTTTTTCCATGTTTTTGTCTGTTAGTTCCACCTGAGCATGTGCTACTTCCGGCTCTCCCTCTCTGACCGGCGAGTTTGAGTTGTGCGGGAATAATGACGCATCGTTTGGAGCTTTGTAAAACTCCTGGATGTTTCTACTCGCTTGATTCTTTTTGGGTTTGGTGCTGCTGCGAGCCGCCATGATGCCGCCTTGTCCTGAGGGTGTGATCTATAGAGGTTGCCGTCTTCTGACTCTGTGCTGTAGGTGAAGCAGGCTAGGGATTTTGCTTAGTTGAGCATGAGAGTTTAGGTGGGCTAGAGCTTTTCTGGTAGCCGGCTCATGTAGGTGACTTGCGTAATTCAGTGAGCTAATGCATCATGCTTTTTGAATTGTTTAACATATTTACAATCCTAGTGAAACTTGTCTGGATAAGTCTTGCCAGCTTATTTGTGACATACTTCTCACAACTTGTTGTCGTTTATTAAGTTAGGAGAGATGCTGGGTTGTGATTCTGTCTCTTAAATCTTTTAACCCCTTTTAATCTTAATCTTTGCACAGATGCATTGGAGGCAGTAATTGTGCTGTTGTAGGCTGTCCAGTTGGGGACTCCCCTGTGGGGCTTTAAAAGGCTGCTGTTAGTGCTGTCTGGGACCCATTTTGGAGCCTTGTCTGGGGGCGGGCCCCTCTTGGTGTATGTGTCTCAAGATGGCCTCCTGCCCCCTCTAAGTAAATAGAGTTGTGCCACTTTAGATGTTGGGGTCTAGGCTGCCTCTATTATGCTTATTTTTGCTTATGCACTACTTGTGTAGGGATGGTGAGGGAGGGATCTGGTGTAGTGTGTCCCTCTTACCTCCCAGAGTAGCCTCTCAATGGAGTCTGGCACCTCTTTCAGTCTCTGGCACAAGCTCAGTGGGGGACCAGGTGGTGGAGGCCTCAACCACTTACTTTGATCCAGTGGTAGGTGATGCTCGTTGGGGGTTAAAAGTGGGCTTCTGGGCTGCTTGGGTTGCCCCTGCAGCACTTCTCTGCTGTGCAGCTGCTGCTGCTGCTGCTGCTGCTGCTGATCGCCAGGGAGGCCGGATGCACTAGGCCTCAACCATGCCGCGTGTTAATTAGCCCCGATTTTCGCAATTCTTCTTTACTCCTCTTCCCCTGCACCCCCTTACACTTGTGCTGGTGTTTAAAGGTTTTTTTTTGTGGGGGATTAGGGCAGATTACCCTGGATTGAGTGGGTATTGGGATGGAGCTGATGTCTGGCAAGTCTTGCTGTCCCGTTAGGCCACGCCCCCTCCACATTCAGTTTTTTTTATCACAGTTGTTTTAAGAATATTTAAAAAATTAGAATATTTCATATTTACAAAAATTGACATATTTAACAGTATATTCAATTTTATGTTATTTTGAGTAACTAAACTTGATAATGCCCATTTTTTTTAGAAAGTTAAATCTTTTACATTTTTTTATCTTTTATATGAAATTCTTTAGCGCATGCATCCCTTTGCATTTGTCAGCTGATTATACTCTTTCTTATGAAGGTGTGTCCTTGTAAACAAATGAGCTTTCCATTACTGAGAGCTCTAACATTTAAAGGTATATGCAAGTGAGTTGGGTTATTAATGCATCGGATAGAGGAGAAATGTATACTCTCTGAAAATAATTGTTTTCATGAAAATATTCAAAAGTAAACAGTTAAACCGTTAGCCTGAAGTTTGCTGAATTTCTTGCATTTGTAAAGAGTTTTCTCTCAATGTTGGCACCCCCTGAAATTCCCAGGCAATATTAGCATAAGTAATACATTGGATGGTTTTGGCCTGGGAATTGTGCAGACATGCTCAGTTAGCAACTGAAGTCTTCCCTACTGTGGGAAGTCACATGATTGCAGACACTTTCCTTTCCTGTAGCCAATCAGCAGCTTTTATATCAGGTACATTTTTTTAATGAAGTACCCGATATGCACAGTGTCATTGCTGGGGTTGTCTACATTACCCCAGCACATTTTTTTATTTTCTACAAAAAAATTTTTGCATTTTTTCATGCAAACATTTTTTGCTATGTGGGTTATGATGCATTCTACAGGATGCATTCATAACCCACCTCACTTGAATATACCTTTAAAGATCCCACATTTCCACTTTTTATATAGAACTTCCTGTGCAATCAAAGTCTCCTACCACTTCAGGAAGTTGACTACAGTGAACTAAAATGGTGGATGCCACAGTAGAATAACTGCATATAAAATGTGATATATTACATTGTAATATTATATTTTCCATTCCAACACATATTGCATATTTCCCAGTGTAGTTGTTCAAACCAGTATATAAATATAACAATAATAAAAAATATCCAGACCTAAAAGTTTGACATTTACTTAAAATAAAAGCATCTAAAACTTGTGAACGCAAATATTGTTTTCTGTTCCATTGTGTGTTTTTTTTTTTTTTTTGGTTTTAAATATGACATCTGCCAAAAAATAATTTTATTTTTCCCCAAGGTGCTCAAACTTGCCAAACCAGTTATAAATGAAACTATTTTTTATTGGATGTACTTTGTTTAATGAACCATGATGGGTTTTGCAGTTAAAAATGTTTCTTCATTGTGATGTTTATTTATGGACAATATTTTGAATACCGTAAAAATGAAAATGAGGGATTTTTAGCCTTTTATGGTGATATAACAGTGTATGTATGTTTTATACCTTCAGATGTCTAGGAAAATTTCAGTTTTGTGAAATATGTAAGACACTAAAAAGACGATTTACTATTAAAAATGCAGATGCATGTGTACAAAGTTAATTTAAGAATTAAGAATTTGTTTGCGTATAAAATATTCCATCTTGTCTGGCTTCAGCACTTCCTTCTAGTTCACAGCTTGAAGACGGTGGAGATTAGGGTAGAGGAGGAGGGAGAAAATATGGTGATTTGTTATATCATTGGAGCCTTTTTACTGTCGACGCGGAGGCTGTACAGGCCCGCAGCGTCTCGTGACCCAGCGGAGCCTGCAGGCGCATCAGCCAATCAGGAGCGGCGGGGGGCGGGGCTTCCGCCGCATTCGCGCGCCGGGAGTCAGTTCGGCGCGGTCTCCATGGAAAACGGACGGAGGTCTGAGGGCTCCTGCACATATTTATCAAGTAGGAGGTTTAAAGTCTGAGATTACACCCCAGCTTTAGAGAAGCATATAAGGGGTAGTGTGAGAGCGCTGTCTGTGTGTGTTGTGTGTCTTTTTTGTGTCTTTTCCTGTCTCGTGGTCCGTTTTGTTTTTGTCCAGGGGGGGCTTTGTGTGCCTGGGGCATGGATGCTTTAGAGCTAGAGGCCTTGTTGGCTGATGTTAGGACCCGTGCCTTAAGCCAAGGGGTCAGGTGGGTGCAGGACAGGCTGGGCCCTCCCATGCCTTCTGTAGGAGGCCCCCATTACATTGGACAGGCTCAGCATGTAGTTGCTGGAGGCCTAGACAATATTGGGGGTGCTGGTGGGCTTGTCTCCCCCCCTTTTCATGCAGAGCCATTAGACCACCGTCCAGTGGATGACCAGGCCACGGGCGACAGGGGTAATACGGGGCAGCTTAGCCAAGATCCTTTACCCCTCAGACAAGAGAGAGCCGGGCCCGCGGGCGGTGAAGGTGAGGGCCTAGAACTCCGGCCACC
This sequence comes from Discoglossus pictus, assembly GCA_027410445.1. Classification (NCBI taxonomy): domain Eukaryota; kingdom Metazoa; phylum Chordata; class Amphibia; order Anura; family Alytidae; genus Discoglossus; species Discoglossus pictus. The sequence continues at coordinate 378,345,290 of CM050167.1, forward strand.
ACCAGTCATTTTGCCTAAAGGGCTCCGGCCGCGGCAAAGGTCAAAGAACACCCCGTTACCACCCCAAAAAGGGGGCGCAGGGGGTAAAAGTAAAGACAGGAGCCCTAAAAAAGCTCCTACAGACATAAAAAGTGCCGACCATGCGGTCCCCTCTAATCCCAATGGTAACAGCGCTTCTGGTGCTTTGCAGGGACGCAGCCGCGGCAGGAAGATGGACACGGGTACTACACGTGAGAGAAGAGACAGAGTGGTCAGAGAGATGGTCAGCCAGGACAGCATGGTCATGATCGATGACATGCCCGTAGCAGCGGCGGTGGCGAGGCCAGCGCGCCCCACCAGAGCTAGGAAGAACACAAGCAGGTACAGCCCGCTGCTATTTACCCATACCCCTTTAAGACGACAGAGGACAGAGACTGAGGGCGTTACGGTTAGGCCACAGCAAAAAGTGACTAATCCTGACCCACAGGTAGACTTCACAACGCCCCAGGCAGTCCCCAGGTTATTGGTGCAAAGTGCAGAGCCCGCGGCACTAGCGCATTCCAGCCGCGCAAGCTTAGGTGACCAGGACCAGTCCTCAGGGGAGGAACAAGCGGTATGGGCACAGGCATGCAGGTCACGGAGAGCTAGTGACTGTTCCTCTTGCACACACAGGTCTGAACGGCGATCCAGATCCAGGAGCAGGAGATCCTGCCGATGCAGCTGTGCCTGCGGATCAGAAAGAGGACGGAGCCCGCGAGGGCCAGACGGTCTGAATCCCCAGGGCGTCAGGAAAGACGTCGGGACATCCCGTTGGCCGTATCTACTCCGAGGCTCCCGGAAGCAGGTGAGGCAGTTGGTGGAGTGGAGGAAGCTGATAAATGCATACTGCCATACACTAAAAAGGGATTTTTGGGGTCCCTTAAGGCCCTCTTAGCCACACATAACATTGCGATTAGTGAGCAGGAAATGGGTACGTGGTTAGGCGGGCTAGCCAAAGGGGCCTGGGAAGAGCAGCCCAGTAACGTAGGCAATATAGGGACAGGGGCGTTAACCCCCCCGGTCACTGTGGGGGATCCGGGGCCGCAGGCGGGCAAGGTTGTAGCCTCAGACGCAGCCATGAGACCGATTGTCTTATGCGCGCTGGACAACTTGGGAGCACATCTGCCCCAGGATGTCAAAGAAAAAATTTATAGGAGGGAGTTTGTTGAATTGTTTTCCCTGCTGCCCATGTCTAGGCATTTGGATCCAAGTGAAAGGAGCACACGGGAGGGTTCTTACAGGAGGTTGCCTAGAACCTTCGATACGTGGCTTCAGGCGTTTTCTATCATGGCTTGCGTTCTATGCAAGCGCCACCCGGAACAATGCCCGGGGCTGTTCGTGTACATAGACCAGATACGAAACGCTCACAAGGTGTACGGGGGTACGGCGTGGTGGCGGTACGATGAAGAATTTCGCCAGTATCTGGCATCTAGGCCAGCCATGGTATGGAGCGATAAAGCGGTAGCACACTGGCTTAATATTATGACACCCGTGCGTGCCATGCCGCCCTTTTGGGCCGGGGGTGGTGGGGTCAGGAGTCCCACCGCCAACTAGGCCGCAGGTGCCAAGTCCTGTTTTGCCTACAACGAAGGGGTATGTAAATGGGCTCCCAACTGCAGGTTCAAGCACGTGTGCTCCAACTGTGGCGGAGAGCACCCTCTGGCCAGATGTGCTAGGCCAAAGGACAACAGGGCGGAGCCCGCTGCCAAAGGGCAGGATGCCCATACACCTCCCCGGCATGCTGCCATGGCTAAGGCGCTACGGTAGGTCGGCGGGCAACAGTGCAGCGGGTCGCCTCCTTGAATTGGGTTTCCAGGAGGGTTTTCGTATCCCGTGCACAACAGAGGTGCGAGGGTCCATGGCCCCCAACTTACGTTCTGTGCGGGAATTTCCAGGGGTAGCAGAAACTAAGGTTCTCAATGAGGTACAACTGGGAAGGATGGCGGGGCCATTCGTTTCCCCCCCCCCATTAGAGATCTTGTTGTTTCCCCCCTAGGCGTCGTTCCCAAGAAGGAGGCTGGAAAATTTAGATTAATCCAGCATCTGTCTTACCCGAGGGGCGGGTCAGTAAATGACGGCATTGCAAGAGAGTAATCAGCAGTGTCTTATGAATCTTTTGACTGGGCCACTGACATGGTCAGGTGGGGGGCGGCGCGGGCGCGCTCATGGCAAAAGTTGATATAGAAGCAGCCTTTAGACTATTACCGGTGCATCCAACGAGCCACAGGCTCCTCGGTTGCCGAGTCGATGGAAAATATTTTATTGACCTTTGTTTCCCCTTGTTTTGCTCCATATCGTGTGCATATTTCGAGGCGTTCAGCTCATTCTTGCAATGGGTTGCATGCAATGAATCCGGGTACAGGAGCATAACGCATTACCTGGACGATTTTCTGTTCGTTGGTCCGGCTGGGCAGGACACCTGTCGGTTTATGTTAGAAGTATTCACCAAAATCTGTAGGGATTTTGGGGTGCCGCTGGCCCATAACAAAACTGAGGGCCCCACGGAAAGGTTGATTTTCCTCGGGATACAGATAGATTCCAAGACAATGGAGTGTAGTCTTCCCTTGGAGAAGGTAGTAGACATGAGAGAGGAACTTAGTGCATTAGGGCATGCACGTAAGGTCACCCTTCGGTGGTTACAGTCCATCAAAGGAAAGTTAAACTTTGCTTGTAGGATTATCCCCATGGGAAGGGTATTCTGTAGGAGATTGTCGCTTGCTACGGTGGGTGTTAGTAAGCCGCATCATTTCATAAAAGTGTCACAGGCCATGCGGGACGACGCACGGGTTTGGTCGGTATTTCTGGCTGAGTTCAATGGTTCGGAGATCATCCAGAAAAGGCGTACTAATAGCGCTGACCTAAAGCTTTTTACCGGCGTAGGAGTGGGATGCGGCGCCTTTTTTCAAGGAAAGTGGTGCGCTGCACCATGGCCGGGTGAATGGGAGGTGGCAGGTCTCACAAAGAACCTGACATTCCTCAAACTTTTTCCCATGGTAGTAGCGGTACACTTCAGGGACCAGCGTGTCCTGTTCCATACGGAAAGTAGGGGGGTTGTTCAAGCAGTGAACACCCTCACGGCAACGGCCGTGCCGGTAGTAAGACTACTCCGGCACTTGGTGCTGTGTTGCCTGCGCCAGAACATATGGTTTCAAGCGAGGCAAGTAGCAAAAGTGGAGAATGGCATTGCTGACGCCCTTTCTCGGTTTCAGGAGGAGCGATTCAGGGCTCTGGCCCCCCGAGCCAACATGCTGGGGGAGGCCATTCCCGAGGAGATCTGGGAGCTTGGAGCAGCCAGGTGACGAGACTCGTTAGACAGTCTGTTGCCCCGGCAACATGGGCGGCGTATAAACGCGTATGGGCCAAATGGAACGACTTAGTAAAAGCGGCAGGGGGGTCCACATCAGAGGATAAGACCCTAGGGATACTGCTATGGTTTCTGCTGCGGTGTGCTGAAGAAGGCGAAAGGAAAGCAGTAGTAGATAGACAGGTCACTGCCCTGGCTTTTATGTTTAAGCTGGCGGGGCAGAAGGACCTTACGAAGGAATTTATAGTGCGCAAGGTGGTGCGCGGGATGTTTAACGGGGATCGCAGGCCAGACACTAGGCGGCCGATCACCTTCGCATTGTTACTGCAAATGGCGCAGGTGTTGGGAGTTGAATGTAGGACCCCTTTTGAATCTCTGCTTTTCCGTACTGCTTTTTCCCTGGCGTTCTTCGGAGCATTCCGAATAGGGGAGTTAGTTGCGAGCAGCAGACACGGTTCAGGGGGCCTCCAGGTGGTGGATACCTGCCTCAGGGAAGGCATGGTGGTGATATGGCTCCGGAGGTCTAAGACCGACCAGCAGGGAAAAGGAAAGGAGGTGGTGTTACACCAAGTAGGCACAGAGTGTTGTCCCTACGGGTGTATGTTGGAGTACCTTGGTAAGCGACCGGTGCGACGGTGTTCGCTGTTGGTTCATGCCGATGGGACGGCGTTATCCCGGTATCAGTTTGAACGGATGCTAAAAGTTGCACTACACAGCCTGGGCTTAAAGGGGTCGGAGTTCGGAACGCACTCGTTCAGAATAGGGGCTGCGACCGAAGCAGCTAGATTAGGCTTACCTGATGAGGCAGTCAAGCGTATTGGTAGATGGCAATCAGAACGTTTTCGGTCTTACATAAGACCCAGGGCTGTAATCTAACGTCTGTTGCTTTCTGCTTCCAGGCGGTCAGAAGCAACTGTGGATTGTGGGCCACTCGTACGTGTACTGGGCCCACAGGTTAGCTGCAGTTATCGAAGGAAGGACACAACTGGGTTTCCCTGTTACGGACTTACACGTACGGTGGTTCGGGGTTCGGGGCCTCCGGTGGGCCCAATTGGATGAATTGTTGAACACCTGCAGTCAGCGGTATGGTCAACCCACAATAATTATAATACATGCCGGCGGTAATGATTTAGGGGCAGTTCCCATGCGCAGAATGCTGAAGGTGATGAAAAGAGACGTGGAGAACTGGACCAAGAAGTTCCCGGGGACATTCCTGATATGGTCTGAAATGATAAAGAGAAGATCTTGGCGGAATGCTCGTGACCCCGTCGGGCTAGATAAGGCACGGCAGAAGATTAACCAGCAGCTGTCTAGTTTTATCCGCAAGCTAGGTTTCCTCGCCATCAGATACAAAGAATTCGAGCCGGCCGGTGCGGATGATTTTTTCAGTTCGGATAAGGTTCATCTTACCGAGATGGGGTTGGAGTTGGTCACTTTAGAGTTTAGGGAGAGTGTGGTTCGGGCCTTGGCTTTAATTAACAGCAGGGGGGGATCGCAGGCTCAGGAGGAGTCCCTCGCTTGCTCTGTGGCGGGAGGTGAGTTGCCCGGCCCACTGGCCTAAGTGGGCGTGGCCGTACCTCACAGGGCGTGCTTAAAATAAGCATTGGGGGCTTTGGGCAGGGCCCAAGGCGTGAGGTTACTGTCCGTGGCCGCGCTCCTCCCCCTATAGTTGGAATATGTTAATATGCATAATATATGCAAGTTCTAAGTTATGTAAATTGGTTATTTACAATAAAGCTGTGGCCCGTGTTTTCTCCCAAAACAATCGGTTTTTGTGTCAATTATTTAGTATAAGCCAAAATGGATCATGCTTGGGTCATGACCTATCCCATTCTTTTTGATGTCTCTAACCATTTTTTATTTGTTCTCTGCCCACTATCCTTATTTTCTTATTTGTTTTACACTCTGCTATTCTATCTATACCAGATAATTTGAATTATTTTAAGAGCACACAGCATTGATGAGCTTACCAACCCTCCACCCTATGGCTTTTTTAACATCTGAGTCACACATAAGAAACAGCAAGCTTTTGTTTCATTTAAATAGGAAAAACAAGTAGGTTACTGAAGTTCCCTGATTTCATATATTCATCCAGTAAGAAATGTCCATAGTCATTAATGTACAAACATGTAGTTAGAGTTTGAGATATATAAAATTATATATATATGAATAATCATAGTGTTGCAGTATATAGTCATACCTTTTTTATTGGACAAACTTATTCATAATATATCGATGAGCTTTCGAGAGATCAACCTCTCTCTATCAAGTCAAAAAGCAATACTCAATATATATATATATATATATCTACATATATTAAAGGTTTTCCTATTTTCAGAAGAGTATAATTTAAATATAAAGGACAACATGGTTACTTAAAGGGACATGGAAGGCTCCCTGTTTTAAATATTAAAATAATCTACCTAATAATCTATGCAAAGTTCCACCCCCAGTAGCTCATGTATATATTGTTTCTATAGTACTAGATGTACTAGTCAATCACAGAAAGTGTCTCGTCAGTATGTTGCTGCATTGCTGCTAAGACTTAGGGCCATATTAAATTAGAAGCCCGGCACTGGTACACCAGCAAGGCCTGCGGGCTTGAAATTCTCCAACAGAGCTATTACATTCAACCATGCCGTGACCAACATGCCTAGAGACGCAAACCCGTAAACCATTCTTGCGTACGTTGGATGTGCGGCTGTGATCAATTAGTCAAACCTGTAGTCATCATTATGTCATGACTATGGGTTTTCGTCATCATTATGTCACTGAAATATGGAGGTTAGATTTCAAAGCCTTACGGGTTTCAATTAGGAGTTATGATCGGACCCACATTCCAGAAATATTGCAATATTAATAAATCAGTAAATATGATATTCTAGTCTATGCGAGTTCCATTATATGTATTAACACATTGATTGCTATAACACGTAAATTACACATTAAAAAAAGTATTTTATATTGCAGATTTCGAGTTTAAGAATGTTGTGCTGTTCATTTTAATAGCTTTCCTCACTTTACCTTTTATTGAAAATATAGTATTGTATATATATTTGCATTTGCAGTGCTACAGACAGGACTTTAACCATCTTGTGGGTCCTCACTAGTACCTGTTGGCTTTTTGTCTCCATTTGCGGGGTTACGGGTTTGAACTCCAGTGGATTCGTAGCAATTTAATAGCGATATTGTAACATAACAGTTACGGGCTTGACAGATCAAAGGATTTGCGGCAACGGAGTTCAGAATTCGACAGCCCGTAGGGTTTTTTCGCCTGTAACCTGCATGTCGTTTGCCGGTAGCTTTACGAGGCCAATTTAATACCCGTAACAGGCTACGGATTTACGCGTTGGGGGAATTTAATAGGACTGCAAGTCCTACAGAAACATTGACGAAGCTTTACAGGCACTGTTTGGGTAGTACCAAACGTGTTAAAGGTATATGGAAGGTTCCCAAATTTTACTAGATATATAATATCCCTATGTATCTATTTACTTTTTTCATTTTATTAAGAAGTGCTAATAATATCTGTTTTTACTGCCTAAAATCAACCAAATGGTCCCTGTTTGGATTTGCAGACACAGACTCTGGATGTGTTGTAGGGTCCTAGCCTATCAGGGACCACGTCTCAGCACTACGTTGTATAATGTTTCCGAGAGATGGTCACTGATTGGTTAGTATGAGACACAGCACAGGAAGTACAGCGTCTGTGTCTTTGTGAGCTGCAGAGGGTAGACCCATGATTTTGGCAGTAAAAACAGAGCTTATAAAAACTTCTTAATAAAATAAAACACATGTCTGTAAGTGGATACCCCGGGATATTATATACCTAGTAACTTCCAGGAACCTTCTGTATCCCTTAAGGTTCAGGTGTATTGGATTTGGTTCCTGCTTCTAATTATCCTGGAGATAAATGCTCAGATAATGTCGGGAGATGGGAAAGGTTATAACCTCGTATTCCAGAGGGCTTAAAAAGATATTCTATATATCTGTTCAGCATCTGTGGGATGCAATAAGTAGCTAGTTAGGATAAAGCGAGGTTTAAGGACTAATAACCCATTAGTTATAATGGCATCCAGGAATGCGATCAGGCGCACAACTATACGACTAATGTTTTTTAGACTGAATTTATAATGCATTTTGCCGGTTATATTTAGCTATTAGTTTTATGGCGGATCAAATGACTTATTTGTGTAACTCTGCCCTCTGGTCTACAGTTTTGCCCGGCGGATGCCCGCTGGATGCCAAGTGATTGTCTTTTTAGGTTTTGAGAGCTTATTATCTCACATATGAGCGGATAATTTAGTGATATTATTCAATGGAATTACAATTTGCACGTAGACAAAGATGGTCCAATTGTATTTGATAAATACTTCACTTTTTTATGAAGTTTTATTTAGAGGGATTTCGTTTTTTTTCATTCCCGGAAAGATTCTCCAGTAATTTTATATAAGGTGACAAACCAAAGGTCGCATTTGTCTGGAAAATGTTAAGTACAGTTTAAGTGCAGTTGTTTATAATTAAAGTGCCTTAAAATGTGATATAGAAGTTAGACGTGTTTTATGTATAAAATAACTGAAGGATTCACCCTCTGAGGTGATGGACTTCTTCACAGCAATTTTAAAGGGACATGGATGTACAATATACCTCTAACCCTCAAGGAAGATGTGAGATGTTAGATAGATAGAGATAGAGAGATAGAGAGATATAGAGATATAGATAGATAGATAGAGAGAGAGAGAGAGAGAGAGAGAGAGAGAGAAAGATCAAGAGAGTGAGATATAGAGGTAGACAGATAGATAGTGATAGATAGAGAGAGAGAGAGAGAGAGAGAGAGAGAGAGAGAGAGAGAGAGAGGTAGAAAGATAGTGATAGATAGATAGATCAATAGATAGATAGATAGATAGATAGATAGACAGACAGATAGATAGACAGATATATATATATATATATATATATATATAGAGAGAGAGAGAGAGAGAGAGTGAGATATAGAGGTAGACAGATAGATAGTGATAGATATACAGTATATATAGAGAGAGAGTGAGATATAGAGGTAGACAGATAGTGATAGATAGATAGATAGATAGATAGAGATAGATAGATAGAGAGAGAGAGAGAGAGAGAGAGAGAGATATAGAGGTAGACAGATAGATAGTGATAGATATACAGTATATATAGAGAGAGAGTGAGATATAGAGGTAGACAGATAGTGATAGATAGATAGATAGATAGATAGATAGATAGATAGATAGATAGAGATAGATAGATAGAGAGAGAGAGAGAGAGAGAGAGAAAGATCAAGAGAGTGAGATATAGAGGTAGACAGATAGATAGATAGAGATAGATAGATAGAGAGAGAGAGAGAGAGAGAGAGAGAGAGAGAGAGAGAGAAAGATCAAGAGAGTGAGATATAGAGGTAGACAGATAGTGATAGATAGATAGATAGATACAGAGACAGATAGATAGATAGATAGATAGAGAGAGAGAGACAGACCGACAGATAGACAGATAGCTAAATAACTAGATAGATAGATAGATAGATAGATAGATAGATAGATAGATAGATAGATATTGTAAGATATAGAGAGATAGATAAAGGTAGATAGATAGCGATATAGAGAGAAACCAAGAGAGGTAGAGAGAGATATCTATCTATCTATAGATAGATGCAAAGATAGAGACTGATAGAGAGGTAGGCGGAAATAGAGAGAGGGAGAGAGAGAAAGAGGTAGATAGATAAATATATATATATTGTAAGATATAGAGAGATAGATAATGGTAGATAGATAGCGATATAGAGAGACAGAGGCCAAGAGAGGTAGAGATATCTATCTATCTATCTATCTATCTATCTACCTCTATATCTTTCTATGTCACTCTCTTGATCTCTCTCTCTCTACCTGGCTCTCTCTGTCTCTGCCTCTATCTCATCTTTCTATCTATCTATCTATCTATCTATCTATCTATCTATCTATCTATCTAGGCTAGGACCTGTCTATATGAAGCCATTGGCAGTGACATAGACCTGGTTACAAGGTCTGTAACGTATTTTAAGAAGAAAAAAATACTGTGTGAAAGACATAAGGCGTCATTAGCCAGCACAAGCTATAATTACTTCTATGGATACTTAGATGATTTGGTTGCCCCAGGAAGGATTAGAGATCATCCAGTCAAGCATTTGGAACTCAACAATAGTCTGTTTGCAAACTACAAACTTTTTTTACTACATAATCATTTTATAAACACATTAACCTCTGACTTTCTGCCCCACTGAACTCTTGTAGGACGACAGCAAGAGATAATCTGTGAGTACCTGTCAGTGGCCGTGTGACATGGTGAGTGCAAACCACCCGCCATGTATATCATTCCTTTTATAATCCTACTTGGATATTTGGGAAATTAAATAAATTACAACCCACTCCAAAGGAATTTTCCAATTCATAATTTTTCAGTTAGGGACACTGAAATACTTTTTGCTGTCATTGCATCTGAATAAGATGTTTTTTTTTTAAAGTAGCATATTGTCCTTTACAGTCAAGAAAGCAGATAAAGTCTCCTATCAGAACAGCCTCATTGGCTTTCCCACTCCCCGGATGTAGAGAATCAGGATCAAAACTCTAAACTTCAAATGTAAGTTTTAAAAGCTATATTGAATACTATGTTTATTAAATAAACAAATAAAACTATATTTTATGAGCATGGCCAGATTTATAACTAGGTGAACAAAGCATCTGCCTAGAGGTACCTTATTTGCATAACAATTAATTTATATAGCTGCTGGTGGAGCAACATGGTGGAAGAGATGCACAGGAGATGTGGCTAAGAAATTCATATTTGGGGCATTTGATATGCAAATACAGCCTTGTTTATGAGCACTACGGTAATCATTTATCTCCAATTCCATCCCAATCACACAAATATCCATGGTGTTTTTTCCCTGTAAAAACTAGCAACTTTGCTCATCATGATGGTGAGGGTTGAGAAAGTACCTGGAGGTAATTATTGAGAAACTGTACAATGTTTCAAAAATATTTTGCCTTGGTATACTAATGAAGAAAATTATTATAAAGTTCATTTTAGTTAACTGTCCAGCTATAGAAATACATATGTAATTTATTTTAGGGCTCGAGCTTACAAACATCCATCTTTATATGCCTTCAGAAACCATCTGAAAAATATCTGCACTGAAATATAATCATCTATATTCTGTTATGGGAGTTTATGTCACCATGGCATATGGATCTTTAAATACAACCTCCCTGAGCATCTCATAAGCATATGGTAGACATTCATAGAAACTATGTATTTTAATTACATGTTTCAGAGTAAATAAATCATTTACAAATCATTAGTGGATACATGGGAAAGTTGTACTGACATTTTATAAACAGAGAAATACAGCGTTTTCATGTAAATTAAACATTGACATTACTTAATATCATATTTGATTTGGTTCATTGATACCCTGTTGAAATAGAGTAAAAATAAATGGAAATTAATCAACATTATCTACACTCAAATAAGCAAATCTGAATGTAAAAAAATATTCAGACATATGATTCTGCACCTAATATTTTTTGGGATTTAATTCTATATTTACTTAAGCTTGGCTTTCTTTCTATTTTGTGCCTGGCAGTATTTTGTTTTGCATTGATAGGGAAATATGTAAATTTAACAGCAAAATTAGATTATGGACCATATGTTATAAATGTACTTTAGTACAGTGGTTCTCAGCCTCATGCCAGGGACCACCTGGCCAGATTGGAGAGACAGTGTGATGGTATGACACTAATATGGGTATGGGCCCTGATAGTGGATCTCTAAGGCATAAAGGTGATGCGTTTTGAGCCTCATTTGCATGTCACCACCCAGAATCCTTAGCTACAGTGTAAATACGATTTACTGATAAGTCTTTTAGCCTTTGTGAGATATGTAAGTGTACTCGGAATGATCTTTTATTTCCTTCCATTATTATTTATTGCAGGCTTACATTTACTTTGCTATGCCGCGTCTTGCAACTTCTGCCCTAGGTAGGTTTGTCCATGTAAACTAATGAGCCTTTCATTAGTCCTAATAAAAAACAATGGAAGTTGTAGCTGCCATATTTCCATTCTCCTGATAGACTGACCTCAAAAAGTAGATCAGTGAAAAATAAAAGGGCAGCTTCCACTCTAACATAATTGCATATAAAAGTAACACATTGATTTATTTATTTTTTTACAGTCTTGACAATGCATTTGAAAATAGACAAAACAAGAGTTTTTTTGAAATATATCACTACAGTGGTCCATTAAAGGGCTACGTAAACGGTTTTAAAAAGTACAAGTGTGTAAACCAATTGTTAAAATGTAATTTCTCAGTTGTATGTGTGAGTATGAATAAAGTAGAAATGTTAGTGCAAGGATTGGATAAAATGTAGGTGTATTAGCGTCTTCCATTGGCCTTCATACAGGAGGGGTGGGGTAATCTGGAGATTTTGCTAAATTTCCATCTAGCAGGCAAATTATCAATGGGCCCATCTAAGCACTGCTGTTAACATAAGTGATAAATAAAAGAGAACAAGCCCTTTATCTTAAATCTATCCTAAAAAAAGATAAAGCCACAGCTAAAACAAAAATGGTAAGTGGATAATGTACAGATAATGCAGTAACTAGCTGATTAACAATCAGAGCTTCAAATACTTGCAACAAGTAGTAACCTGTCTAAAAATAGGTCACTTACTCTGCATAATTGTCACATTATCTTAAATCTGACACACTCTGGAAAGCACTCTCTATATGTCACTTCTCTATCTTGTTTCATATTGTTTAGCCAAGGGTGGTGTGCCTATATAGTTACACAATTACATAGTAAGTTCAACCTTGATAGATCTCCTCTGATCCTTGTAATATGTGCATTAATTATTAATTAATCCAGAGAATACTGGCAATCGGATTCCTCCCTGGATCAATACTCCTTCTCTTGTTATCCAGGATAGCCTTGAATACCTACAAAATATATCCAACCCCTTTCTAAAGTTATCTATAAAGTCACGATCTCCTTTGGTAAAGAATTCCACCGTTTGACCGCCCTTACTGTGAAGAACCCGTTTCTTTGTTCTAATCTCAAGCAATGTCCTCTTGTCAGTCGAAAACCTCTTGGCACAAAAGGTTCACTTGACAACTTAAATATTTCTGGAATGTCTTGTATTTTGTACAGTAGATTTTCTTAACGACCATAATCTACTTGACCCTCTCCAGTTGTTTTTTTTGTGTGCAGGTTATCCAACAGAAACTAACAACTTCCAGATGGCCAAGTTCCAATTAAATATCTTCATTATGGCCCTGCCTTATCGCTAGACTTTTCTACGTACTAGTGATGGGAAACTCAGTCCTACAAGAGGTGGCAGAAAGGCTAAACCGCAAGACAGCTTTTCCAAGCTATCAGTCACCTACTATGGATGTAAAACTTACTTTTAGTGGTCACCTACACCCCAACAACAATAATATAATAGGGTCACCATCAAGAATGTTTAAGATTACAACACACTATGGGTGCCTTCGATTTCCCAAAGCTCTAAAAGTTAAAGAAAACCACGCTTTGCCGACAAGAGGAAACCATCTCTTGCACTCTATAAAACAACTGTATGCTTAAGAGCACAGAAACATAATTTATTAAATTCATATATTTTCTATTCGTAAGTGCATAGTATACGTGAAGAAAAGAAAAAGAAATGCATATACAGTGACATTTAATAAAGTCTATTATTATTGAAATGAACAAGTAATAACACAATAAAGAAAATACTATATTTCAGTTAGTTACCATTGGGAAATTTAGTCTTGTCATGTCTCAGTGTCCCACTTATATCGTTTGCTGGTTCCGCAAAGACTGCTCCATTGTGTAAGATCTTCTGCTTTTCCCGTGTAGTTCTGGGCTGATTCCTCACCGTTCTGATGATCATTGAAACTCCACGAGGTGAGATCTTGCATGGAGCATCAGACCGAGGGAGACTGGCAGTTATTTTGTGTTTCTTCCATTTGTGAATAATCGCACCAACTGTTGTCAGCTTCTCACCAAGCTGCTTGGCGATGGTCTTGTAGCCCTTTTCAGCCTTGTGTAGGTCTACAATCTTGTCCCTGACATCCTTGGACAGCTCTTTGGTCTTGGCCATGGTGGAAAGTTTGGAATCTGATTGATTGCTTTTGTGGAGAGGTGTCTTTTATACAGGTAACAAACTGAGACTAGGAGCACTCCCTTTAAGAGAATGCTCCTAATCTCAGGTCGTTACCTGTATAAAAGAAACCTGGGAGCCAGAAATCTTGCTGATTGATAGGGGATCAAATACTTATTTCCCTCATTGACCTGCAAATCAATATATAACTTTTTTGACATGCGTTTTTCTTGTTTTGTTTTTTTTGTTATTCTGTCTCTCACTGTTAAAATACACCTACCATTAATATTATAGACTGATCATTTATTTGTCAGTGGACAAACGTTCAAAATCAGCAGGGGATCAAATACCCCCCACTGTATATACAGTATATATAAACGTACACATTTACATATTCATCTATATATATTATAGTACTATAAATACTTTCTTACTTGCATGGTGCTGCACTCCACTTCCTGGGGTGAGAAGGGTTCCTGCAGGTCAGAAGGCTGAGGGGGTCCACAAAGGTCCGAAAGGGCTGCAGGGGCCAGCAAGGATCGAGGGAGCCACAAGGGGCAGAGGGAGGCCACAGGAGGCTGCGGGGGCTACAGGGGGCTAAGGGTGGCCACAAGTGTCTGAAGGGTCCACAGGGCATGCAGGGGGCACAGTGGGAGGCCACAGTGGGCCATAAGGGGCTGCAGGTGACCCACAGGAGATCCCCAGGGCAATAGGGCCTGCAGGGGGCTCCTGGGGCCTGTGGGGGGTGACAGTGAGCCATAAGGGACTGCATGGGACCTACAGGGGCATAGGGCGCCATGGGGTGGTCCATAATGGGCCACAGGGGTCCCCTGGGCCATGTCGGGGGCCACAGGGGGATGCAGGGGCTTCAGGGGTTTAAGGGTGGCCACAAGTGGTCCATGGGTTCCATAAGTGTCCGAGGGGGCCACAGGGCCTGCAGAGGGCCATAAGGGGACTATAGGGGACCTACGGGAGGTTCACAGGGGCCATAAGGTGCCGTGGGGGCCACAGGGCCAGATGGGGGCCTGTGAGGGGCTAGAATGAGCCATAAGGGACTGCATGGGACGCATGTGAGGTCAATGGGGTCCATAATGGGCCACAGGGATCCCCTTGGCCATGTTGGGGGCAACAGTGGGCCATAAGGGGCTTCAGGGGCCACACACGAGGTCCGAGGGTGCCACAGGGGGCCCTAGGGGACCCGTGAGTGCCCCATGGGACCTGCAGGGAGCACACACAGAGGATCCGTATGGGCCAAGAAGGGCCCACTGGGGCCACAAAAGGGCTGTGTGGGCCCCTCAGTGGTCAGTGGCCTCAGTGCCTTGCACCGTCTGCACCGGCAGTAGCTCCGCCTATGGTTCTCAGTACAGGTTTCAAGCCGCTAATGAGTCTGGATAGTGACATGCAAATGAGGCTCAAAATGTTCCACCTCTGGCCACTAACCTACTTAACATGGTATCTATTTAATACTTTGTGCTCTTTCCTCAGACAGACTTCAGAATAAAGCCTTGTATTAGAGCACAGTGCCAGAATCCAATGTGATCTCACAGACTGCAGTTTCGCCCTTATATGGGGCTCATCGGTGTGAGGTTAGTTCTGGTAACTGGGAAACTGAGGCCGGAGAGAGACTCAGATGCCCAGATGCCAAATATGCTACGGTGGATAGAAAGGTTCATTGTTTATCGGTGAAGGAAACAAAAAAGGCATTTTGAATACCCAAGAAGGGTATTTCAATCACCCTTCTACCCACCATAGTATACTAGACGTCTAGTTTTGCTCTATGCAGGAATAGCTCAAACATTTATCCAATAATGTTTTAGCTCCACCAATAAACATTCTCATAGGAAAGCATTACATTTCGTGGCTTTCGGGTTCACACTGAACCCAATACATTTTCCGGGTTTCGTGCCCAACCATTTATTATCTAGAAACTAGACCACCATTAGCCATTTGATGTCCTTGGGTATTCCTTGTCTTATTTAATACCTTTGTTACCTGCTGGCTGAGATTAGGCAAATAGTCTGCATGTTTTTACTTGTTAAAATGTATTATCCTTACTGGCTGCCTTTAGCTGTAAATCTTATTGTTACAAAGCCTTGCTAGCAGTTCAAGACAAAAACACTTGTATGTCAAGTATACACCAAACTAACAATATGCTGCATAAGCCATGAACTTTCAACATTTTATGGGAAAATCTGAATTTTGAACACTCTGTTTATGAGTATAGGAATCCATTTTGTGTTTGGCACATTGTTATTATTATTATTATCTTTTATTTGTATTGTGCCAACATATTCCGTAGCGCTGTACAGGGGATAAGAACAGGGGAAATACAAGTTTAACAAATTCAAGAGTTGAAGGGCCCTGTTTTGAGCTTAGAATCTTAGCAGAAAGTGCTTTATCCCAAAGCACCCTATAGGACTGGAAACTCGCTACTTACAATCTAAAGGGAATTAAAGGGAAGAGAATTGGGGAAGAATAATAAATAAGGAATAGCAAGGGTCAGGAAGAAAGTGAAAGATAGAAAGAGTTTTATTTTAGAGGGAGAGGGGAGGGATCTGAGGTGAAAGACTAGTATGCTGGCTGACCCCTAGTGTTAAGATGATATATCTGCAAGTAGGAAGTCAGGTGTTTTCCTTGGCTCTATAAATTTAATCTGATTTGGGGTGGGTGGGAAGTATTCTGGTGTCATGCAGCTCTGCACATCACATCCTCAGAGCTTGCTCATGAGAATGTGGGTTTTATATATCAGTGGAGGGAGAGAAGAGAAAGTTTTTTTTAATATAATTTGATAAAACTGAAATGGCATCACAACCTTTCACCTCACTGGCCGAGAAGCAGACTCCTTGCTTCAGGAAATGCAACCATATCACATATTATAACTGTCAAACTGCGATTTGCCGAATCGAGGAAAGCCGTTGAGGCATTGAAGCCTTCCAAGCTCGCCGGACTTAGGCAATGAGCGCCAAGCTCTCAGGACTTAGGCGATGAGCGCCGAAGGTGCTCAGAAAAGCAAAAGCCTCACATTGTGTGGCAAACAGCATTGCCTGGCTTACAATTTTATGCCCGTAATTTTTTGACCTGCAATTCGCTAGTCTCTATATAAATATAAATGTCCCCTTATACACCCTACTTCCACCAATACATCATTGACTCTCTCTGGGTCAAGCAGAGGCATCAACTTTTATTTTATTCTAATTAAAAACTAGATGTATGACTTTTCTGCTTAATTATTTTCTTAATTATGATTCAAAGTTTTCAAACATATATTTTTGTTTATTGTGTAGTATCTCTTCAATGGGTGCTTTTCAATTTGAAGCTAAAACTCCCCTTCTGGATCTCGACCTTGTGTGGTGAAGGAGCTTCGGAACCTCAATAAAACTGTGAGCTATACCATGTAGGGTCGTCCAAGATGGGCAGGTCATCGCAGTCCACTAGAGAAGGCACTGGCAACCCATTCCAAGAAAACCTTATGAATAAGCACAACCAGAGACATAACAATGTGCCTGGCGTACTGCGATCCATATAGTTATGTAGAGTCGGACACAACTGAACGACTGAACAACATCAAAGTTGAAAACTACTAAGTCAAGACAATCAACCTCTAAGACACATAATGCTATCCTCTGTTCAGTAAGAGTCACCATATCTGGGATCTCAACTCTGTAATCTTAAACAATGTAATTAAAAGCTACTCTGATTTTCCAAGTATATTTTTGGCAACAAACAAACACATCCAGAATAAACACTGACTGTCCAAAGTGTTAGCAGATTGAAACTATTCCAGACACACAGCGCTAGGAGAACATCTGTTCTTAAATTGTCATGAGATGGAGAGTGCATGTCAGGAAAGCTTTTAGCTACTCAAGAGCCAGTGATCCTGATATTTAATGAAGTCTGATGTTTATAAATTGTGGGTAAAATATCACCATTCAAACAGAAATAAACCTGTTTATACATTGCTTTGAGCAGTTTTTCATATCCACTGACATGTAAGAGTTTCACATAACTTAGAGCGGAGAGAACGGTTTTATCCTTCAGCGAATCCCTCTCCTGTAACCGATCTTCTCTTTTACATTAGAAGAATACAGGACATAACAATAATAGAGTTTATTTATTTGATTTCCAGTACTGGTATCCATCAAGAAAAAATATGCCCAGAATAAATTGTCATACATTTTAAAGGCATTCTGTCTCCAAAATAAATCTTTAAATGAGTAGATTCTCCAAAACCAGAGAATGCCAGGAGTTTTTAGGTAATATCCTCCCAAAGAGGTTATGGTTTTTATCTTTGTTGAAAGCTAAATTGGATATTAAGCTGAAAAAATAAAATTAAAATGGCACGATTAACCCAAATTCTCAATCAAACTGAAAAAGGAATATTGTTTAAGGATTACAAAGGTTTTTGTGTTAAAAATTATATTAAAGGTATATGGAAGTCTCCCTTTTTCTAATCTAACACATGCTGCTTATATCAGAAACACACATTAAATTAAGTCATTCTATACACATAAAAATTTATTATATTTACATTTTTTTAAAAATTTGCATAAAACTTACAAATACATATATAAAATCATACAAAACATAAACATACTGTATCTATCATTGTGTCTCTGGTTGTGCTTATCCATACATCATTCTTGGCAAAGATACCAGAGTGGGTTGCCAGTGGGCCGCAATTTGTATGACCTCTCTGCTATAACCTGTCCATCTTGGATGACCCTACATGGCTCACTGCTTCATAGAGGTACAAAAGCCCTCTCGCTCCAACAAGGTAGTGATCCAGAATGGGTAGATGAGTTACAGAGATACAGACCTTTGTTGGGACTAGCTAAAAGGTTTCAGTGAGTAAAGAGCACTTGATATTTATGAAATGCAAACAAACACTGATGTAGTTTATTTTAATATTAAAAACAGGGAACCTTCCATATTCCTTTAATATATTATTTTAAACTATAAACCACTAATTTGTCAGACAACATTTTTTTAAATGTTTAAAATATGATCGTTTCAATAAATTAGTGGGGCTACAGTGTCCCTTTAAATCAACTCTATAATGTTCACAAGAATTAACTGCGCGTTTACGAGCTCAAATAACATTTCACGAATGATGTCAGATATTTTGTTTTGCTTCTGGAAAATATTGTTTAAAGAGTGTTATTAATATGTAAATATTCCCATGGGATTGAGGAGCTTTATTTGAGTGAATGATTTCAGTGTTAGCTTTCTGTTATTCCTTTTTGCTGTAATCTGGTGACCTAATGAGTCACAATATACATGTTACATATACACTTCTTTTGGGACCTTGTTACTACTTGTGGTAATGTTATTTTATATACAATGTTATTATTAGGAGACAGAGCAAAAATAATGATTCACAGCTGAATTTATACTGCGAAATATTCAGAGTAGAGTCAAATATGGTTTTGTTTACTAATTTGATTTGAATATGAATTCATCTATTTGACACATTTATAGAAAATATCTTTAAATGACTACTGTGGTCACATTTGTTTTATCTATGGTCTTTTGAATTAATAAACTTGATAATAGGGGAATATTTTAGAAAGTAAATAAATAAATAAACAAACACATCATTTAGTTTTTTAAATAAAAAATAATATACGTGTTATTATGCATTGTTCAATTTTCCTTTTCTAAGTTGCTCACTGTAAACTAATAAGGTTTCCTCTGTCCTGTTGGCTGCCACATCCCATTGTTCAAATAGAAGCTTGAACTGTATTGAAAATACTCCTCCCATCTCATGAAGTTGATGAGCAGACAATAAATGTGTTAATTCCAATGCAGCATAATCACATATAATAGTTTGAGGGATGCTGTTCAGGCCGCTAAAGGGGATCTCACGAAGCGAGGGCTGCAAAAGCAGAGGTGGAGGCTCCAACGTCTGCTACAATGAGCCGAAGGTTTCATCCCTGAAACTAAGAAGCAGAAAAAACGTAAGAAGACTGTGCCGCAGCAGCAGAAGGTAAAAAACAACCCAGAAAAGTAGGACTTTGAAAAAAAAAACACGCCGCAGGACTTGGAAAAAGAAATATACGACCCGCGGGACTTAGAAAAATATAAAATACGAGGTCACAAAAATACGAAATTAACGCCCGAAACGCGTTCATCAAAAAACTACAAAAACACAGATAAATAACAACAAAACATAAAAAAATCACACACAGCACAGGGGGACAGCCAGGACGTCTGGGGGTGAGGTTGCATGCAAATTAAAGTCAAATTTAAGGAGTTTCGCCACTTGAAAATCGGATAAGCAATGAAAAAAAAGCGGCCGAAAAATACGAAAACGAGGCTACACAACCCCGAAGCGCAGAAATCACCGACAAGGACGTACAACTTTTACAAACAACAATTACAACCCGCAGAACTTAGAAAAAAAATCCGAAATCGCAAAAATACGAAGTTAACGGCGAAACGCGTACATCAAAAAACAACAAAAACACGGAAAAATAAAAACAAGACATAAAAAAAATCACACACAGCATGGGGGGACAGCCAGGACATCTGGGAGTGAGGTTGCACGCCAATTAAAGTGGTGGACAAAAAAAATGAAATCGAGGCTAATGGACACAGAGACGTGAAAATCACCGCCAGGCACGTGCAAGTTACCAGGAACATAGCACATACAAAATATACCATTATAACGGATGGAAAATGCTTGTGAGCCAAGTAACACATAGAAAAGAAACACCATTTTACAACACTAACTTACAACTCATAACGTTAGGATTAAAAAAATGCTGCCCTCGCGCACGCAGCCTATTTACACTGCACACTTACCACATTGCTGACACTTTCTCCTCACATGATCAGCACTCCAACTGTACATTTTCACAAGCAGGAAAATCCAAATAGATTTTTAGCTCTTCAGGATCATGATTGCTGCATATTAAATATAAATAGGTAAAGTATATTCATTTGTTAATTCATATTACTTTATTAATTTACTGTGCTCGCAATGAGTGCCGAAGGTCCACAGAGGAGCGCCGAAGGTCCACAGATGAGCAAAATCCTTACATTGTGTGGCAAACAGCATTGCCATGGCTTAAAATTGTATTGTCCCATCATTTTTGACGGGTAAGTCGCTAGTTGCATATAAAAGGTAATGATTCAGATAGGTAGGTGTCCTAACTCATGAAAATCCACCCTATGCTATGACAGTAGGAATATGCCATAAGGAACCAGTGGTATTTTTTTGATTAAAGAGTAAGAATGCATTGTGGACCATTTGCATGTCCCTACCCAAGGGCCTCATTCAAATGCGATTTGGCAAATTTAATCGGGCTCTATATAAGCACATAGCATATTTGTTTTACAGAAGTTTTTAGTTAGTGAAGACCTTGCTTTTGGATAGAAGCTCACTAACTAAAAAATGAAATAAACTACTTCACATATACCTCTGGCCACATGCTATCCAGCTCTAGAATAAATATGCAACATATTCAAAGATTTACTGCTACTACTAAGAGGATGCATAATTAAACAACATATTCCCTATTTCCTATTCTTGCATTTAATTCCTTTCATTTTCCTTTAATATCTTGCATTAGTAAGTGAATATTGGCCAATGAACAGCCTAACATAGAAAAACAGAACTCTTTGTAAACTATTCAGCACATCTGTAAAGAGAACACAGTCACATATAACAACAAGACCATCAGAGGGTCATATTCATGTGAAATGTGGTTTGCAAAATACAATGTACTGTATGTGAAAAGGACGATAAAATTGGGGAAATCAGACACATATTTAAGGATGAATCTGCACAGACATTATTAAAAGAAAAACAATGAAAACAGTTATTGTACCCCATATGGACACCATTTTACCCAGAATTATCACTCCACCCAAAACCTGAAAATCCAAATACTCAGAGGCAATTTCAAAAACATTCAGGAAAGAAAAAAATTTGGAAGGAAGATGATCGCATTCTTCAACACTAAAGAGAAATTGACTTGGGTTTTCTAACACATTATAAAAATTTCTTGTAATCCTGTGTTAATCTTTTTTTTTTCTTATTTATTTTTTTAAACAAATACATAAAACGACACAATTTACAAACACTTTTGGAGGATACATTTGAGAGAGAAGGGAGGAAAGGTAATCTTATTTACTACTCACTAAGAGTTCACTACGCAGTCAAGTCCAAGGGTAAGCTGATCACTTAGGACTTATATACGAATCCCAGAAATGCCAGTTAGAGGCCAAACCCCTTTTCCTTACAGTATCTATTTGTCCACATTTGGCAAAATCTCTGTTTCTTATAATATATCTTTCAATTTCATGCATTGTAGGGAGCTGATTATGCTTCCAATACTTTATAGTAAGCCATTTGACTACCAGGAAGATATGTGATAGTAAAGATTTACATTAGGGGAACAAGCCATTTATTGTTATATGAAGAATTATCTGTTGGGGATTACAGGGAACTTCCTCACTAACAATTTCTGAGATCCATATACAAGCTACTTTCTAAAAATATTCATTTTTTCACACTCACACCAAACATGAAAGGTTGTGCCAAGTAGGCCACATCCTTTCCAGCACAGATTTTTTTTTCTATTAATAGCTTCGGGAGTCAAATACTCTCTTTGGGCTATTTTAAAATATAATTCCACATATGAATTAGACAAAACACATTATTTATTCAGCTTAAAGGCTTCTGACCAAATGTTTTCATCCGGTGTTAATATTTCACATGTTTTATTGTTCCTTCTTATTAATTAATTTCATTAATATATGTGGGTATTTATGACCTTAACTCATTAACAAGACAATGGACACACAGACATAACACCGTTTTCCATCTTATCTCTTGTGTCTGACCTTTTGTATAAATCCACGAAAACTCAAATACTTCTTCTGACTTAGTATTTTATTTATGATGTCTATCTATGTCTGGTGTGGGTTTGTTATTTCTAAGCATTTATGTTCTGTATATTGTAATGCTTATGTTACATCTTAATCAGCAATTACTTCTGACTTGATAAAGATACTTGAATCTTGCATCTCTTGAAAGCTTGCCATGCTAACAAATTTTTTTGTCCAATACAAAAGGTATCACTTTATATGGAAATACTCTGATTACCTACTCCATGCTTTCTTTAGCACTGATTACATTCGCCCTCCTCCTTCCACTTGGGGGATCATGGAGGGCACCAAGCTGGTATATGGTATGTGGATGGCTGAGATGCTCCGGAATATGTTGGCACATTACAAATAAAGGAAATAATGGCGTTATGACAATAAAACAGAGATATCAAGTGTAAGGCAGAATGTATATAATACTTCCCGTAGGGCAGCAAATTAAAACTGTAATCTTATACATATTATTTCACTTGATAATAAAGAATGTGGAAGTTATTCACAGAGAAGTTCTATTAGGAATATCCTTACTATGTATCGCTTGGTCACATATAATTTATCAGTTATGTTAACACCTGTGATATAATTTTCCAGTTGTCTTATCTCAATTAACACTTCTATAAATAAGTGTGAAAGCAACTGGATCACATCGAAACTCATGGAAAAAGTCTGTATAGAATCATGACCCAATTGGAAAACATTACCACATTAAAGGGATGGTATAGTGGTAAATCAAGTCATGGCCTTTTAAAAGTAAATTTGTAACAAACCTTATGAAAGCCCTATTGGTCCAAATATATGAAGGAATAAAATAATAAAATGTTCTTATTTTCTCTCTACTCCTACACCTTAGTTAACAGCCCAAAGTCTTCAGGTGTGTTCAGATATGCCAATAAGAACTCAATTTAGTAAAAATGTCAGTTAGTATATATCATAAACTGTATCAGACAAATAATTTACACAACAATGGGTGGACATTTTGGTAAATGTGGTCCCAAACATTCAGTTGAATCTGTAGCAAAACAAATTTCATATATTTAAATGTATACTTTTTATAGCACTCATTTTAAAGGTACAGTAGACTCTCCATGGGGATTAGAAGATGCCGGATAAATGTAGTTTCTGGTTGCTTGAGAGTAAATTACAGGAGGCCTAGATTAACTGCAAATAGGATACTCTGCTAAGTATATTTGGCAGTGAGGGCTGTTCTAGCAGCAGCAGCTTTCACTCCTCACTTACACACAAGTACGTTGCGCTGGAGGGTGCGGTGCTGACCCCAGGAAAAGTAACCCCAACACTGCCCTGGCTCAGTCACTCATGCCTTTCTGCTTCCAGGTAAAACTGAATTGCATAGATGTACAGTGGATGAAATCTAGGTGCCTGTAAGCATATTGTGGCATGACAACCTGGCTCCTGACATTTGTTGAGCCCTGGTATTCAATTTTTTTTCTGGTTAACTGAGAGTTTACTGTACATAGAAGTTTCCTGGGTTATAAATGTTTCCTAACAAGCAGCTACTTATTAGCAGTAAATCCTGATTTCCACACCCCAGAGTGCTTACATCACCAAAACGTACTAGTCGATAACAGTACAGCATGCAAGTACGGATTTTATGCTGTTCCCTGTGATTTTATCAGTTCAATGTGCCTGTAGCATTCACATAGCTCAGCTCACAGCACAAACGCTGCATTTGTGTCAAGGAGAGACAGAGAAACAGCAGATGCACAGAATGGACTCCTAGCAGAGGTATAATCACTCAGTTATGCTCAGCTGCCACTTAGGTCTATCAAACAGGGAGAAGAAAAAAACAGCAGCTGTAGTTAATGCACAGAATGAACTACCAGCAGAAGTGGTAATCACGTTTGGATGTGCTGCAGAGAGCGACTCTCATATGGATATGTGTCACACTACAAATCCCATGATGCTTTGCAGCACGGACAGGATTCACAGACTTTGCTACAAATGTTGCAGCTGCCTCTGCAAGCTCCTGCTTGACTGAAACAAATTATGAATTTTATGCTAATTTTGCCAGGCTTCCAAGAGGGGTGTTTACTCTAAAATTCAACTGGCAGAAATAAGAAGAGATTTTGCTAACTTCAAAGTAAGTTTTTAAATGTTTATTTTGGGATTTTTTCATACACAAAAATGTTTTTACACACTACTGATTCTCCTCTATCAGATGCATTCATAACCCAGGAAACTTAGATATGCCTTTAATAAAAAAACACTTTACAATTTAATTAATCAAGTGTCACATTATGCTTTTAAAATAAAATGTTTAAGTGCTACAAAACACATGCTAAGTGTTAAAAAAAAGATATGAAACCATATGCAAATGCAGCTTTGCAACAATGACCAGATCTCTATAGAGTTGTAGAACTTAATTCGGATGTACCAGTGGCCGGTGGAAACATTTTTTTTAGCAGGAGGGGCACGCACAATTTTTTTTTGCACTTCCCGAACCACCCCCAACTTCAACACATTACATATATAATAAATAAATAAATATATATATATATATATATATATACAAACACACAAATTATACAGTATATATTTTATATATATAAATATGTACACTAATATATATATATATATATATATATATATATATATATAAATATATACACATATATAAATATATATTTTTATTTATAAGTGTACATATACATATAACCTATATATGTGTGTATACAGTATATATATATATATATATATATATATATATATATATATATATATATACACACATTTACATATACGTCTACACTTATATATATATATTGAAGATATATTGAAGGGTTGAAGAGCGAGGCATTTGTGTGCATATTTGCATGTCCCAGCTCAGCTTCCCAGAATGCAGTGTAATAACGTTTTCTCCCGGAATTCTGAGCTGGAAGCAGGTTTTTTTAAACTTGTTTTAGACATTCAAATGTGAACACAAATGTACTATTTATCTACTATATATATATATATATATATATATATACACAGCTATACCTCGTTTAACGCTGTAGATGGTTCCTAAGGAGGAGTGCTAAGCGAAACAGCTCTAAAAGGGTCAGTTTAACATGGGGGAGATAGGGATAGGGGAACTCATGAAAAAACACCAATTTTAACTTTTTTGGTTTTATATCAACTTCAAAGAAACAACAAACATAACACTAACACAAACTGAACATTAGCAGAAATATAAACTTTAAATTATTGATGTTGAAGCTTCGGGCTCATCCTGGATTCTGTTTTCTTATAGCGAATCAGAGCAATCAAAAGGGTCCGGCAGGCAAAAATAGCGTTATTGCGAGGCAGTGCTATAGAAAATTAGAGCGTTAAAAGGGATCTGGCAGGAAAAACAGCTCTATAGCGAATCAGCTCTAAACGGGGTAGCTTTAAGCGGGGTATACCTGTATATACATATACACCTATATAAATACTTTCTTACCTGCTCAATGCTGCACTCCACTTACTAGGGTGAGGAGGGGCCTCAGCAGGCCAGAGGGCCAAGGGTGGCCACAGAGGTCCGCTTAGGGGCCAGCAAAGATCCAAGGGGCAGAGTGAGGCCACAAAGGACCACGGGGGGCAACAGGGGGCTAAGGGATGCTGCAGAGGTTTACAAGGAGCAACACAGGAGGCTGAGGGGGGACACAGGGGGCTAAGGAAGGCCGCAGAGATGAGGGGAACAAGAGGCTGAGGGGAACACAGGGAGATGCGGGGGGGGGGGGCCTGCAGGGGGCCCCTGGCGCCTGTAGGGGCTTGCACCGTTTGCACCGGCAGTAGCTCCGCCTCTGGGATGTACCCTTGCATGCTTAAATCAGTTTGTCAGAAGGAAATTTCAACATTGTTGAAAAGCTGTATATTCACCTCTATATTCAAATGTATGTTTTAACCTTTGAAGTACTTCCCAATGCAAAATACTAATGTAAAGGTTACAACTTGTTATTTTAAATATACGATAGAAGCATTGGGACGACAGTGTCCCTTTAACCTAGTAGCAGCTTTCCTGCATGGACGGTTGTCATGTATAAGTGTTCTATCAAAGATAAAATTAAATTAATTCAAATTCGGTCACTACTTCACTTTTTGATAACATTTTACAGAACTGCAATAAAAAGTTTCAGAACAAATCCATACACATTAACATGAAACATCAATACAGAATCATTGATCTCACACTGGGACAGGTCGTAATTTGCTACGAGCAATCTACACGTCAACCATAGCAAACCCAATCAATGCTGGTGTCAAGTGCATAGACGCAAAGCCGTCATTGTTAATTTGTAGAGACCTTGACTGAAGTTCAATGCTCTTCTTTTATTATAAATACTCATTTATTTACTGTACGTTCAAGATTTTGTACTTAAATGTATGTGGCATTCGCCATTTAAAACAGCATACTTTATCAATTTTAATATTTATTTAAATTGGAGGAAATGTATAGATAATACAGCTGTATGGTTTTCATTGGCTGAAGCAGACCACACTAACATGACTCATTGGTTTTGTCACAAATTAAAATGATTTATTCAAACCAGTTCATTCAGCAATCGGACCTTAGTCTAAAAAAAAGAAAACTGATCTGTGCCTATTTTAAAGGTAATGATATTTACAATGATATTGCAAAAACATGTACATCAGCCGTAATTGCCTAAGAAGATAATTATGTGTTTTTGAAGATATTTGAACCAGTTGCATCTACCTTCTTGTCTTCCTTCTTGTGTTGAGTCCTATAAAAAAAGCACACACAAAAAAAATGACCCAATCATATTAAAGTTTCATATATAGCTTATTGCAGCTATTAGTTCAGAATGTATGCCTTAACACTGCTACAATGTTGCAAAAGCGCTAAGTCGCCACTTTGCTCTGCTAATGACCTTCTCTCTTCCTCTTTTATCACTTACTCTCACACCCACAATTTTCTTGTGCTGCTCCCATTCTCTGGAACTCCTTGCCTCGCTCCACTAGACTATCCTCCTCAAGACTCAAGACCTTCAAAACCTCACTAAAACACACCTCTGTAAAGAAGTGTACGCCTACAGCATTAATATGCACAACACATCTATCCTATCCCTCACCCATACCCTTTAGTTTTTAGGTTTGCAAGTTTTCTATCTTCGCTCTCTATCTCAGCTCAAAGACAGAACCCTCCATTCTTTTTTCAATGTGTTAATATTGTTATTGTTTTTGACTTTATTTTACCCTGTTTAGCTCTACGGAATATGTCAGCACATTACAAAAAATGGAATAATAATAATTAACAACCATAATAGTTGTCAATGTGCAGGTTGTCGTCACGCTTTGCGGCAGCAGTTGGGGGACGACAACTTGCTCTTTCTGCAGTGAGCGCCATAGGCGCTCATCGCGAGTCTCGCAGTACAGCAGGCAACAACAGCCCCTGACGCCTACGGCACTCATTGCAGGGCTCCCGACCCTGACTGCTCCATGTGGGAGGGTGTGTGTGTATGTGTGTGTGGGGGGGGGGTGCTCTTGTGCACGAGTGGGAGGCCGGGTGCACAAGCGTGCGCATGTGCAGGGCGCAGCATTAACGTGAGGGACATGGGAGGGAGAGGAGTGGGTGAGAGACATGGGAGGGAGAGGAGGGGGTGAGAGACACAGGAGGGAGAGGAGGGTTGCGGGAGACACAGAGGAGGGGGTGGGAGATACAGAGGAGGGAGTGGAGGGGGGAAGAGTGACACAGGGGAGGAGAGGAGGGGGAAGAGACACACAGGGGAGGGAGAGGAGGGGGGAAGAGACACACAGGGGAGGGAGAGGAGGAGGGAAGAGACACACAGGGGAGGCAAGAGGGGGGAAGAGACACAGGGGAGGGAGAGAGACACAGGGGATTGAGATGGGGGAAGGAAAAACAAGGGAGGGAGAAGTGGGAAGGAGAAACAAGTAAAGGAGAGGGGGGAGCCAAGGTGCTTATCGCAAGGCAGGCAGGTTGGGGGGGGGGGGGGAGCCTCTCAATGTGTGGCAAACACCATTGCCAGGCTTCAAATTTTATTGTTGTCATTTTTGACGGTCAAGTCGCTAGTAATAATAATAATAATAAAAGCTAAGATGAACAGCGCCAAGGAGTAGATTCTATAATCACTGCTCTCATCAGAATGCTTAAGTAAATACTTAATAAAAATGTCATGTTTGGGTAGTACACTGCATTGCGATTTTGCTGTTTTGGTCCCTTTAAAGAAGCACAGCAAAATCATATTTCTGAAGTATGTGGAACATTTTTACATTTAAAAAATAAGAAAATAAAGTAAGTAAAATCTCTATTCCAAGATTTTTTCTAAAAAATGATTTACATAGCTGCTAATATTTTGTGTTACATACTTCCCAATCATGGGCGTTTTTCCCAAACTACAGTGGCCTTTAAATGAATCGTGAAGTCAAATTCACCTTCAATGTTAAAATCTTTCAGGGACATCCCTCCTCTGACCCAGAAAGCAGTATGTTATTATATATGTTTTGTGCTACCTCCTGTCCTGTTATCCAGCTTCTATGACCTAATAATAGTACATCCTGCTACTGGTTTGTATAAAACATACTATAAATATAAAAATGTTTGTGCTAGTTGACAGTTTTCAGATGTCCTACACTCTAATTTTAACATAATTAGCAATTCTGAACTTCCTTCATGTTATATATTTAGATTACCCCAGCTTTTGTGGCAATAGGAACAGATGATGGTGAAGTTGGATGTGCCACACACAGTGAGAGGAACTCTGCCCAGGAAATGTTGGCATCTGTACTAGCTTTGATTCCTTTATGTATAGTGTGTTTTTGTTTAATGCCCTATAATTGTCCACTCCTCACTATAATCACCAACAGATTCATGTTCCACCATCATCTATGTAGTTATACTTGTGGTTTCCCAACCATTTTAAAGTAATGTACTGTGGTTAAACCAATATGATGGTACCAATTCACCCAGTTTGTGTCTCAAAACGTTATTACAAACGCAAGAATCTTTGGATATAGTTAATGTCATTATGTACTGTATCTGTATAGCATATTACTAATGGTCCACTGATCTTATATTTATGGTCTGCTCATTTGAAGAAGTAGACATGATGATGTTAAATGTATTTATTTATTTTATTATATAAATAAAACATTGTGCTCTTTATCAAGTTTAATTTTTCAATACACCATATAAAAACAATTTGCTTTAAATGTATATATATGTTTCCTGGGTTTCAAATGTTTGGTAAGAAACAGTGAGTATCATAAAACTATACGTTTTATAGATAAGTTCAGGGTACTTACAAAGTTATAGGCAGGAAAGTAAAATCCAGCTTTGCATACCCACAGAGAGCTTACATAACCAAGTATGTGGAGGAGAGGCATCCAGATATGGAGTTTGACCTCTCTGGTAGAGACCAAAGGAAGTACCGTATATACTCGAGTATAAGCCGAGTTTTTCAGCCCTTTTTTTAAGGCTAAAAAGGGCCCCCTCGGCTTATACTCGAGTCACTCTCCCCCTCCCCCGTGTCTCTCTAACCCCCCCCGTGTCTCTCTAACCCCCCCTTGTGTCTCTCTACCCCCGTGTCACTCTACCCCCCGTGTCTCTCTACCCCTGTGTCTCTTTCCCTCCCCACTCCTCATCCTCAACCCCCCCTCATTCTAACCCCCCTGCCTCATACTACCCCTCTGAATACCCCCCTCCCCTAACTTACCTGCTCCGGCCTCTGCTCCTTCTTGACCCAGCGCGCATGTGACGTCACATGCGCGCCACGTCATTAGCAGATACCGGGTGCCCCCTCTTCATCCTCAACCCCCTCCTCAACCTCCCTCCTCATCCTCAACCTCCCCCCTCATCCTCAGCCCCCAACCTCATCCTCACCCCCCTCCTTATCCTCAACCTCCCTCCTTAACCTCCCTCCTCAACCTCATCCCCCCTCCTCATCCTCAACCTCCCTCCTCTTCCTCAGCCCCCTCCTCATCCTCAACCCCCTCCTCATCCTCAGCCCCCTCCTCAACCTCAACCCTTTCCTCAACCTCCCTCCTCAACCTCAACCCCCCTCCTCATCCTCACTCCTCATCCTCAACCTCCCTCCTCAACCTCCCTCCTCAACCTCCCTCCTCAACCTCCCTCCTCATCCTCAACCTCAACCTTCCTCATCAACCCCCATCCTCAACCTCCCTCCTCATCCTCAGCCCCCTCTTCATCCTCAGCCCTCTCCTCATCCTCAACCCCCTCCTCAACCTCAACCCCCTCCTCAACCTATCTCCTCAACCTCAACCTCCCATCCTCAACCCCCTCCTCAACCTCAACCTCCTCATCCTCAATCCCCTCCTCAACCTCCCTCATCAACCCCCTCCTCAACCCCCCTCCTCAACCTCCTCCTCATCCTCAAACCCCCTCATTCTAAACCCCCCTCCTCATTCTAAACCCCCCTCATTCTACCCCTCTAAATACCCCCCTCTCCTCACTTACCTGCTCCGGCCTCCGCTCCTTCTTGACCCGGCGCGCATGTGACGTCACATGCGCGCCATGTCATTAGCATATACCGGGTGCCGGCACCCGGTATATGCTAAAGACGTGGCGCGCATGTGACGTCACATGCGCGCCGGGTAGAGGAGGAGCGGAGGCCGGAGCAGGTAAGTGAGGGGAGAGGGGGGGTATTTAGAGGGGTAGTATGAGGGGGGTTTAGAATGAGGGGGGTTGAGGATGAGGAGGGAGGTTGAGGAGGGGGTTGAGGATGAGGAGGGGGTTGAGGATGAGGAGGGGGGCTGAGGATGAGGAGGGGGCCTGAGGATGAGGAGGGAGGATGAGGAGGAGGGCTGAGGATGAGGAGGGGGCCTGAGGATGAGGAGGGAGGATGAGGAGGGGGGCTGAGGATGAGGAAGGAGGATGAGGAGGGGGTTGAGGAGGGGGGTTGAGGATGAGGAGGGAGGTTGAGGAGGGAGGATGAGGAGGGGGGTTGAGAATGGGGAGTTGAGGAGGGGGTTGAGGATGGGGGGTAGAGGTTGAGGAGGGAGGTTGAGGTTGAGGAGGGGGTTGAGGATGGAGGGGTTGAGGTTGAGGAGGGGGTTGAGGATGGGGGGTAGAGGTTGAGGAGGGAGATTGAGGAGTGGGTTGAGGAGGGGGGTTGAGGTTGAGGAGGGGATTGAGGATGAGGAGGGGGGCTGAGGATGAGGAGGGAGGTTGAGGATGAGTAGTGAGGTTGAGGATGAGGAAGGAGGATGAGGAGGGAGGTTGAGGAGGGGGTTGAGGATGAGGAGGGGGGTTGAGGTTGAGAAGGGAGGTTGAGTTTGAGATGGGAGGTTGAGGAGGGGGTTGCGGATGAGGAGGGGGGTTGAGCTTGATGAGGGGGTTGAGGATGAGGATGGGGGGTTGAGGAGGAGGGGGATGAGGAGGAGGGGGTTGAGGATGAGGGGGTTGAGGAGGGAGGTTGAGGATGAGGAGTGGGGTTGAGAATGAGGTGGGGGAAGAGACACAGGGAAGGGAGAGGGGGGGAAGAGACACAGGGAAGGGAGAGGGGAGAAGAGACACGGGAGAGAGAGGGGGACACAAGAGGGGGACACAGAGGGCACAAGAGGGACACAGGGGGCAGCACATTTCCCACCCTCGTCTTATAATTGAGTCACTCATTTTACCCAGTATTTTGTGGTAAAATAGGTGCCTCGGCTTATACTCGGGTCGGCTTATACTCGAGTATATACGGTACTTGCTGCAGGAAGGAATCACATGTATGATCTAACCTTTGCTTTCGTCTGATTGGCCAAATGCATTATGAATTTTATGCTTATCTTGGAAGGGGTTTTCAGAGGTGTCAACTAACAAAAGCCTCAGCTTCCAAACTGGAAAGAATTAGTAAACATCAGGGTGAGTTTGTAAATGTTTATTTTGGTATTTTTCATGCAAACAATTTTTGTATACACTACTGATTCTCCTCTATCAGATGCATTCATAATCCAGGAAACTTAGATATGCCTTTAAGTCATATTCTAACACTAATATCTAATGTGGCAAATATTTACCAGAAAATTCTACTTAGTTGCATCTTTTTCTTAAAAGTTGGCTCATTTCGTCCTATTTGAATTATTTATTTTTCAATGGCTTGTTTAACTTAAAAAATGCTGCCAAATTATAAAAAAAAGAAGCTTTTACACCTGATAATAGACATTAATTTCTACTGTTATGGTTTAAAATGGAGTCTTACTCAAAACAAATGTTTAATAATAGACTTGGATGATGCCAGACCCGGAATACCTCATTGCCAGGTGAAATTGAGCATGTACGAGCTGAATGTATCGTGTTTAGAATTCAATATATCATTCCCACCAAGAAGTCATTATTCATTATAAAGATCAGCAGAGGTGACAAATATCTTCAAATAACACTTCACATGTGCTTATATTGTGTGAGTATTTATTATTTTAGATGAGGAGTCCAAATTAAATAGTGATAGTTATGTTTTAACTAATTGTTAAACGCCACTGTAGCGCCCATACAGTAGGATTTCATTTGTTAACTTAATGATCTATTAGCAGAAATCTTGGGGCCCAGTACAAACGTAATAGAGAGAGACCCCCTCAGCCGGACGCACACCCATTTTCCAATGCTCTCCAATTATGTTAACTGCATATATAGTGGTGAAATATCTTAATTTGTTTCTATTATTAAATCAGTATATTTAGAGGTGGACAAAAACACTGAGGAGCCAGACATGCTGTTTGTGGGAGCTCTGTTCCTTTTAACCAGGGCTACCAAACCGGGAGGGGCAACTCACAAGAGTACCCCCTCCTCTCCAGGCAAGTGCCCTGTCTATTAGAAATAAAATAAGTATTGTAAGAAAATAAAACCTGGTGTAGCTTTTTAAACTTATTGAGCTGTAACATTTTAGCTTCCAGCAGATCTGCTTCTCTCCAGGAGACAACAAAAAAAAGACCTCAATCAGAGAACAACTGACCTAACTATATTAGGTCAGATCTATGGACATGGCACTTTGAGAGCAGCTTCTTTTAGCTACTTGTGCCCTTCACAGGGATAATTATCCTGTAGTATATCAGTCTGGTCTTAAGCAATAGAGACATCCAGCCCTGAAATACCAGGTGATTCTAACCTGAACAGGAGAAACAGCAAATCCCAGACCTATATTTCGCCCTAAGTTGGGTCTCCTCAGTATGGTGTAGCTGAACTCCCTAATGCACTGTGAGCGAGGAGTCCACGTCTATAGCTCTTTATCACCCATAGATAGACTGAGCCCTAATGGTCATTTGCATAAACAACGACAAAAATAGAGGTGCTGAATCAGAAAACAAATTTACCTTAATAGGTTAGTTCTATGGACATTATAACCCACTCTGAGAGCAACCTCTTTTAGCCACTTGTGCCCTTCACAGGGAGAAATATCCTGTAGTATATCAGTCTGGTCCCACTCAAAAGAGTGACCCAGCCCCGAAATACCAGGCAATTCTACCCTGAACTGGAGAAACAGTAAACCCCAGACTGGTTTCGCCCTTCATTGGGCCTCATCAGTTGGGTGTAGATGAACTTGAGGAGACTGTCCTAGAGTCTACACTTTTACAGAGGCCATTTTATCTGCCCAGGAAGTTATCCTGATAGAAAGCTTTATGTGCACTGAGGCAAATAAATACACCTATCAAGATTGTCTCTTGGGCAGATCTTCCGCAACCCCATGTCACCTTATAGGGGATTAAAAGAAGCAGAGTCTGCCCCAATCTAAAAAAAATAAGTTTCAAAAGGTTCCAAATATGGTACAGATACAGTATGATAAAATAATTGTTTTGCCGATAGTGGGCCCCATTCAATTGCAAGATCACAATTGCCCCCAAATTGAACTTTTGACTGCGGGTCACATTTTTTCTAAACATCTAGATGTATTCAATTGTCTCTAACTCACAACTGCCCTCTCACAGCCTCCACATGGAAACCATGCACTCGTAACTAGGATTTCAGGGGGCGTCATATGAACTCTACAACATTTAAGCAAGCCGTAATTTACTTCTTAGACACAGCCAATATTAAATGAGACCATCATCATGACATCAGTAAAAAAAAAAAAGTATATATTTTTTTTTTATTGCATATTTGTGGGTTGACTGTTGAGCAATTCATTCGAATGTATTTCCATGCCTTCCCATTATTTTAAAGTACATTAATTTTAAATTGCTGCTGCAACTGTGATAAGTGTTTGAAAAAGCCCTTGCGAGTACTATTTAGTACTCAAAACATTTTTGACAGAAACTTGATACATTCTATCAGTCTTAATTTATGAGCTAGATCTACGAGTCTAATAGAATATTGATTTTGTGCAACTAATGATTAAGCACTCATAAATCTTGAGCTGTGCTAAAACCAATGGAGTTCTAAGGCCGGTTTTGTGGCTTTGGCTCGTCAGTAGTGATTGAGGCCGGGGAACTCGCAATTGGAATGCAAGTAGCTAAATGTAGCCAATTGAATATCTGTAACATTTACGAGCTGCTTTACAAGTTCAAGTAACTGCGATTTGGTCAACTGAATAGGGCCCAGTGTCTGAATCGGACATCATAATGTTTCATTTTAACTTATTTCTGTTTTATGAGAACATATTTACTGTATTTGGTATGGTTTTCATAATTTAATCTTAAATTTCCTTGAATCCTTGTTGAAAAACTTGGTCTACAGTGACATTATTAAGATGGAATTATTTTATGCCATACTTCCCCCGAAAAAAAAATATATATTTCTGATATCTTTGAGTATCTTTGAGCATTCTTAAAGGAAAGGCAAGCTCGAAGAAACGTCACAGTACATTTGAGATGCACTTAAGTTTGTTTTACAATTAAGCTCATGTAATTTAAACCTGATGGGAGATAAGAACTGCTTGTCTCATCTAGTCTATCAATTTTACCAACTACTCAATAGCATCTGTCAAGATTGGACATTTCATAAACATTATGATTTGTCATAGCACAAAAAGTTGTCTATCATATTTGTGCTGATTGCCAGTAGGGGCCATATTTTATTGAACCACAAAAACATCTACACTTGACGCAAATATAGAGCATTTGAAATTCATATAATGTATTCTTTACTTATATTAAAACACTTTTGATGTTATAAAATGAAACTAATCACCAACCATGAAACTCAAGGTAAGAAAATGTGTGATATGTTTTACAAATATATTTATATTTTTTTATATCTCACACAATGTCCATAGACATATTTACACATCTCAATATAAGATGTTTTGATTTGCTGTGATAAAGTAACATTTATTCAAATGACCACACTTATCTGATATTACCAATGCAACTACACAAATGATTGATTAATGTCACAATATGCATTAATTCAATAACCTAATGAAATGGTCTACACATAACTATTTAGGTATATTTTTTTAAATGGCGGAAAAAAATAATATTAATAAAAGCATAGGTAACATACCCACTTTCTCGTTTATCCTAATGAGATAGAGTAATAATTTGATCAGTAGGTTAAATAGAAAACACATGAAATGGGGATATGAACTGCTACTATTACCACTACTACCGCTACAGCCACTACTACTTTTTTAACCCTACTTACAACCACTTTTTATCTTATTTAATAAATATGACTATGTCTTTGCCTTTGTTTAATTTTGATTCTAAAACTAAAAATGAATCATAACTGCAAAATATATAGCAGTGAGATCTATTATTATATCACCCAATTATCTGAATAAGTCATATCCTTTGGACCTTTCCATATATGACTGTGATTATTTTCGTCTACTCAATATCATATGTCACTACCTAAACATCATGCCTTTACATTACATTGTCCTTTCACAACTCAAGCAGGTTGACATCTATTGACATTTGTTAACAGTCGAAAATTATTCACAAATACCTATGTCCAAAACCAATTGACTTGTTCAGCTACATACGTGTTCCAAGAGTCATGTAAGGTCTACATGTTGTGTTTAACTCCTTGGCTAAAAAAACATCAAATGAGTTGTAATTACTGTATTTCCAAGCAGTGATTGAATTGTTATGGATTTGGGGCCTATTGTAATAGGAAAAATTCTGAAATGTTTTCTTGGAAAGATAAACTTTGCTGCTCCAAAGGCCACTGAAAAAGCCACAAGGGGAGATTTCACATTTGTCTTTGAAAAAAATTATCCTAGCTCAATGATTTATCTAGTAAATAATGTCCATAGACATTAACAGGTCAGTGGATAGTCTGAGGTCTGACTTACGACTGGAAACACAGGGCTACTAAAATATAGTGAAATCTTAAAATGTAATTAATTCCTATGATTAAATCTGCCAGTAGTCACTGGGTAGTACATTCCTGGGACTAATGTAACCAATTATATTAGATATATTAACATATTCAATTCTAAAATACCAATGCACATGTGTTCAGCAGAACGTCATAGTTTCACTCTCACTTAACAACATATCTGGAAATTGTAATAATAAACGTACTTAAACCTTTCTAAATTGACAAAATGCACAGTATGCAAGATGGATTAGTGCGGGATTACTGTGCCATACCTCACTGATTTAGAGATCGTTGTAATGGCTCAAAATTTGCTGTTATTAGTGTGAAGGTAGCTCTAACTTTTCCTCTAAAAATATGTGTTGATTCTTCTGTCATTCAACTTGATGAGCATTTTTTCATGCAATGCCTTCTTACAAAAGAGGATTTAGTAGTTGGCTTCTTCTAATTTATCTCCATTAACTTCTAAATATTCAAAGTTTTTCAAACTTCCTTGCGATCTATAACTATTCAATAGACCTTCATTGTTCAGAAGCAGACTTTGCTTAACATCACTCTGTTGAGGTACGTCGATGACCTCACTTTAATCACAGAGTTCTCAAATTCCTTCTTGAAATGATTCTGGGCTCGCAGCCAAGTTATAATAATGGCGTCTTCGTATCATAGGTGAATCATCTAATCTTCAATTGATTTCAATTCATTTTCATCTAAGTATAAATCTTCAAAAATTATTTCACCTTTGCATGAAAGCTTTAATTACAGTTTCACCCAATTTCACCATTTACTGATCTTCATTTTATACAACTCATCTAGCAGTTAAATTACTGATGTTTTATTCCTTGCAGATCATATCAGCAATCCAAGGCTTTTCTTTTTGTTTAGCTAAAGTATAAACATAATTCTTTTTCATAGCTGATGAATGCCAAGATTCTGAAATGAAGATGTAAAAGGCTTAATTGTAATCTTGTATAACATACTCTATATCTCTTTATACTACAGGCTGCAAAAGGTTTCTTTAAATGGAAAGTTTCATCTAAACACAACTAGCTCTTATATGAAAGAGTACAATTATAGTTAACTAGGAATGACTTGATATTGATCCAGGGAATAATCCAACTACTGGATTTGGACAAAGTGCATGGCTCCTGCTGTGGAAGAAAAGATTCGGGGCCCACTTGTTATGGATATATTGTTATGTTGTGGTCTAGAGGATAAAGTATTATAAGTTTATCCCTTAGCATATTCCCATCCCTTCCATGTTTAGGCTCATTGTAATGGGTGTCATGTGAGGGAGCTGGTGGGATGTGTTGGTTGTATGTGTGTGAAACATTGTGTGTTGTATTTGTAAATATGAATGTATGTTATTATATTAGTATGTTATTATATTGTAGAGGGGAAGCCCATTGAATACAGCCAAACCCTCCTTTGTTCCCAAAGGCCTGTTAATCCCATTAGCTAAGTGTCCAGCAGAGAACTAACAATGGGAAGCTCACAGCTGGAGAGCAGACAGGCAGGCACCATAACCCCAGGGGGTCTACAGGGATTCCTACTCAGAGAATCAGGGCAAAGTCCAGAGGGCAGGAAGATGTTTCTCCTTTGAGAGCCAGAGACCAACTAAATTAGGTAGCCACACCTAGTGGGCGGCCCAGGGGAGGGGTCTGGAAGTTCCCAGAGCTTACCTCTAGTCCATTGGCTTGAGGTAATCAAGTTACTCTGGAGATTACCCCATTGGCCAAGAGGAAGATAAGGGTTGGACAAAGGGGTAGCCACTCCCTGTACTGGTTTTGTGAGTTGTTTAAATACTTGTGTAAAAATAAAGAAGTTGTTCATAATTTTCATCAAGACTTTGTGTGCAGGTGTATTATTGACCCAGGGGCATATGCTGGTAGAGGAGATCGTTCTGACTCCCTGCCAGGTTTTTCCCAGGCACACTACCTTAAGCTGGGACTTATGCTCTTGCATCCACAAAGAAGGTCCATTGGTCTGAGTCACCCAAATCTTAGGTCCAAAACCTACAGGAGATAAGAGGACTAGGATCCTCTATACTCCATCATCATTGTAGGTTGTGACAAAAATATTCTGTCGCTAATGATAAAATTTGCAATGTTTTAATGTTTTTTTAATGTTTGCGTTAGCTCGGAAATATTTGTTTGTTTGTTGCATTAGAAAGAGGTATTGTGCCACAGCGTGTTTCCTTTTTCCAAATATAGGCCACAGAGCACACAAACATAAACAGAAGTTTAACTGCTCTTGCTCTCAGCCAATGAGTGAGATCTACAGACTAAAGTACATTATCTGCATTTAATATTAGTTTAAAATTAAGGTTTTTATTTATATTTTTTTCATGCAAAATCAAATTTTGTGACGGGCATGTGGCTGCAAAGTACAATATGGCTGCTAAGAATTCAAGCAGCCAGTCATCCTGAGAGGACATTATATTAATATTTATTTTATTGGCTAAATGAATAATCAGCAGTCATGGTCCACACCCAGGTTCAATCTCATGTCAAAGCACGACAACCTTGTGCCACAGCAGCTACAGATATATGTTATAGAGACAGATCAGTCAGAAGTACCTCTCCTAGCTTTTGATGTTCTTTCTCCAGATTGGTTGTTGTTAAGCTCCAGTCTTTCTACCAGCCAATCACACGTCATCGGGGACTATTTATTGCTCCTCCGGCTTCCTCTCAGTGCCTGTTGTAGGTTCCTGTGACTGTGAGCACTTCTGGTTGGTCCGGTATCTTCCTGCTTTGTTTGACTACAGTTCCTGTTCCCTGTTGGACTGACTTTGCCACTGACCTGGATTGTAAGTGATCTCATTGGATTTCTATTTACAAATTTTACTGTTGCACAGAAATTAGTAATAGTTTATTTTCTTATAAAGAGCCCTTTAATATTTATTTCTAATTAAGGTGCTAAGATTTTGTGACTTATTTGTTGATTCACACATTTTTGAAGAAGAGAATACATTTTTTTATCTTGCACTCATAATTATTAAAAATTTTTTTTTTTTTTATTAAATTACCTTTTAAAACTCTGACGACATTAAAGAAAGAACATACACAAAAATAATTTGTTAAAAATTAACTGGTTTGTCCAAAGAGGTAGAAATATTTCTTTTTACAGAACTACCCTCTTTGTACCCATTATTTATGTAAAAAAAATAATGTACAAAATTACCCACCAATTTATATATCTTGGTTGAATAACTATTCATGGTTAAAACCTTAGAAATATACCAATCAAAAGCTTCCCCTAGTCAATATATTGTAATTTTTTTCTCTTTAAATAATTTTCTTTTGATGTTATCAGAAATTCTTAATGCTCTTGTATTTAGATATATCATAATCTTGATGACACTATTTCTTGTTTTTTTTTAAACCTACCGTATATACTCGAGTATAAGCCGAGTTTTTCAGCCCTTTTGTTAAGGCAAAAAAGGGATCCCCTCGGCTTTCTACTCGAGTCACTCTCCCCCCCGTGTCTCTCTAACCCTCCCGTGTCTCTCTACCCCCCCGTGTCTCTCGACCCCCCCATGTGTCTCTAACCCGCCCGTCTATCTCTAACCTCCCCGTGTGTCTCTAACCCCCCCGTGTGTTTCTCTACACCCCGTGTCTCTTTCCCTCCCCCCTCCTCAACCTAAACCCCCCTCCTCAGCATAAACCCCCCTCAACCCCCCTCCTCCACCAAAACCCCCCTTAAATACCTCCCCCCTCTCCCCTCACTTACCTGCTTGTGCTCCGTCCTCCGCATCCGTTCCTTGACCCGGCGCCGGCACGCATGTGACGTCACATGCGCGCCACTTCATTAGCATATACCGGGTGCTATATGCTAATGACGCGGCGCGCATGTGACGTCACATGCGTGCCGGCACCGGGTCAAGGAGCGGAGGCCGGAGCACAAGCAGGTAAGTGAGGGGAGAAGGGGGGTGTATTTAAGGGGGTTTAGGTGGAGGAGGGGGGTTGAGGGGGGTTTATACTGAGGATAGGGGGGGTGGGGTTGAGGCAGGTTGAGGGGGGTTGAGGTTGAGGAGGTGGGTTGGGGTTGAGGGGGGTTTAGGTGGAGGAGGGGGGTTGAGGGGGGTTTATGCTGAGGAGGGGGGTTAAGGAGGGTTTATGCTGAGGAGGGGGGTTGAGGAGGGGGGTTGGGGTTGAGGCAGGTTGAGGGGGCTGGGCTTGAGGGGGGTTGAAGTTGAGGAGGGAGGTTGAGGATGGGGGGTTGAGGATGAGGATGGGGCAGTTGAGGAGGGGGTTTGAGGAGGGGGTTGAGGATGAGGATGGAGGTTGAGGAGGGGTTGAGGATGAGGAGGAGGGAGGTTGAGGATGAGGAGGAGGTGGGTTGAGGAGAGAGGATGATGATGGGGGGTTGAGGAGAGAGGTTGAGGATGGGGGGGGTTGAGGAGGGAGGTTGAGGATGAGGAGGGAGGTTGAGGATGAGCAGGGAGGATGAGGAGGGAGGATGAGGAGGGAGGATGAGGAGGGAGGTTGAGGAGGGAGGTTGAGGATGAGGAGGGAGGTTGAGGATGAGGAGGGAGGTTGAGGAGTGGGGTTGAGGAGGGTGATAAGGGAGGGGGGAAGAGACACAAGGAAGGGAGGGAGGAGAAGAGACACAAGGAAGGGAGAGGTGAGAAGAGACACAGGGAAGGGAGAGGGGAGAAGAGACACAGAGAGAGAGGGGGACACAGGGGGCAGCACATTTCCCACCCTTGGCTTATACTCGAGTCACTCATTTTACCCAGTATTTTGTGGTAAAATGGGTGCCTTGGCTTATACTCGGGTCAGCTTATACTCGAGTATATACGGTAAGTATTTTATGGTCTTTAGATTGGACAAAATAGTATTAGGGTAATTACATAAAAAAAAACTAATCTACTCAAAGCGTTTCAAATTAACTTTTCTTTTTTATTGGATTTCTGCCAGTCCCATGATCTTTGGCCTGTCTGACCATTCTTTGCCTGTTCCCTGGTACTTTGATCTTGCCGTCCTCTGGTACTTCACCCATGAAGTGTTTCACCAGGACAGGCCTAAGAGCATTAGCACAAATCACACCTGAACATTCCCAAGATGAAAGTTTGCACTCAATAAATTTATTTATTTTTTCAAAGTTTTCATTTGCCTGAGCTACTACGGTTGTGCGCTTTTATTGCTTATGTATATTATAAAATTTCACAACATGCCAAACGGATTTTGGTCTATGGAGGTGTCTATAAAAATGAAAAGGTAAATTTGAACTGTATATGGAATATTAATGTAAATATATATTATATTATATTAATATTAATCTAAATATAAATATATATTATATCAATATATTAGTACATTTTATTGCCATGAGAACTTGTACTCACTCCATAGTCTCCAATGTTCAAAATTACCCCCAAATTAAGCTTGCCGGCATGGCCAACTGTTGATGTTTCTCTATGAGAAGTCTGGTTATTTTTTTGGTGAATTTTGACAATAGTTCCAAGATAAGTCGGCTTTAAAATAAAGCTATGTAGCTTTTAAATGTTCTTACTTTTTATTTTACTTCAAAATTTATTTTAGTTTTTATTTAGAAAAAGTTTACAAAATGTAATCTGTTTACCCAGATAAAATAAAATTACATGCCATATCTCATTTATCAGGTTAAGATGATGAAAAACACTCTACTGCAAATGTGAAATAAGCAAAATGTATAATTTTTCGTTTACTCAATTTCTGTTGATTGCTGTTTCTCTTTATGTAAACTGCGCTTGAAATTTATTTTAATTTGCGTTTGATTGTCGAGGATGTATATGAAGCTTAGATGTGAAAGCAGATGGAAAACATTATTAGTGAAGATGGATTTGCTTCCAAACACATTAAATATGGACAGATGCATTTTGGCTCCGAGAACTGAAGTCATCCAGTATTGAATCATATAAATAAAATCAAAACAATAAACTGTTAAATAATAGGATTATAACTCAACCAGAGTATGCAAAGATTTCAAAAGTTACAATCCATCTTATAAAAAAGATATATTTCTCTCCATCGCTGAACAATAAAACTTATCTAAAAATTATGAGGATGAAAGATGAAAGGATTTTAGCAATAAATTAATTCCCCATAGGGAGTTGCACAGAAATTGTATTTTCTTTTTTATAGCCCACTGAAAATTATATATAGACAAGGCAACTACAGTTAATATTTTCTTACTTTTTTCCAAGATGTTTAAACTTTTTTTTCACAAGTAATATAATTTGTTTATGTCTTCTGCATGTAGGTTTACTTGAGAAATAAATTCTCCTTGGCAACCTCACAGTGCAATTATTTCATATACACTGTAGGAATCTTCTGCAATCATTTCAGCAAATTGTGCCTAAAAATAAGAAGTACTAAGATAATGAAAAATACTAAGGTACCAGTAAAAAGTCAAGATATTACATTATCAACGAAGGTCTGCATAGTTAGAACTATGGTATTCCCAGTAGTGACATATGTATGTGAGAGCTGGACCATAAAGATGGCTGAGCGCCGGAGAACTGACACCTTTGAATTATGGTGTTGGAGAAAACGGTGTCTCTTGGACGGCAAGAAGATCCAGTAGATCAGTACTACAGCAAATAAAGACAAACTGTTCGATGGAAGGTATGATCATGAGGCAGAAGCTCAAATATTTTGGCCATATCATGAGAAGACAGGATGCCCTAGAGAAGACTCTGATGCTGGGAAAAGTTGAAGGCACAAGAAGAAGGAGACGGCAGAGGGGGAGATGGATAGATGAGGTCATTGGGTCATGTAGACTCGGACACAACTAAACAACTAAACCACAATAAGACACTGAAAAAGTAAATATTCCTTATGTAAATTAAATATTACTTTAGGCCAGGGACTGTTAGAGTAGAGAATCGCCAAAGATTTACCTCCTCAATAACCAAAAGATAAGGGGGTAAAATGTATTTTATCCAAATTAGATTTGCAATAGCGAAAGGGACTGGATCAATTCACCGACCTCACAGTGTCACATATACTATTATGATATACATGTGATATATGTGTGTGGATTGAAGTGATAAGGACAAATTCATATATGCCTGCAAGCTCCGTT
The DNA here is from genome assembly GCA_027410445.1 of Discoglossus pictus. NCBI lineage: Eukaryota > Metazoa > Chordata > Amphibia > Anura > Alytidae > Discoglossus > Discoglossus pictus. Next base: position 378,388,946 of record CM050167.1, read on the forward strand.
AATAGCTAAAAGAGTCTCCATGAACACCACTTCGAAAAAAAACTAATAAACCTAAAACAGACTCATGAAAAATTATTCCTATAACATAAAAAGGAACACATGGGGAATATTGTGTATATAAGTTGTGGTAGGAAGAGTTGTGGTTTAGTTTGGCATGTTTCTGAGAGAGGCTATATAAAGATCTGGGCTTGTGTACATCAGTAAGGCTGTGAGCTTTGCCATGTAGGATCATCCAAGATGGGCAGGTCATAGCAGAGAGGTCTGACAAATTGAGGGCTGCTCGAGAAGGAACTGGCAACCCAGTACAGTATCTTAGCCGAGGTAACCGTATAGATAAGTACAACCAGAGACATAACAAATGTGCCTAGCATGCTGTAGTCCATAAGGTCATTGAGAATCGGACACTACTTAATGACTAAACAACAAAATACAGAAATGGTCTATAAGTCAGGAACACCTCTCTGACAAAGTGACAGAATATGAGGCAAAAACATAGTCATATTTATTAAATAAGATAAAAAGTGGGTGTAAGTGGGGTTAAAAAAGTAGTAGCTGCTATAGCAGTAGTAGTAATAGTAGTATTTCATATCCCCATGTCATGTGTTTTCTATTGAACCTACTGGTCAAAATATTACTCTATCTCATTAATAGGATGCATGGAAAACCTATAAAGTGGGTATGTTACCTGTACTTTTATTAATCCTATTTTTACTGCCATTTTAAAAAATATACCCTAAATAGCCATGTGTAGACCATTTAATTTAGGTTATTGACTTAATACATATTGTGACAATAATTTGTCAATAATTTGTGTCGTTGCGTTGGTGATATCATAATCTATATTCTGATGAGGAGCTCTATATACCGATATACCCATAATTTTCTACGATTGCCCCGATAAGACCCTAAACTTGTTGCCCAAGTGAGTCAGTCAGAATGGCTGAAGCATTGATACATATGAGTAATCCAAGACTGGGCACTACTGCCCAACTTGCAGGGATGTTGGGCCGGAATATACTATGAACCATGAATATGCATATTCATTTTCCAAATGTATGTGAAATATATATGTAAAAATCTTATTTACATGGAAACTTGTATGCAGAGAAAATCAATAGGCACGAGCCAGATACAGAAATATATACTATGTAGTTGTATACTATATACAGTACATAAACAGGAACCGTGATTGATAGGAAAGGATGATTCATAATGGGCCTTGGGCAGCAGAAACACTAAATACATCTATGAAAAATGTACATCATTGTACTTTTAACTCTTTTAACTCAATGCATATTTCCAGTTCCTCCATTAATGTAACTCACTGATATGAAATCAAGCTTTGATGAATGATGTGAGTTGAACCAAGACCACACTGTTTTGCAAAAAAAATAAATATATGGTTTTGCTCCACTTTTTTTAAAAAACATCAGTGGATAGACCCCACTGGGCACTGGGTGATTCTGATGGGAAGCAGATTTTTGTTGACTTGCTGAAAGATGTAGATATGTTCAAAAATTAGATTCTTCCACCCTTTGCATATGAATGAAAACCATTGATGTATCATTTCAACACTGAATTCCAAATCAAATATTTTGCTTGTAAGAAACTATTTAGTAAACGGATTTTCTTTTAAGGTTGGAATGTTTGAAGAAAAAAAAATAGTGGATTTTGATCAGAAAAAAACAAACATGGCGGGGGAGGATTTTGCCACTAGTAAATATAACTAAAACCAGTTGCAGTTCTAGCCACAAGAATTAAGTTCACAGGAAGCCATATAACATTGTTGAATAACAATAAATATCTTGAAAAGTTTGGAGAGGTTAGGTTTTTATGCATGCGATTAAATATCGTGAAAGCTTCTAAACATGAATGGAATGTGACATTTTATGGCTCTAGTGAAGGAGACAAGCAATTTTAATTATACGGAATAAAAATGATAATGAATTTGTCAGATTTGTACACTATAACAATATGTATAAACATTTTTTGACACTTGAAAAACAAAAATCCTCAGTAAGAATCTCAACTAGTCTTGAATTTTAAATAAACACATTTTTGGTCCATCAGATCATATCTTAATACTTCTGTGATAGTTATCCCGAATAGACTGAATAAATCCAAAGAAAAGGAGTCAAAAATGTAAAATATATACTTTTTTAATACTAAAAAAAGAAACGAGAATGTGAATACATTCTCTAATTTTACATTTAGTACTGGTTAATCAAGTAAAGAAAGTGATTTATAGGGCAACTAAAAATATGGATGTTTAAACTTAATAGTACGTGCTTGCAGGTAAACTGTATTTTTTTTTAAAGATTTATTAACATTTACATTTTTTGACGGAGCGATCCTTTAGGGCCCTATCTTTCTGATCACCTGGGCCTGGAATTATGCCCTAGCCGGCATGGGGACTATCAAAGATGCCTAATGGAAAGTACAATACATTTTGAAAAAAAGATAGTAGGCCCTTTACTGATTGGCTCCTTTGAACTACCCAGGGTTTCCGGCAAGGTGCTGATTGTCTGGGACCCTAAAGGCGGCTACCAATAGAATGCCTAGAGGATGTGCTGATTGGGAGGGAAACTTGGCACTGAGGGGCTAATACGTTGGCTGGGGGCATCCAGTAGGATAAACAGAGCCGGAGGAGGTAGCACAGAGATTAGGAGGCCCAGGGGGAGTGGGGAGTTTGAATTTGATGGAACTGATAGCTACCACAATGCTTTCCAGGACTTGGTAAACTACTCAAGAAAGTGTTATTGTCTTTTGAATTAACTATCCAACACCCGGCACCCGATAGACAAAAGGGTGCCCCCTAATCCCTGCTCTATTGTCCTCTACTGTCATCACTATAATTTTATTAATATAATGCCTTCATCCCATTGTAAACCTAAGACTTGGTAGGCCGTGCCCTAATTGGACTAACCAAATTATTCAGGCTTACAGGCCCCTCCTTGATTGGTCACTCTGCCGCCACCACAAGCCTATTAGAGAAGCTCTAACATCACCCCTCTGATTATAGGTCCACCCGGTCAAGGTGGGTAGGTCAAACCACATTGTTGACTGCCCACTAATTGGTTAATTGGTGACCAATCACAGACCTGCTGACCTAAGCCCAGTTATGATTAGCCTCCTTCACTTCATTGAGATGCTTTGTATTTAGTTAATGTTTTATGATGTTTTACTCATTTTACAATTGTTACCCCTATAAATGTTCACCACAAATAAAGTGAGATATTCTTGGATATTCGTGTGTTAAGTCCAAGGTCTGAGACCCTCTGGCATTTTAAGGAAATATCCTCTTCCACAGCTTCTGGTGACCTCCCTCTATCTATCTCTGCCCAGAAGACCATCCCCGATCCAACATGAGGACCTGACCGGTAGGAGTTCCAGATCAAGCTGGCCCAGTGGGTTCTGTGTCATGGCAACTTTTATATTTGTTATAGGAGAAATGTATTCGATAATTCATTAAAGGCTTATGGAAGGTTTTTGGATTTCACTAGGAATATAATATACTTGTGTATCTATTTACTTTTATATACTTTATTCTATTACGAAATTCTTATAAGCTACGTTTTTTCTATCTAAATTTCATATAATTTCTACTTGTCTGGGCCTGCCCTCTGTAGCTCATGCAGCCCATAAATACACAGACTGTGAAGTGCAGTGTTCAAATTAGCCTGTCAGTGACCTCTGTTAAGCAGCATGTTGCAGAATGTTGCCACTGATAGGTTACTTTGAGACACAGCATACCCTGTACTTCTCAGGATGCTATCTTCATGAGCTGCAGAGAAGAGAAACAAATTAGGAACTATGTGTAATATTTTAGGCAGACAAATGAGCTTTTAAAGCACTACTTATAAAAATAAAGTACAGGCTGGATGTGCAGTGTAGTGTTCTAGTCTATCAGGGACTATGTCACAGCAGCAAGATGCAGACTGTCACTAATAGAGGGCCACTGATTGGTTAGTATGAGATTGGTTAGTATGAGACACTGCACACCTAGTACTACAGAGTCTGTGTCTACATACACTGCAGTGGGCAACCCCATACAGGGACTATTTGTTTGATTTTAGGCAGTAAAAACAGAGCTTATAAGCACTTCTTAATAAAATAAAGTACATAAAGGCAAAGTGATTCATATCTATGTTATATTCCTAGTAAAATCCAGAAACCTTCCATATCCCTTTAACTTTACTTTTTAAATGAATTTAACTCATTGACTCATTAATCAAACTGATGTGCCTAATGACCTATTTAGTTAAATAACAAGCACTGAGAACAATGCCTCTGATCTAATCATCCAACTGACAAATGGACAGTGAGCCTTATGAGAGAGAACAATAGAGATGACCAAGACTTCATATAATAGGCCATAGATTTTTTGATTTTTTAGCTTTCTAAAACATTTTGTCCATTATCAGTTCTAGTTCTTAGATTGTAAGTTTGCGAGTTTTCAATCTTGTGTCAGTGCCTTGGAAACAAACTCTATGTACATTTGATTTTATGCTCAAAAACAGGGCCCTCCATTCTTTACAAGGTGTTTAATTTGTTTTCTGCTATGTACTCAACCCCTGTATAGCGATACGGAATATGTTGGCGCGATATAAATAAAGATAATAATAATAATAATAGTTCTTCATCATAACATACTGCAAATATGGGACTACAACATACATCTGCATATTTGCTAAAACAAATGTAAGATCTGGTATTATGCGGCTGAAAAACGAATTGGGAGAAAACAAAATCAACATTTAAACACATGGAAAACACAAATAATTAAAGGGACTCTGTCACCCCAAAATCAACCTATTTTTTAAAAAAGTTATTCTTCAAGAGCATGAAAAACTAGCTATATATTATGGTAGACATTTGTTTCTAAAGTGAGACATTCCTGAGGTAATCTGCTTTTGTTCTTGCTGTATTCTTACGCAAATGAGCAGCTCATGAATATTTATTAGCTGATTCCATGTGCTAATGAGGATTAAAGTCTTAAAATTGTAACTTTATCCTGCCATTATATATCTCCTCCACCACCCTTCTCAAGTACTCTGAACCACAAATTAGCATATTAAGCTGCACATTAGCATATAGGAGGAGTGCTTTCAATGCTGAATATATCAGGAATTATTTACTCCGGAGAAAAACAGCTAGTACAATTTTTGCTCTTTACAATGAACCTAACTTCCTGTGAATTTCAAATTAATTATGGCAATAGAGCTATTCTTATTAATTTGAATAACTGAGATAGCTTCCATGACTTGTTTTTAACGCAGTAATACAATGAAAGTTAAAGACAGTTTCCTTGGAAACAATCTATGAGATAACATTAAAAAGAAGAAAATATATATATATATATTCTTAGAAAATATACTGGAGAAAGACAAAAAGTAAATTACATAGGGCCTCATTCTATTATCGGCCGCAGCCGCTGCGGGGCCGCAAGGACCGGCCGCAAGCTTTACGGCTATTCTATTCCCCTCCGGCCGGGGGTTCCGGCAGGCTTGCGGCCGGCGCCTTGCTATCTCTTGCGGCCGATCGCGCCGGAGGAAAGCCTTTGATCTAAAACTGCCGCAAGGAAATCGGCCGTAAGAAAAGCCCGGTTGCGATTCTATTGCTCCGGGAACCCTCTCTGCAAGGCTAAAAACGAGCCGCAGCTTACTTGCAGCAAACAGGTCCCGCTAGCACCAATTAAGCACATAAAATAGCTCAAATAAAGCCATCCTGCACTTTGCGGAGTCTATAAAGTGATATTCGGTGTTAGCAAAAATAGCACAAATTTCCCCTATACTCAAATCCGTAAAATAATTTTTTTTAATATACGTAAAATATCCATGTAAAAAGTCCAGAGTGCTTGGAGCACCTCAGACCCGCCCACGCCGCAGCCGGAAAATAAACAGTTAATTTGAACTCGGGTTTGGGCTGATGTGCAAGCTTGAGAGGGGGTTACTTTTAATCCTCATGTCCCCCAATATGATCCCTAGCATTTACAGAGCTGTACAGTGCAGGCTTGAATTTATTTTTGAGTTTTTAGATTTCAGAGCTTACGGCCGGTTTCAAATATGCGGCCGGCCGTAAGGGGTGATCCTTGCGGGGCCGTATAATAGAATCGCGAGTTAACAGAACCCCCGCAAGGAATCGCAGCCTTACGGACGATTTACGGCCGATAATAGAATGAGGCCCATAGTAAATTACAATTATTTTAATAGTAAACCAATTTAAACCAATGTAAAACAATCAATGTCATTATGCTATGATCACGTTAATTAAGATTATTGGAACCCACTACTGCAAACAACTGAAATTACAGAAATCTACTGAACTATACCAGGGAAAAGAAACATGAGCATTAAAGGACCACTGCAGTGCAAGGAAAAAAGAGACACTGGTATGTCAGGTATGTACCAAACTAACAATACACCATGGACGAAGGGCCACTGCACCATGTGAACAAATATATATGTTTACAAAAGTTAGAATCTAAGAACATAATTAAGCAGGAAAAAAGTAATACAGCTAGTTTTTGCTTAAGTTTGATGCGACTGCAGGTCCCTGGAGGGATCCATAATATGTAGGTGGAGATTGTTTGTGTGGGAATAGAGTTTACATTTTTGGAGAGGTATGGTTGCATCCTTTGATGCAAGGTGCCTGCTCTGGGGCAGTGAGGTGGAAGGGGTTTGGGGTCAATTCAAAAATTGTCCAGTTAAGAGACAAAAGCTCTGGACTTTATCATGTTCTCTCCCCATACACCTCCCCCATCACCGATAACTATAACTACAAACACACATCAGTGGTGGGCAAGTTCGGTCCTGGAGGGCCACACACATGCCTGGATTTGATGATATCCCTGCTGCGCACAGGTGAGTCAATCACTTCTTCGGTCATCCTGATTGACTCACCTGTGCACAGAAAGGATATCTTCAAATCCAGGCTTGTGTGTGGCCCTCCAGGACCGAACTTGCCCACTCTTGTACTATACGCAACTCTCAGTGTCTGTAGCATCACTTTGTCAATCACTCCACTGGCTTCCCTACAGCATCCAAAATAAAATGTAAACCCTAACATTTAAAGCCCTTAACAATAGTGCACCCCCTTATATTTCTGTTCTCATCTCAAAATACTCCCCCAACTGCTCTCTTCACTCTGATAATATCCTTATTTTGTCCTCCTCGATTATCACCTCCTCACCCTCCTTCAGGACTTTTCACGTACTCTATGGAACTCCTTGCCTCGCTCCACTAGACTATCCTCCTGCCTCAAATCCTTCAACAACTCACTTAAAACGTATCTCTTTAAAGAAGCTCATCACCTTCAGCCTTAATATGCACATCACATCTATCACCCCCTGTAACACACCCAAAATCTTTAGATTGTACTTTGATTTTAAGCGCATGGCCCTTCATTCTTTTGCAATGTGTGAATTTCATTTTTGCCCTATACTTTAACCCTTGTACAGCGCTACGGAATATGTTGGCGATTTACAAATAAGGATGACAATAATAATAATACTAATAATGCTTTATGTCCGTGGCTGCTAATGGTTTTTAATGTGTTACATACTTCAAAAACAAGTGAAGTTTTTTTTATTGAAGTATCGTGCTCCTTTAATTATAAAAAGCAGACATCTCCTCAAGAGGCAATAACTGACCAATGGATGATGTGAGAAAACTGCAATAAAATGGGCAAAATGTTTTTAGAAATAGAAAAAATATATAAACACAACATTTACATTATTAACTTTTATATACAATTATTCTTAATCACAGAGTTCTAATTTATTTTTTAAACCTGTGTTTGTAAACTAAGGATATTTACTATATTATCATGGGGATGTGCTGAGGAGGAAGTATTACTGGCTGTGATGTGCATCACTGTATTCACTATACACTAAATTATATGGGGGAACTGCCATCACAGCCATCAAGATCCTTTTGTAAACCTCTCTCCTTATCACAACCCCCCCTAAATGGATTTTTAAAAATACCTCACCATGTTTGTGCAAAAGCGTTGAAGATGCACTAATAAAAAATAGAGTGTTTTGACTTATTGCTCTGGTTAAATAAATTTTAATTAGTTTTTACTATTTACTATGCATGATTACCTATGGAGAAAAATTGTCAACTCATCTTAGCCACTTGATGCTTATTAAATCCCCCCAATGTCTTGAATCAACACAAATAATATATGAATCTGTAAGTTAGAGATAAAAGCCAGTTTTGTATCAAAAATTCCTCCCCTTCTCCATCTTACCTTCACTATTTTTGTTTATAAGAGTATGTTCCCTTCTAAGATTTGAAGTATGCAACAAGTTGCCAACATTAGCAACTTTGTAAGTCACAAGCATAAAACATTTTGGAGAAGGCCTCCAGTTCAGCAGTTTCTGTAGTGGGAAAGATTTTAGAAGGGTTAATAAGGGATAATATACAAGAACATGTCTGTTTAAACAGAATTATAAGTACGAGTCAACATGGATTTATCAAGGATAGGTAATGTCAAACAAATCTAATTCGTTTATATGGAGGTTAGTAGGAACCTGTATGAAGGCAACTCAGTGGATGTAATCTTTTTGGATTTTGCAAAGGCTTTGGATACAGTGCCACATGGAAGACTACTATGCAAATTAAGGGAAACAGGAATTGCAGTAAATATCTGCTCAAGGATCGAAAGGATGGCTAAAAGACAGGAAGAAAAGGGTTGTTGTAAATGGAACATACTCCAAATGGACTAATGTGGTAAGTGGGGTTCCTCAGAGTTCAGTATTAGGTCCTCTCCTTTTCAACATATTTATTAACGACTTAGAAGTAGGATTGGAAAGTATTGTCTACATTTTTGCTGATGACACTAAGTTGTGCAAGGTAATTAAATCAGAAAATTATGTAATTTCCCACCAAAGGGATTTGCATAAATTTGAGAAATGGCCAACTAAATGGCAGTTGAGATTTAATACAAATAAATGTAAAGTTATGCATCTGGGAAGGAAAAATAGCCATGCAATTTATATTCTTAATGGTGCAAATCTAGGGGTATCAGATAATGAAACGGATTTGAGAGTAGGTAACAGTGCTCATATATTTTTAAATAAAAAGGGCTTTCAGGGTTAACCTGGATAACTATAGAGGAAGTATTGATCCAGGGAGAAATCCGATTGCCAGTATCTGGGGTCAGAAAGGAATTTTCCCCCCTTTTTGAGACAATTGGCATAGTTTCGCTCTTTGTTTTTTTTTCTGTTTCCCTTCCTCTGGATCAATTACAAAATTAATCTGCATATTGCAGATCAGAGGAGATCTAAAAAGGCTGAATTTGATGGACTAAAAGTCTTTTTTCAACCTCAATTACTATGTAACTATGAATATAATGTATCATGACAGTGATACTTTATTTTTAAGACATGAGGTGGAGGGTACAGAGTAGGGCAAGCAGGACTTGCAAGTTGACTTGCAACTTATCTGAATCAAAAATACTACTATAATTAGGATGCTATGCATGATATCCTTATAAGACAAACTTCTATAATCATATTAAACTTATTTAACAAGCCATCCATACAACAACAGAATATGTAGCTTATAGACAAAAAGCCCCGAAGAAGTCGCTATAGACAAAAAGTGTAGGTGGTGGTATTTGAGTATGTCAGTAGGTTTTTTTGTTGGATAATCAAGTGCGATCAATTTCCATCAGCCAACAAAAGTTTAACAGTCATCTATTGGGGTTAAAGAAAGCTGGCACGTCTCTCCCAAACATAGGTCAATTGGACCATATTGTGTGCTCAAAACATGTGCATATAGATGCACAACAAAATGTGAGTTGGACGTGAATTGCTTTTTGATATATAAACCATTTTTAAATAATACTATACTTAGAGATATTTTTGTGTTACATTTTGTTCCATGATCATTCAACTGGAAGAAGTGATTGATCTACAATAAAAGGCCAAAGAGAAGAAATCCCAAAGATATAAGAACTTGTTGTTTGTTAGATCAAACTAGCGATGTTGGTCAATGATTTGGTAGACAACTTGGATTTGATTTAAGGCACATTTATTGACACAGCTGCATGATTTGATTGAACTGATCTGAATCAACCAATGAGTCAACAAATCAATCTTCCTCCACGTTCCTTCAATCACATATAATAGTTGTCAAACTATGAGACGTCGTCACGCTTTGTATGGTGCGTATGACTTAGGCGCTTATCGCCTGCCAGCTTTGCGTAGCAAGTTGAGCCGTTAAGGCACTAAAACTCGCAGCACAAAGGCGATGAGCACCGAAGGGGAGGCGAGCAGTGAAGGCAATGAAACACATGGGACTTAGACACAAAGGAGCGCCGATCACACATTGAAACCTGGGGGATCTAGCCACAAAACACTTAGTAAACGCGGGATCTCCTTAGGCTGCAAACAGTTGACCAACGCGAGACTTAAAGAAAGAAAAATACTTAAAGAAAAAAAAATACGAGACACAAAATATACGAGAAAATACAAAGTTAAAGGCCGAAACCGCGCAAAGCAAAAACCAATAAAAACACACAAAGTACAAAAATAAAAAAAATAAAACATCACACACAGCACGGGGGAACGTCTGGGAGTGAGGTGGAACGCGAATTAAAGTCGATTTGGCCGAGTTTCAACACTCGAAAATCACCTAAGAGACAAAAAAAATGGCCGCCCAAAAAAAAACAAAAAAAACGAGGCTACACGACCCCGGACCGCACCAAAGACCGCCATCCGCGTAGCACTTTCACACATGAACGTTAGAGGTACAAAATACACTATTACAAATGATGGAAAATGCTTGTGAAGCACGTAGCACATAGACAAACAATGCTATTTTACAACACTAACTTGCAACTAATAACATTACCAATCTAATATGGCGCTTTACACAAATAAACCAACGATTTGCCCTTGCGCACGCAGCCTATTTCTAATGCACAGTTGGGACATTCATTACACTTTCTCCTCAGGGCAGCAACAGTCCCACTGGATATTATATGCTGCAGGACAATAAAAAGATATTGTTACCTCTTCAGGTTATTGATTGCTGGATATATTAATAAGAAATAGGTAAAGTATATTAATTTATTAGTAACTAATTAAATAATTATTAGTTAACAATATATATATCTGTCTTTGTGATGAGCGCCGAAGGTGCTCAGAGGAGCAAAGGTACATGAGAGGAGAGGCTCGCAATGAGCGCTGAAGGTCCTCAGAGTAGAAAAAGCTTTGTGTGGAAAACAGCATTGCCATGGCTTCAAATTGTATTGCCCCGTCATTTTTGACGGGTAAGTCGCTAGTACCTCATAAATAATAAAAATAATCAGGAACCCCCTCAGGCTCCTAGCTGGTAGAAGTCACAAACATAGAAGAAGACACAAGGAGATGTTACTAAAATAAATAATCTTTAAAAGATGCTATCATGTTTGTAACGGAACCCATCACTGTTTTACACTGTTTTATGATTATTTAATTCTTGGTTAAAATATGATCACATTGCTGTACTGTAGATATGTTGTTTTATGTTCTACAGAATATATTGGCTCAGAATATTAGCCAGACTTTTGCAGACCTAGGCTAATAGATAATCCTGTTACAGAGATTCAAGAGATAAGAAAGTTGTAAAGGATCCTTGCATTTTCCAAAGTGTTTTCATTCTCTGATAAGAACAAAGAAGAATGATCTAATTAATGTCTGATTGTATCCAAGTTGCCAGGGAGGTGTGACTCACCTATTGTCCTATATGTGTATTGTGTGGGGGATATGTGCAATGTCTGTGTGTTATGTGTAAAAACATACTTTTACTAACTTTTGAACCCCTGGTCTGATTCATGCCATTTTTGTATATGTTGTTCCCCTGGGTGAGAGATATTGAATGGTGCGGGACTTAAAGGTGTACCCCCTGTATTTGGGGTACATCCAGAATGTGGTTAAAATTGTGTCTGTTTTAATTGTGTTACCTGTTATCTGAGGGGAGGAGACGTGGGGGTTGAACCATGTAGATAATTGGCTGTTGTGATAATTATGTGGGTGTAGCCCTTCAGAGGGCACCCTTGCATAAAAGGAGATTCCCTGTCATTAAAATATAGTTCTTCTTGACCCTTCAAAACGTAGCCTTGTCTCGTTATTTGAGGGGATCGCTATATCATACTGGGGATTGCTATGCTTTTGCATACTCCCTTGAGCTGTAACTACTGAACTCTTGTTCCTGATGTACTATCCTTGGAGTCGGTGGTGGTTTTGGTGTCCGGTGCGGTGCTTGTAGGCCTCGGCGCAAACTAGGACGTGTCTATCAACGGAGGTACCCGGTCGGGGTGCCAGTAGATCCGTTACATTGGCTGGCAGTGGTGGGATGGCGTTCTAGTAAGAGGAAAAGCAGCACGGAGACACCGGTAACGTTTGGAGTTACAAATTGAGGGCAACTCTAGTATCCGTACAGCGCCCCTGGCTACAGCAGGATGGAACCGGCTAGTTTTCAGACAGCGTTTCATGATGAGGAGGAGGAGGCGGACTACAGGGATGCAGACAGAAAGGAACTCTGGTATGATGCCCTGGAAGATGCCCAATGGCGGCGAGGTGAGAGTCTCCCCAGTGATGAGCAGCGTCTACAGAAGCGTGTGGCGATGCGGATGTATCTATTGGGAGAGCAGCCCCTGGATGAGTGGGTGACAAGACTAGAGACCCTGGTATGGCGAGAGATCTGGCTAGACAACGCATACCAGGCCCTCTGGTGGCATACCGTTCGACTTACCCCCTGGACGGCTGAACACGACTTACCAGAGGGAGATGATTATGATGGCCCGGGTTTATTATGGGATGCCTTGGAGGACGACATTGATCTTGGCAGCACGGAGGAGTCTAGGTTTTGGGACATCTACGACTACCGGATGGGCATGTATGTCTGGGATGACGAAGGCGAGGTGAGCAAAGACATGACCCACCTGGTAACAAGAGAGTGGGAGCTGGAGCAGGACTACCAACACCTGCTCAGCTTCGTGCAGCCCCAACCTACTCGACAAGCGGAACCAGACTTCATTGACTGGTCCTGGGATGACCTCCAGATGGCAGGTAGAGATGGGACCGAGGTCTCTCTACCGGCCCTACAGGGGGCAGAAGGTGTCGTCCTTCCCCCCCAGCGGCAGTGTGAACCCCAGGGGGCAGAAGGTGTCATCCTTCCCCCCCAGCAGCAGTGTGAACCCCAGGGGTCAGAAGGTGTCATCCTTCCCCCCCAGCGGCAGTGTGAACCCCAGGGGGCAGAAGGTGTCGTCCTTCCCCCCCAGCGGCAGTGTGAACCCCAGGGGGCAGAAGGTGTCGTCCTTCCCCCCCAGCGGCAGTGTGAACCCCAGAGGGCAGAAGGTGTCGTCCTTCCCCCCCAGCGGCAGTGTGAACCCCAGGGGGCAGAAGGTGTCATCCTTCCCCCCCAGCAGCAGTGTGAACCCCAGGGGTCAGAAGGTGTCATCCTTCCCCCCCAGCGGCAGTGTGAACCCCAGGGGGCAGAAGGTGTCGTCCTTCCCCCCCAGCGGCAGTGTGAACCCCAGGGGGCAGAAGGTGTCGTCCTTCCCCCCCAGCGGCAGTGTGAACCCCAGAGGGCAGAAGGTGTCGTCCTTCCCCCCCAGCGGCAGTGTGAACCACAGGGGGCAGAAGGTGTCGTTCTTCCGCCCAAGCGACAGTTTACCCTGACAAGGGGAGACATCAATCTCCCAAACGGCGCAGATGGGACCGTGGTCTCTGCGCCCACAGCCTGTCCAGATCCCCAACTACCCTCACTGGGACAACCGGAGGAGGGGGGTAAGTACAAATTCCCTTCCCCAGCTAACTTCTAATGTGGCCCCAGGGTTAACAGAGGAAATGTTAACCCCCACTGACCCCCACCTTTCCCTGGCTACTGAGCTGGAATATGTCCCAAGTACCCCAGCAGAAGAGCTGGCATCAGGGCAGAGTGCCGCTGGCCTCTGCCCCTCAAGTCCCCTCAGCGTGTTGCCCCATCACCACAGCGAAATATCCAGTTGCAGTAACGGTTTGTTGTGGGTGGGCTGCTCTTGCACTTTGTTGTTGTGGGGGGGCTGCTCTAGCCCTGGTTTATTGTGGGTTGGTGGATCGTCTAACGGAGGCACGGACCGGCAGAAGGTCAGGTGCCCGGTTAGACTTCCCCCCAAAGGGGAGATGTGTGACGAAGTGCCCTTCGCCACTTTGGCTTGGAGAGGACTGTTTGCCAGCCTCCTGCCCTGCGACTATGGCCCAGGGACATATTGCCCTTCAAACACAGTATTCGGCCATACCAGAGTGTATGTCACTCATTCTGGCCCTTTACATACAGGGGGGTCATTCGGTACTTGCCCTGTGGGAGCGGTGATACCCCAGATAACCATGCCATGGAGCCCATTCATATGATGAAAGACTATGGGAAAGACTTTAGCTACATGGCAATTGAACTGTGTGAAGATGATCTGAGCGCTATTCTGTAGTTTTCTGCGCTCAGATCCCAGCTATCTGGGGATATGTGAAATGTGAGTCAATGTGAATTGCAGTAATGCTGATGGGTTGTCAAACTAGAGAATTGACCAACAAATACTTTTGTCCGGACATCCCCAGGCCGATCCGTTGGGATCAGACCGTGTATGCCGGCTTATGGTCACGGGGGAGGTGTGTAACGGAACCCATCACTGTTTTACCCTGTTTTATGATTATTTAATTCTTGGTTAAAATATGATCACATTGCTGTACTGTAGATATGTTGTTTTATGTTCTACAGAATATAATGGCTCAGAATATTAGCCAGACTTTTGCAGACCTAGGCTAATAGATAATCCTGTTACAGAGATTCAAGAGATAAGAAAGTTGTAAAGGATCCTTGCATTTTCCAAAGTGTTTTCATTCTCTGATAAGAACAAAGAAGAATGATCTAATTAATGTCTGATTGTATCCAAGTTGCCAGGGAGGTGTGACTCACCTATTGTCCTATATGTGTATTGTGTGGGGGATATGTGCAATGTCTGTGTGTTATGTGTAAAAACATACTTTTACTAACTTTTGAACCCCTGGTCTGATTCATGCCATTTTTGTATATGTTGTTCCCCTGGGTGAGAGATATTGAATGGTGCGGGACTTAAAGGTGTACCCCCTGTATTTGGGGTACATCCAGAATGTGGTTAAAATTGTGTCTGTTTTAATTGTGTTACCTGTTATCTGAGGGGAGGAGACGTGGGGGTTGAACCATGTAGATAATTGGCTGTTGTGATAATTATGTGGGTGTAGCCCTTCAGAGGGCACCCTTGCATAAAAGGAGAATCCCTGTCATTAAAATATAGTTCTTCTTGACCCTTCAAAACGTAGCCTTGTCTCGTTATTTGAGGGGATCGCTATATCATACTGGGGATTGCTATGCTTTTGCATACTCCCTTGAGCTGTAACTACTGAACTCTTGTTCCTGATGTACTATCCTTGGAGTCTGTGGTGGTTTTGGTGTCCGGTGCGGTGCTTGTAGGCCTCGGCGCAAACTAGGACGTGTCTATCAACGGAGGTACCCGGTCGGGGTGCCAGTAGATCCGTTACAATGTTCAATATTATTAGTTTGTTACATATGTCATAAACTGGTATTACTACATTTCTTTTTGTGTCATTCAGTTGTTTCCAATTCTCCATGACCTCATGGACTGTAACACACCAGGAACATCTTTATGTCCATGGTCATGCTGATCCATTTGGTATTAATGGCAGAGATACTGAAGTGTGTTGCCAGTTCCTTCTCTAGTGGGCCACAGCATACAGTTCCTGGTATTCCTAGGTGGTCTCCAGGCCCAAACCTGCTTCACTTCAAGGTGGCATGACCTCTTGGTTCCCTGACTGGAATCAAACCCAGGTCAACAGTGGTGAAAGCACCACATTCCCAACCACTGGACCACTAGAGAACCCATTCCCACATTACAGCAGTCATTTAAACAATGCAGTTTTGGAAAGCAGTATCTTACCAATACTACTCAACTGTGTCTAAATATTCTATATTATTGCTTTAGTTATAGAACATGATGTGAACTGCAAACTTATAATACAACACATGCTAAAAAAACGCAATTTTTAAGATTTGTACTGTGTCTAAATAAGAATTAAGATTCGGAAACCATTAAAATACAGTAACTGGAATACCATAAATATTCTAAGTGTCCAGTAGATCAAAACAATAAATATTATAGGGTAGACATAACAATGAGCCAGGCAGAAATCAATTAGGATGATTTATAGTCACAGAAAATAATCATCAGGGACCATTGTTCCTTCCAGCCTCTGCATTACATTTTATTTCTGTCTGAAATGGCCCTGTCAGACACACTATTTCTGATGCTGATGTCTGATAACACGGACAGCTGCTTCCAGCAAAACCTGCAGATCCATTTTACCTCCTTTCCTGAAAAGTTAGGTTTCTTTAGCATCTTTCTCCATTCTGTCACCACCCTTTACCTAAGGGTCATTTACTCGTGTTCCCTTATAAGATTTGTTTGCAGATAACATTCGTAAAGTTCTGCATGAAGAGAAACATATGTCTGAGAAAGGTGCTTGTAGGTGTAGAGGTTCCACAGCATAATAAAGTATAAATATATATATATATATATATATATATATATATATATATACACAGTATATATACAGTATATATATATTTATATACGTATACTGTACTATATATGTGTCTCTTCCCTCTCTCACTCCCCTGTGCCTTATCCTTCATCCCCCTTATCCTCCTCACTCCTTCTCCCTCCTTCCCCCCTTATCCTATTCCTCACTCCCACCCATTTTTTTCAAGAGCCCTCCATTTTTCAGTTGTTAATATTGTATTTTTCCTTGTTCTCTCCCCTTGTACAGCGCATTACAAATAAAAGATAATAATAATATTAATCTATATATATATATATATATATATATATATATATATACACACACACACACACATATATACTTACAAGCGACTTGCCCATCAAAAATTATGGCAATATAATTTGAAGCCTTGCAATGCTGTTTGCCACACATTGCAAGGCTTCCCCCCAACCTGCCTGTCTCAAGATGAGCACCTTCGGAACCCATCACAAGCATTGCGAGCCTCTCCCCCCCACCTCTCCCATCCTCTGCTTGATGGGAGGCACTCATCGCAAGCCTCTCCCCCCTCTAATTCCTCTCCCTCCCCTGTGTCTCTCGCCCTCTTATCCCTCCCCCTGTGTCTCTTCCCCCGTTTGTCTCTTCCTGCTCCTCCCTCCCCTCTGTCTCTTCCCCCCTCCTCCTTCCCATGTCTCTCCCCCCTCCTCCCTCCCCTGTGTCTCTCCAGCCTCCTCTGTGTCTCTTCCCCCCATCTCCCTCCCCTGTGTCTCTCTTCCCCCCGTGTCTCTCCCCCCTGTCTCTTCCCCTGTCTCCCTCCACTGTATCTCTCCCTCCTGTGTTTCTTTCCCCCTCATCCCTCCCCTTTGTCTCTTCCCCCCTCCTCCCTCCCGTGTCTCTTCCACCCTCCTCCCTCGTCTGTGTCTCTTCCCCCTCTCCCTCCCCTGTGCCTTATCCTCCTTCCCCCTATCCTCCTCACTCCTTCTCCCTCCTTACCCCCTTAACCTATTCCTCACTCCCCCCATTTTTTTCAAGAGCATTGACACAGCATGTTATGGGTTTTGTGTCTTCCAGATTCTATTATAATACAAATTATGGAGTTAACAGTGAATAGCAAAAAGAAGCAACAAGAGAAGGTGTGCCAAAAATATGGATATTCTTTTTCTCTTTTTGCCATCACATATAAACTATCCCTATGAGCACCCTTTTTCCTTTTTGAAAGTTTGGTTTAATAAAAGTGACTTTCCTCAAGGCAATACTTTATATCTCTTTAAGTTAATAGTGAATAGTATGAATGTATGGGGGATTTGTTTGATAAAACAAGACAAGTATGTGTACTGTAAATAAATAAACATATTGTTTACCTCATCTGCATATATGCAATTACCCTTTGCTGATGTCCACTAGCTCATTTGTCACTTGCATTCTAGAGCAAAGAAGGGAGAGTTAGAGAACGGTTCTTGGCTGTGATAATAAGGTAATGGTTTTCATAGCTGTTTGCCGTGAAACTCAGTAATTCTGACCCAATGGTTCCTAAGCAACCCAATTATTATCAATGTATCAACTTTTATTATCTAATTAGTGCTACAGAATTAGTGCTATAGAGCTTTATAAATTAATTAAAATTACAGTTGTAATAACTAGTTAGCTGCTTACCACCTGGGGTCCACATAGGTTCATTCTACTCATAGTCAGATGGTTTTAGACTGAAAACAATGCAAACACCTACTAGATAATTAGCAAATATTTGCAATCAATCTCATTAGAGCAGGTTGTCCAAATTTTACCTTAAGTAATCAGTGGTTCATTGTATCAAACATTTGATTTACTTGTTCTGACATAGAGATATCCTGAAAATGTGTCCTCAGTATGGCGAGATGTTCACTTGGACTGGAGAAACGCTGGTCTATGTGACATAAGTTAAAGGGACTCTAGGCAATTTTTGTTTTGTTTTATACAAATATTTTATCTGGATAACTTAAATAAAATTATCTTGTTCAATGTAATTGTCCTATAAAAATGATAGTTTACTTAATTCTGGGAAGGTCAATATTCTTTCTGTTGTATCTCATGAGTGCTGCCACTTTTCACATCTGTGACCTAATACTACACCCAGAGGGAGAGCAACACTACCAGTGTCTCATGTTCCTCAGAATCACAGCATGCCACTGTCTGCTTGCATAAGCAGGAAACACTGTAAGTGTTCCTCCAAGAGTTTTCTCATTCTACCCCTCTTTATTAGACTCTCCCCTACTCTCCACAGTTTCAAACTCATCAATTCAAAGTCACCAACTTGTTTCCTAACATGATAGATTTAAACAAGATAGTGACCACTGCCTGGATCAGACTGTCTCCCTGGACAACAGACCAGGGCCTCCACCTAATTGAGCCAATTGTAGTTACTGGAGCCCGTAATGGAGTCCGTAAAAAATGTTGCTATTCAATTGTCCTCTTCTAGCTACCCACAATCGATTTGCGGGTTACAGGCTGAAAAACCCTGCGGTTATCAAAATTGTAACTCTGTCCTATTTTCTTCTTTAATGTTTCAAGCCCGTAAATTTTACAATCGATAAAATTGCAAATTACTATCAAATTGTTACAATTCCTCAAGCTCACAATTGCTTTCAAACCCGTATATAGCAAATGTAGCCAAAAATCCAACGAGTTCTAGATAGGACTCACAAGGGGGTTAAACAAATGTTCATAACACTATTAAATCAATAAAAAATGAATACTGCACTTCAAAATACGGCAAAAGCGGTATTTTCCGGTTTTATTTTTGTGTTATATCAATCTCGGGAATCAAGGCGTTAATACATATCAGGCCACCCACATGGACTATAACGATTTCTTCATTTTTTTTTATTGATTTCGAAATCGCTGGTCTGCGAGCCCGATCGAACCTCGAAACACTAATTGATTGACATTTAAACGTCGGGTTTTACTGATTTCATGATGACAGACTAGTTTACTATTGGCTGTTTCAAACTCCAGACTTACGGCTTGCCTAATTGATCATGATCTGACCCTAAAATGCTACATATGAAAGCATGGTTTACTGTTTTAGTTTTCGGCCATAGTGGTGGGCTTGTTCAATTGAATCTCTCTGTAACTATTGCAAATATGTTACCTGCAGACCTACAAACACAGGCATGGTACTTACGGGCTTGTAATTGGATGGAGGCCCAGGAATCTCTTTCCTTTTGTCTCTAATACCATTATCCATTTAGATTGTAAGTAGGGTCTTCTACACACTCTGCACCAATATGTAACCTTTGTCACATTTGTCTTATATACTCATTGCATCCCCTGTACTTATCACTATGGAATATATTGGTGCTTTATAAGTAAAGGATAATAATAATGAAATAATAAAGCTTTTTAAATATATAATATTTATTTGTGTTACTCCATTATCACACACATTCTACAACAAATCAGTCATGTCTTATTAAAGTCATTCATACTATATATCATTTTGAAGTAATAAGCTGCCAGAAACTTGGCTTCACAAAGAGAAAGGAAGATATAAGTGGTAGCTTGCATGGTATTTCCATCATAGACTGTATACAGCATGTTGGAGTGTGGCTGTATGCCATTGGGAAAGGATGAATCAAGTTTTTCAGCAGCACAGAATTGATCACATATGTTTCACACGTTCCATACTACAATTTATGACACCAATTAGATTCCTACACATAACTACATGAGCAAGCATGTTCATATCATTTGTGTTTCACGCCTTTTCTACTTACACTAACAAAACACATTGCTCCTGGGCTTGGCAGAAATGGAATAAACAGCAAAGGTTCCCGATATGGTATAAAACTGTAGGTGATAGCAAGTGCTTTATAGATTCAATCATATTGAAATAAAAATGTTTCCTGCTACTAATTCTTATCTGTCAATCAGCATTTTTCATCCACACACAAAGCATGGCCTATTACATAATTTTTCAGATTAAATAACCACAGCACAATGACATATACATATATATGCTTGAAATCAGACTCTGGCCAATAGCATAATTAAACAGGAGGTCATACAACTAGTTTTAATTAGAAAAAAACATCATTTTGCAGGAGGTGGAAGTTGTGTGAGTGAGAGGGGCATTTTTGAGAACCCTGGGCCAATGAATGAGTGTGGTATACATTTCAATATATAATTATTTAGTTCTCGGGCTTCTTACTGTCCCCTCCTCTCTCACCTATCTCTCCACTGATCACTACTGTGACAGAGTTATACAATGTGAAATGTGTTGTGAGCCACAGACACTTCAAAGCTCCTTTTTGCCAGTAGAACTGCAGGGGTTAGCTTCCTGATCAGTTGATTAGATACATCTGGTGAAACCTGATTTAACACTGCTCCTGGAGTAGGGTGTAAAGTCTGAAGACAAACATGGGCAGAGACAGCAGCCTGCAGCTTATGATCATTTGGAGTGGATACCTGGAGATCTGTAGAATACAGACCAGTGATTTTGAGCAAATATTGGACTTTTTTTTGCTCCACCCAGGTTTAGCTGCATGAGAGATGGCTAGTGAGGGAGGGGTTATCAGTTAAGGTAGTACTTCCGTGGAAGCTAGGCCTTTTATTTTCTTTTATTTGTTTTGTTTTATTATTTTTGTATCATTGGCAAAAAGTTTAGTAAAAAAAGCATTTGCAAATTCTTGTATTGTGTTCCTCCATCAAAGTGCCTGAAACATGAGCACAAACCCAGAGGAGACTGATAACTACAAACACACACCCATCTATCAACTCTCAGGATGTGAAATAAGAAATACAAAATGGATTCCTGTACTCAAAGAATCTTCACAAATTCAGATTTTCCCCCCAAAATGTTTTTATCCAAGTCTGACACAGCTGCTAATATTATTAGTTTGGTACATATTTGACAAAAAAATATATTTTCTGCAGTGGTCCTTTAATTGGTGGTCATCTTGCATTGTTTTCAGTATAAAACCATCCGATATTAGAATGAGTGCATGGAGACTCCAAAGATTAATCACGCTAACACTTTAGAAGAGCTTTAGGCCGAAAGCAATGTAGACAGATTATCAATTATTGGCAACCATATCCGTTTTAAAAGAATCACTGTGGTTATTTCTTTCAATAAGGTCTTTTGAATGACTAAGCTTGATAAGCATTTGTTTTAAGAGAGTAAAAAATACATTTATGCAATCGTTCTTTACCTCAGTCTTCCATTTCTTTTACTAGGCTACTTCTTGTCGCTTCTGTCATTGAGGGGTAGCTGTCACATTCCCTCTGTGCAGGTTGCAGCTTCCTCTCTGTATTCAAGTCTCTGACTACTCAGGAAGTTGGCCACTATAAAATAAAATTATAGATTTCACAGCAGTATAATTGCCTATAGAATTAATACATTAGTGGCTATATATATATATCACATATATAGTTGTGAGCATACAAGCAGTTGCTCACACACGCAGGCTCGCGTAGCTGCGGACGAGGGCCTCGGTTGCGGGCTGCGGGCGAGGGCCTCGGTTGCTAGCATGGCGGCAACTGCGACCCTTGCAAAATTTACGTTTAAACGCAAACAACCACACAACAACCACGACCACGCAAACAACACGACACACCAACTACGACCCGCACAAACTTTACCTCGCAACGCAAACAACATACGAGACACGTTACCACACGTTACCACACATTACGACCTCGCAACAATCGGACGCAACTCGCGAACATTACAAAATTCAAAACACAATCAATACACACACCACATACATAAAAAGCTTACCTACAGCAAGAGGAAGCATCCAGGACCACAAAAAAACAACTAACAGCTTCATTTAACTAAAAATACTAAACTAAAAAATTCACTAAGCGAGAGAAAAAATGGCCGCTGAACAAAACGAAAACGAGGCTACAGCACTCTAAACACACAAAACACGACAACAAACTCGCAAAACACCACAAAAGACCTACGGATATTCCGCTGAGACGCATACCACACATTACCCGCCATTTTACGCCAATGCTTCAATACAATGCATCAAAATAGGTAAAGTATATTTATTTATTAATGTATTACATATTTCATTATTACACACCAAACAGCATTAGCTACCTTACAATTTCATTGCCGTCATTTTTTGACGGGCAATTCGCTAGTAATTATATAAATATATATTTTTTTTTGCCAATTATCACGCTTTGGTTTTCAAAAGACGAGATTTTATATTTAGGCCCAAAGTGGTCGTTTAATTGAGATAGCAGCCGTTGGGTGGATCGGAAAGACTGATTGACAGGTACAAATTACAAGCTTCAATTTAAGTTTACTGTAAGGGAAATGCAATTTATACATTCAATTGTTACATAGTTTGCTATTGAAGTTTTAAATTATACCATATTTGAAACCTTTGCTGTGCCTGTTTAATGAAAGCTTGGTGATGTTTAAGCTCCTCCTATTTTATAGCAATATTTCCCCTTATATATTTTCTTGATTTGTTTGTTAACCATAAAATATCACTTACATTTCTTGTTAATACAGTAGATTATGCTGATTTGGAATTCCTACAAACTGTTTTAATTGATTAGTTATTTAAATCTTTTCTTTATGTCTTTTTATGTTACTTTCAAAATGCTTTTAATAAGTTCTGATCACCGTTGATTCATTCTGCATGAAATATTTTAGTAGAATTGTTAATTCTGTCTTATCTTTTACTATATATGTGCACAAATTGTAAAAGTGGTTCCAATGAAAAATAAGGTAGGAAGGTTGGTTTGTATAGATTTATTTAGATGTTTGTTGTTATTTTCAGATGTAGCAAATACTGTAATATTACTCACATGAATGCTTAATTCAAGAAGTAGTATTTAATATAATAATAATATAGCCCCCCATAACCTGGGTGTCATACAAACTCTGAGTAAGCAACTGATAAGTATAATTTCTGATCTTCCTACAGGAACAATACAAACATACAGCCTTTTAAATTGTGATTCAGACAATTAAATAGGGCTCTATTTAA
This sequence comes from Discoglossus pictus, assembly GCA_027410445.1. Taxonomy (NCBI): domain Eukaryota; kingdom Metazoa; phylum Chordata; class Amphibia; order Anura; family Alytidae; genus Discoglossus; species Discoglossus pictus. Next base: position 378,412,517 of record CM050167.1, read on the forward strand.
GCACATAGCATATTTTTTTACAGAAGTTTTAGTTAGTGAAGACCTTGCTGTTGGATGGAAATTCACTAACTAAATACTTCTGTAAATAAAATATGCTCTGTGCTTATATAGAGCCCTATTCAATTGTCCGAATTGCAATTTAATAAGGCTGTTAGTATGGTACCTAATTAGTGATACAGAATATGTTCAAGATTTATAAATTTAATAAAATAATAGTAATATCTATTTAGCCTGCTTACTCCATGGGATATGCAGAGTTTCATTCTTCTCCAGATCAGATGTATTTAGACTGAAAAGGGTAACATGCAGAATCCTCATCTTATGTCAATCAGAGCAGCATAGCTAAGCTACATAAGGCCATCAATTCTACTCACCCTTGCCCAAGCACGTACTTATCTACCAAGGATCTAAGATACATATTCATTATTATATATTTCAAATACATCACACCATTTTTATAGCAGTGTGCTAGAGCAGAGATTGCCAAATTTTGTTCCTCGGCCATATTATAAGCCGTAGTATAAGAGTTTCACTAAGGCACTCTGCCACTCCGAAACTTATTCTGAAAGAACATTGAAACTTGCTATACATTGCACTGGCCCTATTTATCCTTGATTAAATCTTTCTTGAGATATTCACCACTGTCTGTACTATTTGCTTCAAAATGATTTACTCCTGTGTTACCATACAGATACCACTCTCTAATACTTCAAGGGTAAAGTAAAATGTAATTGATATTGTACATAAAATAAAAATAATGTGTCACGACCTGCTTCTTCAATGGGGCTTGACAAGAACTTAGTTAAAACCTACCCCAACAGGACTGTGCAGTTCTTACTACCTCTGGTACAGAAGATGGCCTCAGGATATCCGGAAAACCATATAATCCCTTAGAATTAGGATTAATGCACAGAATCACACCATGTCTATGTAAGCAGATATCACTGTATACCTTTATTAATTGGCACATTTTATACAGGTTTCTGGCACACAGGCTGGTCAATCGGTAAGCCCCATTTCAAAATAATAGGCTGCCCTTTGTTTACTGGTAAAACCCTGTACCTCTGATGGAATCAGATGTTTTAATCTCATTTGGGTGATTATATTAACTTTAAACAATTGTTCTAACCACTCCGACTATCTGCTTATCTGCTCAAGGCCCCTATGAGGCCGGGGGAGTCTTCACCAGATAACAACACTGTACATAATAACCCTGCAAAAGGATTGTCTATTAGACTACGGCAATAGCCAGCAGTAAAGCTAATATGTTATGCAGAGCATAAACCAAGATACATACAGTAGAACAGTGTAATCATATTTTAACCATAAGCAATACAAAATACATGTTATTATACATATACATAAATTAGTCCCAGCCTAGGCCCAAGCCATAGTCCAAAACAATCCAGTCAGGCCTTAATGTATAAGGTGTTAAGGAAATAAGAGATTCAATACAATACAGTTAGGCTCAAAGACCTTCATAATCATTGTTGTCGTCAAAATTATAGACTTTTTATAATTTTATAACTTTTTATAATTTCTCACTTTATACTACAGCAGCCTTCCAATATGTCTCTATTGTATTATAACAATGAATAGTAATTATAATAAAGCTCTCAGAAGCAATGGTTAGAGAGACCCTCACACTCCCCACCTTCCCTTTTAGTAAATGTAGCCGATTGTTATGAAGTGATATATAACCCACAATTTAACTTTCTAAATAGGTTTAATTCCACTGCTTATTAAATCCCTACAGTTCATATACCACACGAGCAAATTCAGTAATATATCCATAACAGTTCACCTCTTAATTATGGAAATATTTCCATATTTGTTTTATTTGTCATGGCAACATCAATAATGGGACAACAGTATAAACTCTTGAACAATATTGAATATACATATATTATAAAAATTGTGACAAGCTGGGAATATATTTTCTAGACTATTCCCCAATCATTAAGATAATATAATGTACTTGCTGAGTTTTGGAAACGCTCCAATGAATATTACAAAGTACAGGTGCTTGATATATAAATAATAAAGATTCCACTAAGCCCTACATGTGGCTAAGAGGTATATCATGAACACTTTATAGCAGATTGTATAGACCAAGTTGCAATAACTATTTTGCTTGGCAGTCATAGCTATCCATCTTACATTGTGAAAGAGTAGGTAATATAATTACCTAGCGAATTGCCCGTCAAAAAATTACGGCAATGAAATTGGAAGTGAGCTAATGGTGTTTGGTATATATAATGTGGCTGATGTAGCGTCGTTCGTTTTCTATGTCGTGCAACTTTTTCGGAATATCTGTATCTGTTTGGTGGGCTTTTTCGGAATATCCGTAGCTGTTTGGTGGGCTTTTTCGGAATATCCGTAGCTGTTTGGTGGTGTTTCGCGTGTTTATGGTAGTGTTTTGCGTGTTTAGGGACCTTTAGACTCATTTTCGTTTTGTTCGGCGGCCATTTTTTCTCTAGCTTAGGTGATTTTCGGGTCTCTAAACTCAGAAATTTGTGCTTAAATGGAGGTGTAACTTGACTTGCAGAGGTGCTCAGTGCCCCCCTTGCTGTGAGTAACCTTTTTATGTGTTTGTTGTTTGTATTTATTGTGTTTGTAATGTTTTTCGGGTTGCGTGGATTGCCTCCTTGTTTTTCAATCTCGTAGGTGTTTTTCGGCAAATACATAGGTGTTTGGTGGTGTTTTGCGTCTTTAGACTGCTGTAGCCTCATTTTCTTTTTTTTCGGCGGCCATTTTTTCTCTCACTTAGATAATTTTTTAGTGTCTAAACTCTTTTAATTTGAGTTAAATTGAGGTGTAACTTTAGTTTTCGAGGTCCTGGATGCTCCCTCTTCCTGTAAGTAAGCTTTTTATGTATTTGTTGTGTGTATTTGTTGTATTTTTCATGTTTTGATGTGAGCGTGTTGCGGACGATTTTTGCGAGGTCGTAATGGGTCGTAACGTGTCTTGTATTTTCTTTGCGTTACAACGTAAATTTTGCGAGGGTCGCAGTTGCTGGCAAGGAGCACCTTTGGCAAGCCCGCAAGCGTGAGCAACGGCTGAAAAAGCAAATAAACACACACTACTGTACTTTAAAATACTCTGAAAGCAATGAAAGGCAAAAATACACACTCACACACTGCACAGGGGGAGAGCCATGAAGCCTGGGAGTGAGGATGCAAGCGATTTTGAGCCATATTTGCCCTTTTTTGTCAATCGAAAAACGGCTAAGCGAGGAAAAAAATGGCGGACGAAAAACGAGGCTGAGCAAAGCCAGGCACGCAATACACAAGGGCAAAGACAGTAACACACACGAAACAATGCAGGACTTTGAAAATAAAACAAACAGCGTTCAACGCGTAACACCAAACATTCAGCAGACACATAGAGGAGAAAGACACAGTGAAGGGACAGGGGGAGATGGTGGAAAGACACACATGGCATTCCCAAGCAGAAAACTTGTAGGTTAACGCTGCAATGAGTGGCCGGTACAGTAGGCGGGAGGAAAGGCTCTCAACGAGCACCAAAGACGCTCATTGCAAGCCATGCAAAGAGTGCCGAAGGTGCTCATCTCGGGGTTCGCAATGAGCACTGCAAGCGGGAGAGCCTTGCAATGAGCCCCGTAGGAGCTTAATACTAGCCCCACGATGAGCGCCAAAGGCGCTCATTGTTGGGCTCGCGATGAGCCCAGAAGGTGATCATTGCAAAGCAGGAAAGTTGAAGGACATGGGGGGAGAGGCTCGCAATGAGCGCCAAAGACGCTTCCTGTGAGCTAAGCGAAGTGCGCCAAAGGCGCTCAGCGCGGGGCTCGCAATGAGCACCGAATCTGCTCAGAGGAGCAAAAGCCTCACATTGTGTTGCAAACAGCACTGCCAGCCTTACAATTTTATTCCTGTCATTTTTGACAGGCAAGTAGCTAGTAAAAAAAAATGTTATTTGTAATTTTTATTCCATGGTATATTGATCCTGGAAATAAAGGGCTTAATACAAAACAGGCCACCCACTTAAACAGATGCTTTAATGTATTTCAAGATTGCTTCCGTGCAACCCGATCGGCAATCAGTACTTATTTACGTGTATTAATGCTTAGCATACAAGTGCAGGTTAATTGTAACCTCCATGTTTTACTCTTTTTCTCATTTACTATTGTCCCTGTCTAAAAAGTAACTTACGGGCTTGCTTAATTATCACATGATCATGCCCCCTGAAATCCCACTTACGACTTCATGGTTTGTGTGTACAGGCTGTGAGCCTGTAATTACGGGCTAGAGACAATTGACTATCTTGATGTCGTGAAAAAATTTAACCCACAGCCAAAAGTTCAGTTTGGAGGCAATTGCGGGCTTGTAATTGAATGGGATCCAAAATTTAGTGATTTAAACAGACAAGATCATGTTAAAATTGTTGAGTAAATTGGTTCTTATCTGGAGTTTATTTCTACATGTTTATCTGTTCACAAATGAATATTAGGTTCACATTGGATTGTTTAGATATGATGATTTTTTCCAGCCATGATGGCATGGCTCTTATTAAGATTTACACAAAGGAAATAAACTGTAATGGATATCTTGCCAAAAGGGTACATTTTTCAAAAATATGTACTGATTTTGCCCTTTGGTAAATTCCAACGTGTACAATGTAATTACATTATATTGAACAATCTTTACTTCTAATTTTTCTGCTTGATGTCATGACCCTGTATTACTTAATAAATCTCTTGAGAATAGCAAAACTGGTTGAAAAGTTTTATTAATAGTAAAGTGATAACAAATACACCAAAATCTGTTAAAACAGCAAACAATAAGTTATTAAAATCACTTTCTATTATTTTATGGAAGGCTGTTACTGGTGTTGTATTATAAGATTAATGTAATAAATGAATCATCATTTTGTCCAATTATCATTCTAATATATTGTTATAAAGTAGAAGTAAAATTACAGGACTTCTATAATAATGTTAATTCAAGAACCGGTATCACCTGACAATAATTATATTTTACTTGAATGGAAGTTCAATTGTTTAAATAAATAACCCTTTTTGTGAAGTTGAACAAACAGAAGTCTGTCTAGACATCTTTCTATGTATGTATGGAAAATATTGTTTTTGACCCCAACTAAAATGCGCACATAGATATTATTGACTATAACCAGCACCAGATAACAACTTTTACTAATGGATATTAAAAAAGACTAATTTGTTAAAATATATTTTAAAAATTATGTGTTATGATTTTTTATTTACTTTTATTAAAATAAAAATTCAGCTCATGATTATTAAATTAATTAAGGTGAACTTAGTATGTAGTATGATGGAGTTGAATATATAGAAATAGATTAAATATATACAAGATCATGGGAGATTAGAATCACTTTCTTATCAATTATGCTTTTGCCCAACTTTTTTTGAACACCTCATGCAAAAATGCACTATTAATTATAATATATTAAATATCTTCTGCATTTGAAACTTATTTCCCCACTGTCCATGTTCATGAAACTAATCACCTTTGAAAAAGAAATTATATTATACAGGGAAAATTTGGAAGGTAATTTTGGCTACATTTTATAAGAAAGAATGTATATTTTATCAGCTTATACTATATATTATTTATATATTTTATATGTTTATTTTTTTGAGCTATGCTTTTAGATTTTTAGATAGCTAATTGGCTAAATTAAAGTACTTTGGTGGCTTTTTGGAATCTGAACAAGTGCCAATGAGACCTAGTATAAGACTGCTACTGAAAGCCAAACCTTTGGCTGATGGTTTCATGTTTAAGACATACTGGCTCCCTGTTAATATATCTAAATTATTTTCAACTCTTTTATTATGCTGCTTATCACTTGTGGTGTACCATTATATTTATCTAGTTACGTACATACCTTGCCAGACTGTAATATAATATTTTGTCGACATTATCCATTGTGTTTATTATAATTAAATACTGTATTATTTTCAACTATGTATTATGCCGTCTCTCTAAAAATTCTATGGTCTCTATATGGTCCAATTTGATTAGCAGCCTTCCAATAATTCTCTATTGGGTTGAACTATGACCCCAGCATATCTCGTTCAAGAGTGATCCAGTGGAGGTTCCAAATATGGTACGACTTAACTATAGGTGATGACAAGTACTATACCAACAGCATATTATAAAAAAAAATACATTTTCCACAGTATAATATTGAAGTTTGCCATTTTGAGGTCAGACAGCCTTTGTGATCCACCCCCCAAAGAAGGTTAAAATGTTATCTTAATGACATGACAGCATTTAATTATTGATAAAACCCCTGAGCCATTGTTTTTGGTGTAGTTGGCTGCATAAAAAGAGACTAGGCATGCCCAGATTTATTTCATTAAAGAGAAGACAATGGGGGACTTTAATTTTGGACAGGTTACTCTTTAATTTTTATTTTTTCCAATAACTTATCAATATAATGTCTTTAATGTCTGGATAACAAGAGCAAAGCCTTTGTGGGCACATTTGCCTGTCCCTCCCTGGGATCTCAGAATGCAGTGTAATAACTGAATTTCTCGGAATTCATGGCAGGAAACAAGTTTTTTTTAACTTGTTTTAGACATAAAAATGTGTACACAAATGTACTACTTATTTACTGTACTACTGTATGGTGGAGGCTTCTATCGCTCTTTTGCCCACCATATATAAAATGCCTGTTGTGGTAAACTACTACACAAGCTAGAAACCGGCCCCATGCTGATGATAAGCAGTAACCTTAAAACAGCTGTATGTGGGTGGGATTCCTAGCTTGTGTATAATCCATCCTTAGCTTTGCCCAAAGCTGTGTAATACAGCAGGTATATGCTAAAAGAAAGCCATGTTTAAAATGGTTATGAATTACAAGAGAGAAACCTTTGTGGGCACATTTGCATGTTCATGCCCAGGTTCCCAGAATTCAGTGTAATAACTGTATTTCTCAGAGTTCTGAGCAGGGAACAACTTTTTTAACTTGTTTTAGACGTTCAAATGTGAACACAAATGTACTATTTATTAGTACAAAATAATATGCTTGCATCGATGTTGAGATCTTGACTTTCAAGAATATATAATGTTATAACAATATCAAACAAATTTTGTATCTATATACAAAATGTTTCTATTGATCTTTTTCCCCTTCCCTTTCCCCTTTTATCCGTTTCTATTTGTTGCATCTTTCCCATACTCCCCCATTCACAAATTATGTCATATGTTCATTTTTTTTTTAAATATTGCTTTGATATTGTTTTTACACGATTTATTGTTAAATTTATTTAAAATGTAAAAATTAAAATAAAAAAAATGATTCAGTAAAAATAGAAGGCAATCAATTGACTGTTGGATATACTTATAATATTAGGGAATTTTTGAATAATACACAAAAATAAAAATCTTATGACTATTATATTCATTAATTATCAGGATAACAATAAATTATTTAGTAAAAAAACTAAAAAGGCAGTGATATGACCATAGTATAGGTGGGTTTATTTATAATAATAGTATTAAATGCACTGTTAATAGACATTGTGTGATTCTAGGAATAATATTTATAAGAATTACTATAAATAAAGGTTTTCTTATCTTAAAAGCAAGGTATATTAAGCCATGGCAAGTAACCTCCCTGAGGATTTTGTACACAGGAGCGTGGGAAGACAATCCTGGTGTGCAAATGCATTTTTGCTCCATTCCAGTCTGTCCTTATACTCACATCATATATCTACCATATATCAGGTACATTTCAGCGCGGCTGAGAGCGGCATCTGTAGATGTGGGATCATAAATGGACTAATGGGGATTTCTGAATGTCACCAAGATAAACAGGTACCATAACAAATGCATCACTGTGAACTTCTGTGTGACACAGAGATAAAAATACTGGGAGACAGGTATAATAAATCATGATAGTCCCTTGGATCTTTTTTTGTGACTCCCTGCAAGAATTTTAAAGGTCATGAAGACTGAACAGGCAGCGCTAGGATAGGTCAAGAGGTCAAGAACTAGAGGAAATCTGGGGGTCTTAGTTTATTTTTAAATAAAACATAAAATATCTTGATTTGGGATTGGGAATTGTACATGGAAAAGCAATGATAAGCTGGATTTTTGTATGTAAAAGTATTATTTGTGGCATTTGATACCATATTTGTAGCAGTTATTAAATGATCATTTCATTATCAGCACAATATGATTACACTATTAATTGGAATATATTGAAAAGTTGGTCTTACCATGTATTAAACATTTAAAAAATCACATATAATAGTTGTGGTAATTGTGAGTTGTCGTCACGCAATGTTAAATTGTACAGACTTACGTATGCGCAATGAGTGGCGAAGGCGCACATCGCGAGGCCCAAAAGTTATGGGTTTGATGGAAGCTGCAATAAGCACTGAAGGTGCAAATAGCAAAGCCTGTAATGTAGAGGGGGAGAGTCTCCGAACGGCTTACAAGTTACAGGCTTCAAAAAAATTACGGGTTTAACGGTTGCCATTGGGAGACCTCCCAATGACAATCGTTGGGAGACCTCCAAAAGACGCCAATTAAGTAGAAAATTAACTTACAACCTCACACACAGCACAGGGGGAGAGGCAGGGAGCCTGTAAATGAGGTTGCAAGCTAAGCGAGAAAAAACATGGCGGCTGTAGTTTTTTTTCAAGCCCGTATATCAGAAACATATTTCGGGATTGGGGAAAATGGTCAATTTCCCAAACCTGCAAATGGTTTCACACCCGTAAATGCAAACAGGAGCACAGAGGAGGGAGAGGGGGGAGAAAGACACAGGGGAGGGAGAGGGGGGAGAGAGTGGAAAGAGACACAGGGGTGAGAGAGGGCGGGAAAAAGACACAGGGAACGGAGATAAGGGGAAAAAAAAAAACAGGGGAGGGAGAGGCGCAAAGAGACACGAGAGGGAGAGAGGGGGGAAACAGACCTAGAGAAGGAGAGGGGGGAAAGACACATAGGGGTGAGAGAGTGGGGAGAGACTTGCGAGGCCCGGAAAGTAGAGAGGGGAGAGGCTAGCACTAAGCGTCGATGGCGCTCATCGCGAGGCCCGCTAGTTAGAGGGGGAAGATCCTCGCAATATGTGGCAAACGGCATTGCCAGGCTTCAAATCTCATTGCTGTAATTTTTGAGGGGCAAGATGCTAGTGTATACATAAGTATCAATTATGCAGCGAACAGAAAATATTATCAGCTTTGTTAGCCATGGGCGTAAAAGCATTTCTAGAGTAAACACAAATTTTCTTTCATATAGGGTGCCATGTTGCACTGCTGTAACCTGCGGCCATGCCACGGGGGAAGAGCTTCCCACTACCAGTGTCTCCTGCTGTGAGGCTGTATGTCTGAGCAGCATTAGACCATGGTAGTTTGAAGCCCCTCTGCTTAGGACATGGTCTTAGGCCATAACTATGGAAGATTGTACTCTGCATGAGAGATACCAGGAAGAAAGGGGGAGTTCCGGAAGACGAGAATCTCTTTCTCTTGGGTCTTCTATGAAGTAAGTGTAGCGCAAGTTTCATATCACAATATTCATATTTGGCTAAGAATAGCTTTAAGTGCTGCTTCAAATTTGCAGTTTTTAAACAAAATTAATTCCGATGTTATTAACATTTAATGTCCTTCCAAGGGATCGATTCTGTTAGAAACAAAAAAAATGGCCCCAGTAAAGCTAAAGTTAATAAAACAGATAAACGAACCACTTTACAAAAATCTGCCCTTTTATATTTTAAATATTACAGCTATTCCGTCTAAGCCTGTTTTGAATTTGGAGCACAGATAACCAATATTCATTATGGTCTTTATTGCTATACCATGTGCATTATATCAAGATAAGTACCACCACCATAATGTTCTTCAACAAGTGATAAGTTTCGATCACATTGAAGAGAAGAGATATGTGTCTCAACAAATATATTGCATTAAATTTCCACACCCTTGTCCAAACCATTGGAGATGAGTTATGTCACCGTTCAACTGCACATTCCTGTTTCTCAGTGGTGGACAAGTCAAATGGGATTCTCAAAGACACAGTAACAGGTGGCACTTGGAATCTGAGGCATTTTGTTCACGATCCGGTTCTTCACTGTCAATACATAGAGCTGGTCAATCATCAACTTTATCATCAACATCAAATTCATAATCAACACTGTCATCAAAATCATAAACTTGTTATCACTTCTCATCTATTCAGGACCCTCATCCATTCAAGGCTACATAGATCCATGATGTACAGGCACTAACATTAGGAATAGGAGTAGATAAGTAAGGCATAAATCATAGCTAAATCTATATAATCAATGGGCCACCAGTTATAAAACATAAAGGCATACTTATCAAATAATTATATATTTATTTATTTAAAAAAAATAAAAAAACTTAATTTACTATCAGGTTCACAAACAAGTACCAGGTAAGTCAGAGTTATACAAAGCTCACAGCCAACTTTAATACAATTTATTTCTTTATTATTGATCAGGTTTTGTGTACCTTATTTCCATAAAAATATTAAAAAATGACTGAAGTTTCATATTCACAGTATGAATTTTTCAAGAACTTGACTTGATAATAAGCAAATAAAGGTAATTTTAATTTTGAACTGTTACATACAATTTTGATTTACTGGAGACTATTTTTTGTCGGGGTTCCCGGGTGGTCCAGTGGTTAGGAATCAGTGCTGTCACCTCTGCAACCTGGGTTTAGTTCCAGTCAGGGAACCAAGAGGTCACACCACTCTGAAGTCATGAAGGGTTGGGCCTGGTCAGAACTTGGAACACCAGGAGCTGTATGCTCTGGCCCACTGGAGAAGGAACTGGCAACCCACTCCAGTATCTCTGCCATGAATACCAAATGGATCAGCATAGTGTGCTATGTTGCAGTCCATGTGGTCACAGAGAGTCAAACACGACTGAGCAACACAAGCACCATTTTTCGTTGCTTTTGGAACCTTATTAGTCATCTAGGAAGAGTCTTGGAAGCAATCTACATTGTCAAACCAGTAATATTATTAAATGAAGGTGTAACTTACAATGGAATCAACTCGCAGGTGACAATTAAGTAAATATATAGAGTAATACATACCCGAAGAAAAGAAAACACGTGTAAAACAATAAAATAATTAAAGGTTTTATTTATCTTTCTACTTTTTAAAAATGTTAAAAAAATATATATTTTCACAAATCAGATTTTTATACAGTGAAGCATTATTTGACTGATTGGCATAGGAAATGGTGTAATTGTTTTATATATAATAGTATTTGTTTAGTACTACAACTAATTACGCAGAAAAATCTCTGATTTATATTAGCAATCAATGTAATGCAAATAATACCTAGAATTATCCTGGGATGAATATATGAATAAATAAAGTAAATAAATAGTACATTTGTATTCACATTTTAATATCTAGAAATAAGTTTTTTTTTTTTATTTTGTACAGTGGAGGTTTCTATTACTCTTTTGCCACCATAAGCTAAATTATGTGATGGTGAATAAATAAATTAATATACAAAATAAGTATTTTTGAAATGCAGGGAAATGGTTCCTCCAAAAACTAACATTAATTAAAGCCAAAATCAGGATTATACAGTGACATCCAGTGCATTGCTTATTGGTCAGATGTATAGAATTGCACTTTAATGAACTTGGGAAATTCCAACACAAAAGCAATTAGCATCAGAGCATCAAGACCTTTAATATAGAAATTGTTTAAAACATCTGGAGAAGTTTGTGAAATACCCGGTCATCCCAAGGAATGTAAACTTCAGAGGACATTTGTCATCACAGCACAATTTAAAGGAAAACGCTTTAAAAGGAAACCATGATAGGTTCATTAGCACATAAACTATAATGAACTAAGGTTTTATTCCTATATCTCAACAAGTGGTCAGTGCTCAGCATTGATATGGATGATGGTAGGAGACGTGTCCGGTTATTAATCACCTTATAATAAAGTAATAGAGATTAATTTTTCATTTGATCCTTATTTTTAAGACATATAAAGGTTTAAGTGAGTCTTGTGTTGGTGCAAGTCAGTATGTAACAACCTGCCATATTGCTGCAGATTATTATTATTATTATTTTTTATTAATGGCCCACCATTAAATGAAAGATTTTCTAGGCATCCAAATTCCATCACTTGACCTCTCTTAATAAGCTACTTTAGTCTCAGATTTTAATTTTTTTCAGTAAAACAGCATGTTGTATTTATCACAAAAGTTTTTTTTTTTTTTACATTAAAATAATGGATGACTTTCACTAGGAATATAATATACATGTTTACATTGCATACTTTATTAAGAAGCACTGTATTTTCCGCCTAGAATCTTACAAATAGTTCCTAACTGGTTTCTCCCCTCTGCAGCTCATGAAGACGGTGTACTTCAGACTATAGAGGTTGTACTGTTTCATAATAAGCAATCAGTGGCAACATTCTGCAACATGCTGCTTGAGAGTGGTCACTGATTGGCTACTTTAAAACACGGCACTTCACTGTGTATTCATGAGCTGCATGAGCTACAGAGGTCAGACCTAAACAGGTACATATTCTATGATTTTATGCAGGAAAAAAACACTGAGCTTTTAAGTACTTCTCAATAAAATAAAGTACATAAAAGTAAATACTGTATATACTCGAGTATAAGCCGAGTTTTTCAGCCGTTTTTTTAAGGCTGAAAAGGGCTCCCTCGGCTTATACTCGAGTCACCCGTGTCTTTCCACCCCCGTGTCTCTCTTTCCCCCCGTGTCTCTCCACCCAAGTGTCTCTCTTTCCCCCCCCGTGGCTCTCCAACCCTGTGTCTCTCTTTTCCCCCATGTCTCTCTTTCCCCCCCGTGTCTCTATCCACCCCCGTGGCTCTATCCCTCCCCCTCCCATCCTCTTCTTCCTCAACCCCACCATCCTCAACCTTCCTCCTCATCCTAGACCTTCCTCCTCACTTTACCCTCTAATTGCCTCCCCCTCTCCCTTTCCCCTCACATGCACGTCACGTCATTAGCGTTGTCCGGGTCCTGACGCAGCCGGAAGGAGCGCGGAGGAGCGGAGGAGCAGCTGCTGATGGAAGGTAAGTGAGGGGAAAGGGGAGGTAATTAGAGAGGAGGGGGGTTTGTGATGAGGAGGGGGTAAAGGAGGGGGTTTAGGATGTGTAGGGGTTGAGGAGGGGGGTTGAGGAGAGAGGATAAGGAGGGGGGTTGAGGATGAGGAGAGAGGTTGAGGTGGGGGGTTGAGGATGAGGAGAGAGGTTGAGGAGGGGGGTTGAGGATGAGGAGGGGGTTGAGGAGAGAGGTTGAGGAGGGGGAGGGGGGTTGAGGATGAGGAGGGGGTTTGAGGAGAGAGGTTGAGGAGGGGGTTGAGGATGAGGAGTGGGGTTGGGGATGAGGAGGAGGGTTGAGGAGAGAGGTTGAGGAGGGGAGTTGAGGTTGATGAGGGGGTTGAGGATGAGGAGGGGATTGAGGAAAGAGGTTGAGGGGGGTGGTTGAGGATGCGCAAAGGGGTTGAGGATGAGGAGGGGGGTTGAGGAGAGAGGTTGAGTAGGGGGGATGAGGAGGGAGGATGAGGAGGGGGGTTGAGGAGGGGTGTTGAGGAGAGAGGTTGAGGAGGGGAGGATGAGGAGGGGGTTGAGGAGAGAGGTTGAGGAGGGGAGGATGAGGAGGGGGGTTGAGGAGGCGGGTTGAGGAAGGAGGATGAGGAGGGAGGATAAGGAGGGGTCGTTGGGGAGGGGGGTTGAGGAGGGGGGTTGAGGAAGGGCTTGAGGAGGGGGGTTGAGGAGAGAGGATGAGTAGGGGGGTTGAGGAGAGAGGATGAGGAGGGAGGATGGGGAGGGGGGTTGAGGAGAGAGGATGAGGAGGGGGGTTGTGGAGGGGGGTTAAGGAGGGTGATAATGGAGGGGGAGGGAAAGAGACATGAGGGAGAGGGGGGAAAGAGACACAGGAAAGGGACAGGGGGGAGAGACACAGGGAAGGGACAGTGGGAAGAGACACAAGGGAGGGAGAGGAGGGGAAGAGACACAGGAAAGGGAGAGGGGGAAGAGACGCAGGGGAGAGAGAGGGGGGACACAAGAAATGGGCACATAGGGTACACAAGAGGGGGACACAGAGGGCTCAAGAGGGACACAGGAGGCAGCACATTTCCCAAACAAGTAACACTTAACGCAAGACCGTAACAATTAATCCAAGGCAGTAACACTTAACCCAAGGCACTAACCCCTTACCGAAGGTAGTAACAATCATCGCGAGGCCCCTAAAATACACAGGGGGATAGGCTAACAATGAGATCTGCGGGGCTCGTGATGAGCGCCTTTGGTGCTGATCGCAGGGCCTGTAAATAACATGGGGGAAGGTGCTCAGCACTGGGCTCCCAATGAGCACTGAAGGGGCACAGAGGGTCCATATCTTCGCATTGTGTGGCAAACAGCATTGCCAGCCTTACAATTTTACTCTCGTCATTCTTCCTGGGCAATTTCCTAGTATATATATATATATATATATATATATATATATATATATACAATAATAAAAATTATAATAAAATAGTAATAATAGAAGTTGATGATATACATTGTAATGGTTTATTATTGTTTATATTTTGAATCAGATATATATGGCACCAGAATCTTTAAGTGCTTGGGGTCTCTAAATACAGCCCTGGGTGTAACAGTGCCTCTCTGGTGTCTTTTTAATGCAATATCTCATACAAAATGAATTTTAATTATAATGTTTTAAACATGAATGATAGAATATGTGTGACTATCATGTTCCTTTTTAAATGTATATTAATATTTTTAATTTCTGTGCTATTTCTTATACTTCAACCAAACCACTCCCTGAGCCCCCTGTCCTCATAGCCACATCCATCTATCCATTACTAGTTTCGGTATATAAGAAAATACATAAAATGTCATTGAAATATAATAAACCCACATTTTTGGAAAGTTTGAGATCCCCAGTCATTGATATAATGATACCGGATAAATGTTTTGATTTGAGAGGATTTTCTGGTTATGTATGACCTTGCTCTCCTTTCATACATACAACATAACAAAGCACAGAAAACCTCTAGTGAGTTCATGTTACAAAGTGTTTGGTTGCTAAAAGTTAGCAGATCAGTTCTAATTTACATGTTGCTACCCAGAATCCTGTAGTTTACCAACAGCATGACATTTGACAACACAAAGAACACATGTTTAAGATATAGCGGACATGCTAATGCAATTTGTATCCTCATTTTAAATTTGAATTTTTAATGATTTTTGTTTTGTGTAACGAAAAACATTTTTCAATTCATTAACCAAATGTAATTTATTTAATTGCATATTTTTATCTAATTGATATGGCTCAAAAACAAAAATTATGTTTCTTAAATTCAAACTCCCCTGTTAGTACTTACATATGTAAAATTGGACAATAAAATGTTATCTATGTGTTTTTTCAAAAATATCATACATATATTCTTTTATGATGTATTATCTATTTGTTTAATAACTCATAACTGTAATAAGTCTATTTATAATGTTTTCTATTGTTGGAAGTAAATATATTAAGGGTGATATTTAGAAAATGCTCTTATGAAGACCTTCATTTGATAATAGGCAAAATGTTTCATAAAGTTTAAAATAATTAGATATACACCCTTATTAAATTGCAATTCGGCAAAGTCTAAAAGGCTCTATATAAGCATAGGGCACACCGTATATACTCGAGTATAAGCCGACCCGAGTATAAGCCGAGGCACCTATTTTACCACAAAATACTGGGTAAAATGAGTGACTCGAGTATAAGCCGAGGGTGGGAAATGTGCTGCCCCCTATGTCCCTCTTGTGCCCTCTGTGTCCCCCCTCTCTCTCCCGTGTCTCTTCTCCCCTCTCCCTTCCCTGTGTCTCTTCCATCCTCTCCCTTCCCTTTGTCTCTTCCCCCTCCCTTATCACCCTCCTCAACCCCCTCCTCACTCTCAACCTCCCTCCTCAACCCCACTCCTCATCCTCATCCTCCCTCTTCATCCTCCCTCCTCAACCCCCTCCTCAACAGCCGCAATTCGCGAAGCCGTTAAACTGCGGCCAAAAAATACGGCCACAACTCGCGAACATGAAAAAACAAAAACACAATAAATACACACACCACATACATAAAAAGCTTACCGACAGCAAGAGGGAGCATCCAGGACCTCAAAAAAACAACTTACACCTTCATTTACCTTAAAATAAAAGAGTTTACACACTAAAAAATTGTCAAAGTGAGAGAAAAAATGGCGGCCGAACAAAACGAAAACGAGGCTACAGCACTCTAAGCACGAAAAACATTTACGGATAATCCGCTAAGACGCATACCACACATTACGACATCGCAATAATCGGACGCAAGCCATGTACAGGAAAAAAGCAAAAACACAATAAATACACACAACACATACATAAAAAGCTTACCTAAAGCAAGGGGGGGGCACCCAGGACCTCAAAAAAAAATACTTACAGCTTCACTTAACTACAAATAAAAGAGTTTAGATGCTACAAAATTCTCTAAGCGAGAGAAAAAATGGCGGCCGCACAAAATGAAAACGAGGCTACAGAACTATAACCACGGAAAACACTTACGGATTATCCGAGAACACGCATACCACACATTACACGTGATTTTACGCTAATGCGGAAGTACACAACTACGCTAACGGTTTCGGCTCGCGCACGCACACTATTACACTGCACACGTTCATCACGCTCACACAGCACCTGCACACCACTAATGCTGCAGCAACATCAAACAAGGCTCACAGATCTTAAACACAATGTTTCAAAATAGGTCAAGTATATTCATTTATTAATTATTATTATATATTTCAGTAGTACACACAAAACAACATTAGCTAACTTACAATTCCATATGTATATTAATAACTAAACAACTTTCCAAACATACACATCTCATTGCCGTCATTTTTTGACGGGCAACTGTCATTAACTGTTAAAAGGTAATATTAATATTGCCTAATAATAGTAATAATAATTTAGTGGGCCAGATTCATCAAAGTTCTCATAGACAGCAAAGAGTTATGATGCTTATTTTCCATAATTTTTTTCTTAAAGAACAGCATTTATAGTTCCTGAGAAGCTTAGTGTATCTGGCCTGATATTTCTTGGCATCTTTTAGTATTTTCCCACTACAGAATTGTTAGTAAAACAGTTTTGTCTACTTATTAGCTGTCAGAGTTGTCACCTGTTTCCAAACCAAAACATGGGTGCACAAATTGGAGACCTTTGCCGGCACTACAGTTATTTCAGAAATTGATCCCATATTTAGAGCTAGGTGTTAAATAAATAGTGGATATTTCTAAGAATAGGAAAATATTCCAGACTCTTGACATTGAAATAGACCAGTTGTTGCAACAATTAAATCATATAATAGCTGTAGTAACAGATAATGTATCTTGAAAATAAAATGGGTGCTGCCCTTTAAATGAAAGTTGACAAGAAAATGTATTTTTTTTTATGTTTTCATGCCATCACTAAATGTTAGTCAGTGATAAAATATTTTTTATCCTAATTTGATCCAAGATCTTTAAGTTACAGAACTACTTTCCCACAATGCTGTATGCCATTTTTATTTCCTAAATTACCAGTCTAAATGCCCTTGCAAGGTATAAAACCAGTTAGACATAATTAAAATACAATTCAGGCAAACATAGGGTTAAAGATTCCAGGCATTCTGACCAGGGAGGGAATTTACTAAGCAAAACATATAAATACGCAATCTACCATGGCACATTGAGCATCACTCCAACTCACGTATACACATGATTTACTAAATCTCATGTATAATAATTAGGTCTGTGATGCCATGTGGTAATGGGCAAAGTAGCATTATGTACGGATCCCATATCCATCCCTTATCACATCATAAGTAGAATAGCAAAGAAAGTGCTTTAGGGGTTAAGCATGCAAAATTTTTGTTGGCGCAATTATATGTAAAACGACGCAATGCTATATGAGGATGTTTTAAGCATCCGTACAGATTGGTTGGCAAAGACGCAATGGTTGGCATTTTGTGATTAACAATAAACATAGCAAAATGCTAACATGCCCATATATTGTTATCAGCACCACATAACAATCACTTTTGATGATAATTTGAGTTTGGAAACTCTTAAATCGTAAATAAATACCGTATATACTCGAGTATAAGCTGACCTGAGTATAAGCCGAGACACCTATTTTACCACAAAATACTAGGAAAACTTAGTGACTTGAGTATAAGCAGAGGGTGGGAAATGTGCTGCCCCCTTTGTCCCTCTTGTGTCCTCTGTGTCCCCCTCTTGTGTGCCTTCTGTGTCCCCCTCTCTCTCCCCTTTGTCTCTTCCCCTCTACCCCCCTGTGTCTCTGTCCGCCTCTCCCTCCCCTGTGTCTCTTCCCCTCCTCTCCCTACCCCGTCCCTCCCTCCCGTCCCTCCCTTTCCTGTGTCTCTTACCCCTCCATCCCTCCCTCCCTTGTATCTCTTGCCCCTCCCACCTTCCCCTGTGTCTCTTCCCCCTCTCCCTCCCCTGTGTCTCTCCCCCCTCCCTCCCTCCTCTGTGTCTCTTCCCCCCTCTCCCTTCCCTGTGTCTCTTTCCCCCTCTCCCTTGTGTCTCTTTCCCTCCCCCTCCATTATCATCCTCCTTATCCTCCCTCCTCAACCCCCCTCCTCAACAGCCCTCCTCATCCTCCCTTCTCATTCTCAACCCCCCTACTCATCCTCCCTCCTCATCCTCCCTCCTCAACCCCCTCCTCAACAGCCCTCCTCATTCTCCCTCCTCATCCTCAACCCCCCTCCTCAACCTCAATCCCCTCCTCATCCTCAACCTCCCTCCTCAACCTCCCTCCTCATCCTCACATCCTCAACCTCCCTCCTCAACCCACCTCCTCAACTCTTTGTATCCTGGGAATACATAAGCTGCACTGGCAAGTGGACACAATAAGAATCAGCTGTGCAGGTGAAGGGATGAGTTCTCCAATATTTAGCTGTTCTTTAGATATATTACTTTTCACTACAATCAGTAGATGTAAAGTATTATCCTTGTTATGATGTAGACCTGGGTTCTAACCCCAGCTAGACATTTAAAAAAATACTAATATTTAATTTGATCTCAAGATAAGATGGCAAAGATATATAAGCTGAAAGGGGTGATTTATGACAAATATTGGCGTAGTAATGCTACTTGAGGAGAAAGCTTGGATTAACCCAAATGCATAGACACTTCATAGTAATCTGCTGTCTCTTCTTCATACCTAGGTGCCATATTGGTGTAAGTGAAAGCGAGTACTTCTCTGGAGTAATCCTTACTTTAGCATCCTTTCTATTCTTCCGTTCTTGCAGCCTTATTAAATTGCGATTCAGTAAATTTAAAATGGCTCTATTTAAGCACACAGCATATTTTTTTTACAGAAGTTTTTAGTTAGTGAACTTCTATCCAAAAGCAAGGTCTTGACTAACTAAAAACTTCTGTAAAAAAAAATGCTATGTGCTTATATAGAGCCCTTTTAAATTTACTGAATCGCAATTTAATAAGGCTGGTGACCTTTTAAGTCATTGTGTAGGCATACAGAAATAAGATGTTGACCTTGCCCCACAGATTTGATTGTCTTACAGCTTCTCAGATAGACCTTGTAGGAATGCAACTTTGTACCCGTCTGGTTCAGCTGCCAGAGTACAACATGATATGGTGTAATTACCCACATTGCAATTACCCTGTTATAAATGTATTAGAGAAGTTACAGTAGAGACATAGTGAGCCAGGGTATCAAACTTATCGGAAGTGTTTAGGGTACTAATGAAGATCACTGGTAAGTGGGTGCTATCTCTCCCTTGTAGGCGAGGCCCAGGCCGAGGCATTATCTCTGAAAAAAGTAAAAATATCTTGGTCTTATCCTTGTGGTTAAAAATCGCTGGTTGTTAAAAGTGGATACAGCACTGGTTTTGGAAACCTCTGACACCCCTGAGTTCACCTCTGCAGATGAAAGGTCTTGTAGGCTCAGTTCCACTTGACATCAAGGGTGTAGGAACTGGAGGGAACAAAGACATCCCCCCTCCCCCCGAATTTTCAATGTTTATGTGTAGAGAAGCAGTTGTGTCATATTTTTTTACTACATGCTCTGTCCCCCCAGCTTGTGGCTCCTATACCTATGCTTGACATGGATTTACAGATAGGGAGAGGGAGTGGAAGGATCAGACATGAGTGCATGGGCACTTTAGATGGATGGCATCCAGACATGAAACCAGACTCTGTACGTCCTATGTCAAATGTCTCAAATGAGTGCTCTCATACAGACCTTCCAGGTCTTGGGAGTTCCCAGGCATTTCTCTTGTTTCTCATGAAAACCCAGAAGTTGGCCTTGAGCTGCCACTACATCTTGGACTTTGACTGGATCCACATGGGGCGTGTTATTCTGTAAGGGTTCAGTCTACTTACCTGAGTATAATCTAGAAGGACCCAAGAAGCCGAGGAGTAGTCACTAAAATGGAGTTAATCAAGAGATGAATCAAACAATCGAGAGTTCAGGGCTGGGAGAGTTCAAGTCTAAGTTGTAGCAAACAGTCAGAAGCTAGGGAAAGCAAACCAAGAGGAAATAGGGAACAATACGCCTTAGTAAGGTATGTGTCAGGATGGGTACACTGTCTGACTGGTATGGATAGATGGCATAATGATGGACAGGATACTGGATCTGTAGCAGGAACAAGTGTCAGCAAGGTTAGTATGGATAGATGGCACAGTAGCGGATAGGATATAGACAACAAATGCAGACCGACATTTAAACCTGCTGCCATGGACATTGAGGGACACTAATATCAGGCAAGGAGGACATTCACATGCAATACTATTGGATGAAACTCACTGACACAGGTGCAGGTATTCCAAATTAGGATGTTGTGCGTTCGTCACCCTGTGTGTAAGAGTTCAGAAAGATCAGAGGAAGCTGCGGCAGAGCTCCAGCAATGCTATGGAAATCATGTGCTGGGCATTTGTAATGTTGAAAGCATGCTGCTCGTTTAAATGCATATAACATATGTTCCATGTACCTTTAAGGCAATTTCTTTATTTGCACAACAGATGGTAATTACGTTTAAAGAGACACTGACAAAACTTTTTACAATACCATTTATAAGTAAGTCTTATCAATAATCTATTAGAATATACAGTTAAGTAGTAACGGTGTCATATATAATTCATTTAGAAACAGAAAAGTAAAAGCAATATTGCATTAAAATACTGAAATATACTGTCATAACTGACTACCAATTCATTTAATTGTATCATGGAAAAAGTAATTCAGAAGAATTTATGCCAGCAATAAGTGATCTCTTTATATTAATATTTAAGTGATACAAGTGATAATAATCATATTCAGCACAAAGAGAGACCTGTAATGTATTCATTTATTAAGTTTTTAGTAGAAAAAATGTTTAGAACTGTGTGCAACATTTGCTATGCTTGGATAGGCTCCGGTAACGATATATTCTTATATTAATTCAGTACTGTAATTTTTATGTGGTTAGTTCATAGTTTATAATTATTCTAAGCTGTGGTGTCATAGTATATGTAATTAATCATCAATAATATATACATTAATTTGTACTCCCTTGGATTTTTTTTGTGCTTTCTAAATGAACATATTTGACAAGAACTTCCTGTGAGATTTCATAAACTTCCTAGGTGAGTGGAAGCAGACATGGCTTCATGTGACGGAAGGAAATCAGCTGCAAAAGCAAAGCTTCAGCTCTGCCACACGGAGAACACGGCTTGTAGTTGGATCTCCTCATGTGAATAGTGTGCTTCCTTATTATTATTGTCACTATCCTTTATTTGTAACACGTCAACATATTCCATTGGTCTACACAGGGGTTAAGTACATGCCACAAACAATATATATATACTAGCGTATTGCCCGTCAAAAAATGACGGCAATCAGATGTGTATGTTTTAAAAGTTGTTTAGTTATTAATATACACATGGAACTGTAAGGTAGCTAATGTTGTTTTCTGTGTACTACTGAAATATAGAATTCAAATTAATAAATGAATTTACATATTTTTATGCATTGTGTTGAAGAGCTGGCAATCTGAGTTGATGTTGCAGCAGCATTAGTGGTGTGGAGGTGCTGTGTAAGCGTGCTGAATGTGTGCAGTGTAATAGTGTGCGTGCGCGAGACCAAACCGTTAGCGTAGTTGTGTAGTTCTGCATTATCCTAAAATGGCGGACAATGTGTTTTATCGGTACGTGTTTTGCGTGGTTATAGTGCTGTAGCCTGGTTTTCGTTTTGTTCGTCCGTCATTTTGCGTCGCTCATTGCCAAAGTACTACGGTTTAACGTCTCGCCAGGCGATGATCGCCTGCGGCGCTCATCGCTAAGCCCGCTAAAGTACTACGGTTTAACATTAAATTTGTTTGCCACACAACATGACACTACATTTGTCCCTTTTTTTTTTTCTTCAAATAAATACAATTTTTTTTTAATAAAATTAATATTTTTGTAATTTGCAACTTATATTTCATCAAATGCGTTGGTTTAGGCGGGAAATCCGATGTTGCGCGAGACAAAGTCGTTAAATCTGTGTTAATGCGTAAATCTGTAATTTCTGATCGTAAAATGTACTCGCTACTGTCTTTTTACTCATTGCGCGGTTAATCCGCATCCTTTATCTCGTATTTTTTCTAACACGTACGTCTATGGCTGTGTTTTACGCAGTTCGTAGTAGTATAGCCTCGTTTTCATTTTTTTCGGCAGCCATTTTGTTCTCGCTTAGCCGATTTTCGATCTTTGTAACTCGGCACAATCGCTGTAAATTGGAGTTCCAACTCACTTCCAGACGTCCTGCCTGCTTCCCCATGCTGTAAGTGACCTTTATTTTATTTTTTAGTGTGTATTTAGTGTTTTTTTTAGTGTTTTGTTTCCGCCGCTTATGTCGTAATTTTTTTCAGCTCGTATTTTTTTTGTAAGTGCTACGAAGTTACGGCTCGCCTCGCTACGCGAGGCTCGCCTGCAATGAGCGCCGCCAAAGTGCTACAAAGTAACGGCTCGCCTCGCTACGCGAGGCTCGCCGGGCGATGAGCGCCTGCGGCGCTCATCGCAAAGTCGTACGCACTGCGCAACGGAGCGTGACGACGTCTCGTAGTTAGACAATTATAATATGTGATATTTTGTGCCATTCAGTTGTTTCCAACTTTATGTTCATGGTCATGCAGATCCACTTTGGTATCCATGGCAGGGGGACACAGCATAGAGCTCCTGGTATTCCTAGGTGGTTTCCCATCCAAGTACTGACCAGGCCCAAGCCTGCTTGGCTTCAGGGGGGTGTGACCTCTTGGTCCCCTGACTTGGAATTGAACACAGTGTTGAACGCATTGAATCCTAACCATTGGACCACTAGGGAACCCCAAACAATATTAACAAACTAGGAACTTGCGTGTCGAAAATGACTGCGTGGAACTGATCACCTTCGGTGCTCATTGCAAGCCTCTCCCACTCGCGTTGCTCATCGTGAGCCCCATGATGAGTGTCTTCGCCTTTCCTCTCGCCTACTGTACGGGCTGCTCATCGCAGGGTTCATTAACCTGTAAGTTTTGTGCTTGGGAATGCCATGTGTCTCTTTCCAGAATCCCCATGTGCCTTCCCTGTGTCTTTCTCCTCTGTGTGTGTGCTGAATGTTTGCGTGACGCGCGGTTACTTCCATTGTTTTTTTTTTAAAGTCCCACGTGCCTGCCGTTGTTGGTGTAAGTGTTAGTGTGTTTGGTGTGGTGTATTTTCTAAGTCCCGCGTTCCTGGAGTTGTTCGTGTAAGTGCTACTGTCTTAATTGTCGTGTATTTTGTACGTTTTGCGAGCCTGGCGTTGCTGAGCCTCGTTTTTCATGCTGTTTGTGAAATTTAGCATTTTTCGTCCACCATTTTTTTCCTTGCTTAAGTGCTCTGTGGCTGCTTCGCCTCGCTTTGCTAGGCTCGCATGTGTGTCAGCGCTGCTGGCTCGCCTCGCTTCGCGAGGTTCTCAGTTGCACCCTCACATACGTAACCGACCAACATCGCAAACGTCACCGACATCGCAAAATCCACAACTATATAGTGATTGTAAAAGAATGGAGGGTCCTTTTTGAGTTTAAAATCAAACATGCTTTCCCAAGCATTGAAAACTTATAACAGGAAGCCAGATGGACCTAAAAGGATCTAAGAATTTGCTAAAATCCTACACAAGTTGCAACCAGTAGCTCTTGATGCAACTTTGTTCATTTAAAGAGCTTGGTATAAAACATTAAGAAAATACAGTAAGTTAAACCATTTCATTCCAGGTATAGAATACTGGACAAGAACTTCTAAATCAGACTGAAAAGCAAGTTCTGTGTATCCTTATATCAATACAGATGTTGCATTTAAGACTTATTCAACTTACAGTGATTAAACTACACTGATACCGAGTGTACCAATTACCGTATATACTCGAGTATAAGCCGACCCGAGTATAAGCCGAGGCACCTATTTTACCACAAAATAGTGGGAAAAATGAGTGACTCGAGAATAAGCCGAGGGTGGGAAATGTGCTGCCCCCTGTGTTCCTCTTGTGCCCTCTGTGTCCCCCTCTTGTGTGCCCTTTTCTTGTGTCCCCCCTCTCTCTCCCCTGGGTCTCTTCTACCCCTCCCTCCCCTGTGTCTCTTCACCCCTCTCCCTTCCCTGTGTCTCTTCCCCCCTC
The DNA here is from genome assembly GCA_027410445.1 of Discoglossus pictus. NCBI lineage: Eukaryota > Metazoa > Chordata > Amphibia > Anura > Alytidae > Discoglossus > Discoglossus pictus. The sequence goes on from CM050167.1 coordinate 378,437,198, forward strand.
TCCCTTCCCTGTGTCTCTTCCCCCTCTCCCTTCCCTGTGTCTCTTCCCCCCTCCCTTATCACCCTTCTCAACCCCCCTCCTCATTCTCAACCTCCCTCCTCAACCCCCCTCATCATTCTCAACCTCCCTCCTCAACCCCCCTCCTCATTCTCAACCTCCCTCCTCAACCCCCCTCCACATCCTCAACCCCCTCCTCATTCTAACCCCCCTCCTCAACCTCCCCATCCTTAACCCCCCATCCTCATCCTCAACCCCCCATCCTCAACCTCAACCCCCCTCCTCAACCTCAACCCCCCTCCTCATCCTCAACCCCCCTCCTCAACCCCCTCCTCAACTCCCCTCCTCAACCTCAACCCCCCTCCTCATCATCAATCCCCCTCCTCATCCTCAACCCCCTCCTCAACCTCCCTCCTCAACCTCAACCCCCCATACTCAACCCCATCCTCATCCTCAACCCCCCTATCCTCAACCCCCTCTTCAACCCCTCTCCTCATCCTCAACCCCCCTCCTCAACCTCCCTCCTCATCCTCAACCTCCCTTCTCATCCTCAACCTCCCTCCTCAACCCCCCTCCTCATCCTCAACCCCCCTCCTCATTCTAAACCCCCCTCCTCACTTTACCCCTCTAAATACCTCCCCCTCTCCCTTTCCCCTCATTTACCTCCATCTGCAGCTTCTCCTCCGGTCTCCATACTCCTTCCGGCGTATTGACCCGGCCAATGCTAATGACGTGTCGCGCATGTGACGTCACGTCATTAGCATATACCGGGTGATGACGCAGGAAGGAGCGGAGGCCGGAGGAAAAGCTGCAGATGGAGGTAAGTGAGGGGAAAGGGAGAGGGGGAGGTATTTAGAGGGGTAAAGTGAGGAGAGGGGTTTAGAATGAGGAGGGGGGTTGAGGATGAGGAGGGGGCAGGAAAGAGACACGGGGGGGGGTTAGAGAGACACGGGGGGTTAGAGAGACACTGGGGGGGGGGGAGAGAGTGACTCGAGTATAAGCCGAGGGGGCCCTTTTTAGCCTTAAAAATAGGGCTGAAAAACTCGGCTTATACTCGAGTATATACGGTAATTACTATTATTATTAACTTTTATTTGTAATGTGCCAACATATTCCATAGTGCTGTACAGGGGCTAAGAACAAGGAAGAATATAATATTAACAAACTGCAGAAAACGGAGGGCCCTATTTTGAGCTTGTAAAAAGTCATTTTTTTCAAAGCACCCTACAAGACTGGAAACTCGCTACTTACAATCTAAATGAATGTAAGTAACTACTTCCTGTACATTTTTTATCTAGGGTATTTTTGTAATTATATATAATTAATTTGTACAAGGTATTTCAAATATAAATATGTCTGTTAATCTAAAATTATCATTCAGATTCACTAAACATTTCAGGGCTACAAAATATCACTAAAGTCTGCAATATCTAATTCCTGTGAGGAAAATTGCTGTTACAACCTGTCACTGCCCTTTCTAACCCTTGCAATAGCTCAGTGAATCCAACCCTAATTTAGTAATTTCTCAATTTAGAAATATTGTCCTAAGTTTGTTTTAATTAATTATGATATCAATATATCTAGGATCAATATTTAAAAACTTACACAAGTAGAATTTTCGACATTGACATCTATGTTGAACCAGCTTTAAATCTGTATATATATATATATATATATATATATATATATATATATATATATATGTACTATTGTTGTTCAGGCCTTCAGTTGTGTTCAACTCTCGGATGTAGCACATACAGTACATTACAATTCAGTACAAATGAAATAAAATACAATAGCTGGGGGTACTATTAGCTCCCCTTTTACCATAACCCCCAGTAAACACACATTTTATATCTGTAACGTATATGAATGGCATATATAATAATGACTTTTTTGCTTTTACGGTTAGTGAATCTCCCTTTAAAATACTGGATGGATATGGATAGAACAATAGTAAAGAAACTAAAATCTGTACTGACTTTCTGTTTATTTTACAGCCTGCCGTTTATGCTCCGGGCGCCAAAATAAACATACTTTGTGCATCTGTTTTATTATCGCGGATTTATTCCAAAATGCACCAATGTAACATAAAGTGAAGAGGAATTACTACAAAGAACTTTACCACTGATGCTTTAGTTATGAGGTACATGGTTTTCTAGTAAATTATTGCCAAATTGTACAACCATTATAACAAACAGTATATACTGTACTTCTCAGAAAAATAATTCCTAATTCACATAAGAAATTCAAGTAGGACCTACTTGTAAATACATATTCAGAGTTTGGCGCTTTTGAAAAGAGTTTGAGAAAGGAGTCAATGTGTTCTCATTTATCCACTAGACGGGGAGTGGGTTTTTCACATCCTAGTTGGCCTTTTTAGTTCTAAACTTAAGGGGGAAAAAAAGGTAAGCGAAAGTTAATATATTTTTGCAGCAGCTATAAGAAAAAAGTGAGACTTCAGAATTTTTGGATGCTAACGACAAACGCTCATTGCTAACATAAACCTTGCCAAACTAACCTCCCTCAACACTAACCTATTAACATCTACACTACCTACTTACACTACCTACCTACACCATAATAACCCCCCACCCCACTAATTACAGAAAATAATAATTTTTATAATAAAATTAATAAAAAATAATAAAAGCTAAGTAACATAAAAAAAGCCTATTCACCAAAAATAAAAAAGCTACATTACAGAAAAGTAAAAAAATGTACATTAGAAAAAATGAAGAAATCTACATTACAGAAAATAAAAAACCTAAGTCATCAAATAATAAAAATATACATTACAAAAAATAAAAAAGGTACATTAAAGAAAATAAATAAATACTACATTACAACCACCCCCAAACTACAGAAAATAAAAAAAAATACACACCTGAAAAGGAAATACATACACAATACATACAGTACATTACAATACAGTACAAATGAAATAAAATACAATTCCCCCCTATGTAAAATATACTAAATATACTATCTTAAATACACAGATACACCACTATCTAAAATACATCACATCTTTTCTAAAGTATACACATACCACAGTATGTAAAATACATTATATCCTATCTAAACTATACACATACTACACTATCTAAAAAACATGAAATACTATACATCCCCCCAATTTAATATACAATAAATCCTATCTCCATATACAAACCCTAATTGTAAGCTAAAATGAAATAATTAAGACCACTTACCTTTGCAGATATCCCTTCAGATCACCAACCTGCATTTATTTACATACAATAAATAAACATTCTAAATTATCTAAATATTCTACTCACCTTTCCAGCATGTCTTCCCCATTCTTCTTTTTTCTTCAACGGCGGTCCCTGTTAAAAACAAACATTACATTACATTAATACAATATCCAAACACACAAAATAAAGTAACAACAAAATAATATACATTGAGCTTACCTCCCCGCGATGTCCCCGGCCTCCTTCTCTTCTGCCCCGGCTGGGCCCTGAAAGAATACGCCCGGAAAAAAATAATAAAGAGACTTTTCCTGAAGAAAACTGTCAATGGCGCCTTCTGAATGGCTAAAAACAATGTCAATCAAATCTCAGCCAATCAGAAGGCGCGTAGGTGTAAGCCAATCAGAAAGGGATGCACCCCCATATCGTAATATGATTGGGTAATACATCTGTCAATCTTTTTTTAAACCAATCAGAAGTCTTTATTACCTTCATCAAATAACAATGGGATACCCCCGCTCAGGGTGATTGGCTGGAGGCATCAGCACATTCTGATTGGATGTTGTCACTACAACCAATCAGAAGGCGCTATTCCCTTCAGCCAATCACAATGGGATACACCCCCGCGGAGTGATAGGCTGAAGGCATCTACACCTTCTGATTGGCTGTTGTCCCTTTCAATCAGAAGATGCATATGTCTTCAGCCAATCACACTGTGAGGGTATATCCCATTGGGATTGGGTGAAGGGAATAGCACCTTCTGATTGGCTGTTGTGACTGTCAATTAGACTGCAGCCAATGAGAATGCGCTGATGCCTCCAGCCAATCACCCTGTGAAGGCTTCGGATTGGTTTAAAAAAGATTGACAGGTGCATTGGCCAAAGAATAGGATATCGGGGCGTATTTCTTTCTAATTGGCTTACACCTTGGCACCTTCTGATTGGCTAAAATTTGATTGACAAAATTTTCAGCCAATCATAATGCTCCATTGCCATTTTTCTTTCAGAAAAGTCTGTAGGTGGCTCATTAGCATCGGGGATGTCCGCAAGTGCAGACCTCGAAGAGAAGGAGGCCGGGGACATCACGGGGTGATAAGTTCAATGAAAATTATTTTTATGTTACTTTATTTTGTGTGTGTTTGTATATTGTATTAATGTAAAGTTTTTATTTTTGTCAGGGGCCATGCTGGAGAAGAAAATAAGAAGGATGGGAAGGACATGCTGGAAAGGTGAGTAGAATATTTAGAATGTTTATTTATTGTATGTAAATGTGTTGTACTAATTTTTTTTATTTTTTTTCCGGCAGGTTGGTGATTTGAAGGGACGGTAAGTGGTCTTAATTTTTTTATTTTAGTTTAGAATTATGGTTTGTATATGGAGATAGGATTTATTGTATATTAAATAGGGGGGATGTATTTTAGATAGATAGGGGGGTATGTGTGTATTTTAGATAGGATTTATTGTATTTTAGATAATGGGGTATGTGTGTATTTTAGATTGTATTTATTGTATTTTAGATGGTGGGGGTATGTGTATAGTTTTGATAGGATGTAATGTATTTTAGATAGTATATTTTAGATAGGGGGTTATTACATTTTATTTGATTTGTACTGTATTGTAATGTACTGTATGTATTGTGTACGTCTTTCCTTTTCAGGTGTGTAATATGTTTGTTATTTTCTGTAGTGTGGGGGGAGGGTGTTGTAATGTATTTTTTTTATTTTCTCTAATGTTCCTTTTTTATTTTTTTGTGACTTATGTTTTTTTATTTTGTGTAATGTGTTTTTTTTATGTTTTGTGACTTTGTTTTATTTTGTGTAATGTAGATTTGTTTTTTTTCTGTGACAGGATTAATTAAGGGCTTATGGGGGTCTCTTTTGACCCCTATGAGTGACAGGGTTAATTAAAGGGTTATGGGGGTCTGTATTGACCCCCATGAGTGACAGGGTTAATTAATGGATTGTGGCGGGGTGTATTGACCCCCATGAGTGATAGGGTTAATTAAAGGGTTATGGGGGTCTGTATTGACCCCCATGAGTGACAGGGTTAATTATTGGTTTATGGGGGGTGTATTGACCCCCATGAGTGACAGGGTTAATTAAGAGCTTATGGGTCTCTGTATTGACCCCTATGAGTGACAGAGTTAAATAGCGGGTTATGAGGGTCTGTATTGACCCCCATGAGTGACAGGGTTAATTAAGGGCTTATGGGGGTCTGTATTGACCCCCATGAGTGACAGGGTTAATTAATGGATTGTGGCGGGGTGTATTGACCCCCATGAGTGATAGGGTTAATTAAAGGGTTATGGGGGTCTGTATTGACCCCCATGAGTGACAGGGTTAATTAATGGATTATGGGGGGGTGTATTGACCCCCATGAGTGACAGGGTTAATTAAGAGCTTATGGGGCTCTGTATTGACCCCTATGAGTGACGGGGATAAATAGCGGGTTATGAGGCTCTGTATTGACCCCCATGAGTGACAGGGGTAATTAAGGGCTTATGGGGGTCTCTATTGAACCCTATGAGTGACAGGGTTAATTAACGGCTTATGGGGGTCTGTATTGACCCCCATAACTGACAGGGTTAATTAAGGGCTTATGGGGGTTTGTATTGACCCCCATGAGTGACAGGGTTAATTAAGGGATTATGGGGGTCTGTATTGAACCCCATGAGTGACGGGGATAAATAGCGGGTTATGAGGCTCTGCATTGACCCCCATGAGTGACAGGGTTAATTAAGGGCTTATGGGGGTCTCTATTGAACCCTATGAGTGACAGGGTTAATTAACGGCTTATGGGGGTCTGTATTGACCCCCATAACTGACAGGGTTAATTAAGGGCTTATGGGGGTTTGTATTGACCCCCATGAGTGACAGGGTTAATTAAGGGATTATGGGGGTCTGTATTGAACCCCATGAGTGACAGGGTTAAATAATGGATTATGGGGGGTGTATTGACCCCCATGAGTGGCAGTGTTAATGAAGGGCTTATAGGGGTCTGTATTGACCATCATGAGTGAGAGGGTTAATTATTGGCTTATGGGGTCTGTATTGACCCACATAAGTGACAGGGTTAATTATGGAGTTATGGGGGTCTTCATTGACCCCCATGAGTGAGAGGCTTAATTAAGGGGTTATCGGGTCTGTATTGACCCCCATGAGTAACAGTGTTAAATAAGGGATTATGGGGGAATTTAGAGGTTTTAAATGCAGGGAGGCACACTCGTATTTGTTTAGCAGTGTTTTGTCTGGGTCCTGGGTCGCGGAGCCTCGTTTTAATTTTTTTGGGCAGCCATTTTTTCTCTTGCTTGTGCGGTTTTCTCAAGGCGGAATGGGGCAAATTGGGGTTAAATTGGTTCAATCTCACTTCTAGAGGTCCTAACTGCCCCCCCCCCCCCCCCCCCCGTGCTGTCGGTGAGTCTTTTTTTTATCACTATTGTGTTTTTGTGTGTGTTTTCTTGGTTTTGTGTTTGCGCGGGTACTTCTGTTTTACGACCTTGTGTATTTTTTTTTCTAAGTCCCGCGGGTTGTAGTTTTTGGTTGTAGGGTATTTTTTTTCGAAGTGCCGTGGGTCGTAATTATGTGTCGCAGGCAGCAGGCAATGTGGGAGAGGAGAAGGGGAAGATAGTTTTGCGAGGACCGCAGTTGCAGTGGGCTCGCTACATGAGCCCGCAAGCGTTAGCAACAACCCTTATTGTTCACAACTATATATGTGATGCTACAGACAATAATACTGTGCTTCAAACTATATATACTGTGCTTCAGACAATATATACTGTGCTTCAAACTATATATACTGTGCTTCAGACAATATATACTGTGCTACAGACAATATATACTGTGCTTCAAATTATATATACTGTGCTTCAGACAATATATACTGCGCTACATACAATATATACTGTGCTAAAGACAATATACGCTCTGTTTCAAGGCCAGCAAACACCCGTAACACCCAGAATCTGATATTCATCACATGTCACAAACCTTTTACTCTACCTTTCTCTTGCACCCTCTGGAACGCACAATTTATCTGCAATAAACTCACTTTTACTCATGACCAATTCACTACCAACTCCCTCAATCTACTTGCTTTCAATGAAACCTGGCTCTCATCCTCAGACACTCATGGTGGTTTTCACCTCTACCACACACCTAGACCTGGGAGCTTTCCACTCACTGTACATTTCACCTCATACCCCCTGTCCCATCCCTCCAATTCTCATCCTTTGAAGTTCATACAATCCGCCTCCTCTCACCTATCTCTCTACGTGTAGCTTTGATCTATCGTCCCCCCAGACACTCTCAATTTCTTGATCAATTTTCTGCCTGTCTCCCTCACTTTCTCTCCTCCAATGTTCCTTCACTGGTACTTCACTGGAGATTTTAACATTGCTGTTGACATTCCCACCTCCCCAGCAGCCAAACTGCTTGCACTCACCTCTTCCCTTGGCCTCTCACAACTAATAGATTCTTCTACTCATCATGCTGGACATTCTCTTGACCTTATCTTCACCAATCTCAGCACAACCTCCTACCCAGTCATCCATCCACTCCCTCTATCTGACCACCACTTCCTTCTCAACCTCACCACATCTTCCTCTCACCACCCCTCTCCAACCACTGCCACCATCATGAACAGAAATCTGCGAGCACTTGACCCTGCTCACCTCTCCACTATTATCCAACCCCTTCTCAGCCCTATCACCAACCTCGACTGCCCTGACACTGCCATCTCACCCTACAACTCTACTCTTTCTTCCACCCTTGACACTTTGGACCCCATAACCACATGCAGATGCCCTCGCTCTCATCCACAACCTTGGCAGACTACACAACTGCTGAACAACTATGGAGGAAGTCACGCACTTCAACAGATTTCCTCCACTACACATTTATGTTACCCTCCTATTCCTCTGCCCTCAACCTTGCCAAACAGCAGTACTTTACATCACTAATATCAACTCTGTCCTCTAACCCCAAGCGTCTGTTTGCCACTTTCAATACTCTCTTCCACTCACCACCTCCTCCCATCTCTTCCTCTCTCTCACAGATGAAGACTTTGCCAACCATTTTATTTATAAAATTAAAAATATCCACAATGAAGTCTTATCTCATAGTGGCTCTCACACTCCACCCTCTAAACCAACCAACAACACCCAGTCTTCTCCCTTCTCCAATACCACAGCCACTTTGAACTGCTCTGATACGGCTACAGAGAACGAAGTCTCCAAACTGCTATCATCCACTCCCCTCACTACCTGTCCTCAGGATCCTATTCCATCTAAGCTCATCTCTCCCCTTTCTACCTCACTAATCCCAGCTCTCACACATATTTTCAACCTCTCCCTTAATACTGTCATGTTTCCATCTTCTCTAAAACACGCCATAGTTACACCCATCCTCAAAAAACCCTCATGTGACTCTGACGTTGCATCTAACTACCACCCTATCGCTCTGCTTCCCCTGGCTTCCAAACTGCTGGAGCGGCTCGTCTTACCAGCTTTATTTTCTCTAACTCCTTTCTTGACACATTCCAATCCGGCTTTCGGCCCCAACTCTCCACTGAGACAGCTCTCACTAAAGTCACCAACGACCTACTTACTGCCAAGTCAAAAGGTCACTTTTCTATTCTTCTTTTTCTAGATCTCTCTGCTGCCTTTGACACTGTCGGACATCCACTTCTACTCCATATCCTCTCCTCTCTCGATATTCGAGACACTGCTCTTTCGTGGTTCTCATCATACCTACAAAATCGATCATTCAGTATCTCCTTCTCCGACACCTCTTCTTCTCCTCACCCCCTGTCTGTTGGCGTACCTCAAGGATCAGTCCTAGACCCCCTCATCTTCTCCATCTCGACTTCGTCACTTGTTACCCTCATAAACTCTTTTGGGCTTCATTATCACCTCTCCGCACCAGATCTACCACCCTCTCTAGTATATCCTCTTGGATGTCCACCCATCATCTCAAACTCAACATGTCTAAAACTGAACTCCTTATCTTCCCTCCCCCTCCCACAGTGTCAATTAAATATATACAGTGCTTCAGACAATATATACTGTACTACAGACAATATATACTGTGCTTCAGATAATATATACTGTACTACAGATAATATATACTGTGCTTCAGAAAATATATACTGTACTACAGACAATATATACTGTGCTTCAGACAATATATACTGTACTACAGACAATATATACTGTGCTTCAGACAATATATACTGTGCTACAGACAATATATACTGTGCTTCAGACAATATATACTGTGCTACAGACAATATATACTGTGCTACAGACAATATATACTGTACTACAGACAATATATACTGTGCTTCAGACAATATATACTGTGCTACAGACAATATATACTGTGCTTCAGACAATATATACTGTGCTTCAGACAATATATACTGTACTACAGACAATATATACTGTGCTTCAGACAATATATACTATGATTCAGACAACATATACTGTGCTTCAGACAATATATACTGTACTACAGACAATATATACTGTGCTTCAGACAATATATACTGTACTACAGACAATATATACTGTGCTTCAGACAATATATACTATGATTCAGACAATATATACTGTGCTACAGACAATATATACTGTGCTTCAGACAATATATACTGTACTACAGACAATATATACTGTGCTTCAGACAATATATACTGTACTACAGACAATATATACTGTGCTTCAGACAATATATACTGTACTACAGACAATATACTGTGCTTCATACAATATATACTGTGCTACAGACAATATATACTGTGCTTCAGACAATATATACTGTGCTACAGACAATATATACTGTGCTTCAGACAATATATACTATGATTCAGACAATATATACTGTACTACAGACAATATATACTGTGCTTCATACAATATATACTGTGCTACAGACAATATATACTGTGCTTCAGACAATATATACTGTGCTTCAGACAATATATACTATGATTCAGACAATATATACTGTACTACAGACAATATATACTGTGCTACAGACAATATATACTGTGCTACAGACAACATATACTGTGCTTCAGACAATATATACTATGATTCAGACAATATATACTGTGCTACAGACAATATATACTGTGCTTCAGACAATATATACTGTGCTACAGACAATATATACTGTGCTTCAGACAATATATACTATGATTCAGACAATATATACTGTGCTACAGACAATATATACTGTGCTTCAGACAATATATACTGTGCTACAGACAATATATACTGTGCTACAGACAATATATACTGTACTACAGAATTCTCAAAATGAGTTACGTCCAAACTTTCTTTCTAGATACTTATTGGCTTCCATATTTCTGCCACAATAAATCAGCTGAATTATCCTATGTGCTCGTTGGTTGATTTGTAATGAAGATCTAATACTTTAATTTGCTTTCTTATGAGGTAAAAAACATTTTAAACTTGAGATATTAGAACTATAGAAAAAGTCCAAAGACCTTACTCCTCTCTTCTCTCCATGTACTGCAGGCAACTATCCCAAATCTTATCTTTGTCCTTAAAATGACTGAACATGCATATTGAAATTATATTTATAGTCTAGTAAATGATGGCTTCCCTGGTGGTGTAGTGGTTAGGACTCTGTGCTACTATCACTGTCAACCGGGGTTTGAATCCAAGTCAGGGAACCAAGAGGTCACACCACCCTGCAGCCAGGTAGGGTTGAGCCTGGTCAGTACTTAGATGAAATACCAGGAGCTGTATGCTGTGGCCCACTGGAGAAGGAACTGGCAACCCACTCCAGTATCTCTGCCATGAAAACCAAGCAGATTAGCATGGTGTGTTGTGGTCCATGAGGTAACAGAGAGTCAGACATGACTGAACAATGCCATTTACATTTTTAAAGTAATTGACGCTTTCTGGATCATAACCTTGTCGTACTTCAATGATGCTGTGATCCATGCCACGTAGGGCCACCCAAGATGTGCAGGTCATATCAGAGAGGTCAAACAAATCACTGCCAACTAGAGAAGGAATTGGCAACCCACTCCAGTATCTTTGCAGAGAAAACCTTATGGATAAAGACTGACTGATATGCTTGGCCTGCTATGATACATAAGGTCACGGAATGTCGGACACAACTGAAGGACTGGATAACAATAAATCAAATGGTGTGTCTGGTTATGCTTATCTATAAGGTTTTCTTTGCTAAGATACTGGAGTGGGTTGTCTGATGTACAGTATATATTGTCTGTAGCACAGTATATATTGTCTGTAGCATAGTATATATTGTCTGTAGCACAGTGCACAGCACATTTTTTATTGTTCGTCTAGCACTAAAATATAATGATATAATTGATATAATAATGTAAATTAATGTTGAATTTCCATTTCTGGATCCCTACCTTGTCGTGGTGAAGGAGCTTGTGTACTTTAACCGCCTTATCGGTAATCCCAAGCGTGGCTCGGGGTTAATTTTCACTACCTAAAGCAGCAACCCCGAGTCACTCTCAGGATCACACTCTTTCCTCCCACGCCGACGTCCATGCGAGCGTATTGAAGCTGGTGGGTGGAGGAAGGTGGTCTGGCAGTATCAGCACCCCTGAGTGTACCAATTTAACATTTGGGAGCGCTGACACGGCCAGAACGCCAGGGCGGTTAATGAAGCTGCGGGCTAAACCATGTAGGGTCAGCCAAAATGGGCAGATCATAGCAGAAAGGTCAGACAAATCACAGTCCACCGTAGAAGGAACTAGCAACCCACTCCAGTATCTTAGCAAAGAAAACCTTATAGATAAGCATAACCAGACACAAGATGTGTCTGGCATTCCTTGGTCCATAGGGTCATGAAGAGTTGGACACTACTGAATGACTAAACTACAACAATTGCTGAATTTCATTTATTTCATTTGGACAGAACACATTTTTATACAGTATTCAGTTTTGAAATCCCGGTAAACACTTATAAGAGAATATAGTTTGTCCTTAGCAATGTTGATTTCTTCTAAATTTCCATAAAAAAATAAAATAAAATAAAAAAACACTGAATATAAACATTAGAAATAAGGCAAAGGGCAAAATGTTTTATATTGTAGTGCCACTAAACCTATTTATCTTTATATCTTAACATATGTCACAAATTATCCAGTAACCTGAGTTATACTTTCTGGCTGCACTTATCAGAAGTTTTATAAGAGCCGCCATCAAAAGCTTGTGTAAGCTCATTATCCCATTGTGGAGTGTGGAGACCATCATGATAAACACAGGGACATTACCAGGTCTACTCACTGTCAGAGAATATTAAGGTCAAGCAAAAAAACATTAGTCAGTCAAATATATGCATAGTGGTCATGCTTAAAGCATGGATGGCAACTTTTAAGTGCAAATGAGCTATGACCAACACAAAACAGTCTCCAACATCTAACAAGACCCATCTGAAAAATGTCGTCCTGTAAACTACAGCATCATGTTTTTCATTATTGAATAAAGAACGTATAATGTGTATTTTTTTTGTATTCTAGAAGGTCCAAGGGGGAATGATCATCCAATTATCATTATATGTTAACTCCAAAAAAAACATGTTGAAAATATGGGCCCTATTCTCTCGCAAATACCTTGAACTCACAAACATGGCTGCAGGTGTTTTTTAAAAAAAATAAATGTTTAGATGTATTCCACTGACTCCAGCTCACAAATTCTGATTGCAAAGCTTGAACTTGTAAACCCTGCATTTTTAAGTCTAATTTCAGGGGGCGTGATCATATGATCTGACAATATTTAAACAAGCCCGTAATTTACTTTTTAGACACAGACAATAGTAAATGACCGCGTCATCATGACATCAGTAAAACATGGAAGTTAGACGTAATCTGCAATTGGAGGGAAAGAATGAATTAGTGCCAATAAGAAATATTTGCTGATCGGGCTCGCAATCAAGCAATCTAGCAATCTATAAAATGCATTAGATGATCTGTTCTAGCCCATGTGGGATTCATGATACGTAGTAACCCCTTGAGGCCCAGGATAGATATCGTTTAAAAATATTATTGAATTTTTTTTGCATGTTTGTGGTTTTGAGACTGTTCTGCAATGAATTCTAATGTCTTTCCATGCTTTAAAGTACAGTATTGTGTGTTTAATTGCTGCTTTGAAAATGCCCTTTTTTTTACATTTTTGACAGAAACTTGATACTTTTTTCAATTGCGGATCAGACTTTATTTGCAAGCTACAGGTCTAATAGAATATTGATTTTGTTCAGTAACTTTAATTATTTAGCGTCGAACTGTGGAGTTCTAAGCCTGAATTTGCCGGTTTGTCGGGCCTGTAGTGATCGTGGGTGGGTACCTCATAATTGGATTGTGAGTAGCTAATAGAATATGTGGTAATATTACGAGCAGTTTTACGAATTGGGCAATAGAACAGGACCCTATGCTTTTTGTTGGCGCTCCTTTCTAACTCATCATTTGTGTAGCACCATGTTACATGCATTGCACGATATTATGAAGAACTTGATTTGCTAATAGGCAAAAAAGGAAATATAGCCTTTAAGTTGTAACTATTACATTTTGGTTCAATGGCGGCAGACATTTGCTTTTTGCTCCGAACAGGATTAGACATATGAGAGGGATGGGGTGAACTTTGAATTCACTCTGTTCAGGTCTTTGAAAGACTGTCATTATGCTAGTGGTCACTTGATAATAGAGCTGAATAGAGAGCTAGTACCAGCAGCATAGCACTCTTCCTCATGGCCCAAACAAACTAGCTATCCGAGATGTGCCTATGGGCCAAAGCATATCAGGCTCATCTGTCAGCCACTACCTTCCGAGCTCCATCAAGCTCATGCTTATTGTTTTATTGAGCTCCTCTATCCATCTCCCCCTCTCTTGTCCCCTTCTTCTTGTGCCTTCAATCGTTCTCAGTATCAGAGTCTTCTCTAGGGAATCCTGTCATCTCATGATATGGACAAAATATTTGAGCTTCAGCCTCATGATCAAACCTTCCAGTGAACCGTTTGTCTTGATTTCTTGAGGTTCTGATTTATTGGATCTTCTTGCATCCCAAGAGACTTTAAGCAGTTTTCTCCAACACCACAATTCAAAGGCATCAATTCTACGCCGCTCAGACATCTTTATGGTCCAGCTCTCAAATCCATTTTGTTACTACTGGAAATACCATAGGTCTATGCGGACCCTTAGCTTGTCCAAGCTTGCCATAGCTTTCCTCCTCATTATTAAACATATTTTAATCTCATGGCTACAGTCACCATCTGAAGAGATCTTGGATGCCAGCAAAATAAAATCTGTCACTGCCTCCATTTCTTCTCCATATATTTGCCGGTGATATATGCAGTCAGCTACATTAAACATTTTTAAATGCATTTATGCTCATAGCTGCTAATACTTCACAAACATTTTAACATTTTTTTCCAGCAGTCCGTTTAGATTTATACAAGATGCCTAATTTAGCAAGTATCAAAAAGGTTCTTGACAGTTCCACAGATATACTTGTAGATCACTGTATTGTTATATACAAAGTGATTACAGATTAGTGTTGTCAAATGACACATAAAATCACACAATAATTAATATCATGTATATGTACAGATTTAGCTGGTCTGCCTCCCTAGGCCTGTTTCATTTGATGGGAGACGGGTTGCTCCGGTATACAGAAATTAGAGAGGGATTAGAATGAATTATGCAAAAGGGCAATAGAAGGAAGTTCAAAGAGAAGGTGGGAGATGGGTCAGAAGAATATATAGGAAAAGGTACTTGGGACAAGAGAAGAGAGGAAGGGTGGAAAGAAAGCAATGAAAGATAATAGAAGGGGAAGCAAGTAGGGATATGAACAAGAGGAGGAAAATGGATTAGTGGTTTGAAAGTAGGGAAAAGAAAATCTAAATAAAGGGAAATAAAATCACATGTGAAGAAAGTATATATTTATATACAGAAAATAACTGGTTTGTTGTGAATTTCATTGGGTGGCTCCATGGCTTAAACAATTAGAGACTGTTTGGGGCTAGAATTCATAAAACAGCAGAAACTGTACACGGAGAAGCGTATTCTCATTGGAGAAAAAGAAAGTTACAGTCGCCAGTCCATAAAACAATTATTGATACTATGAATGAAGAAATGGGGGGAACCAGCTTGTGTTTATAAAAAGAAACGGGTTCAAAAATATTGGACAACTGGACTATACTGCTAGTGTAGTCGGTGCGTTGTACCGGGCCCCTGCTCCAGGGGGGCCCAGTGCTGTGTACACCATTCCCCTCTCCTATCTCCCCCTTACCTTTCTCCTCTTTCCCCATCTCCCCTTTTCCCTTCTCCTTATCTCGCCCTTCCCCATCTCCCCGTTCTCCATATATATATTTATGGAAGTGGGCCTGAGGGGGTCAAAACATTTTTTGCCCTTCCCCCACTGGGGCCCTCCATTCACTAGTTCTGCCACTGTTGGGCAATACCCCAAAAGTGGACATGGACCCTGAACCTGACATAACGTTTAATAAATGTATGGATATAAACATGGAGTCTAGCCTTAGCAAGACCTATTTGAATACACAAAACACACACAGACCTACCTCACCGTCATGTGGTGAAATGTTTGAAAACTTTATAACAAGGAGTAAAGAATTCTAAGATTTAAAACAATCTTACAAAAATAAAATTGGTCATTTATTATTTGTGGCTATGTACACTGCATGATAACTCTACAAAGCATCAGGGCCCACAACAGGGTAGGGCTTCAACTACCGGCAACAGTAAAGGGGACACATCATTTATTATGGGAGAAATTAATAAAACTATTTTTTATAGAAAGCTGATCTGACGCCATATACATTTTTAGCTTTTTTTTTTTTTTTTTTTACCCCTACAGGCACCTACCTTTAGAATTGGCATAAGGACCAAATTCTAGAATATTATTTTTGTAAAACACCAGGTCACACACACAAATGGAATCATAGTTTAATCTGCTTCAAAGTAAGATCATCTTTATAAAAAAAAAAACTGTGACTGATTGCCCAGTGCAATATATATATATATATATATATATATATATATATATATATATATATATATATATATATATTTATATCACCACAATATTTCATATATACTGAGACATACTTATAGCAATGTTCTCAGTAAGTCCTAAAAAAAAAGCACAAAATAATAATAAGATCCTATATGTTCTTGGCGTCAAAGTAATAAAAACAAATTAGGGATTTAAATATGCCCACAAATATGGTTCAGAGATGTGTCAGGACAAAGTAATACAGCTATTTTGTATAATCATTAAAGGTAAGCTAACCGGGCTATGTTACTTCACAATTTAGAGGATTGTCCTCATACTTCATCTTGAGACTTCCAGAAAGTGCATGAATGTTATGTGTAGAAACCATACATAACTTATAATAGTCCTCTGTTCCATTTCTTCTATTCTCATTACTATTAAAGACCCTATTAAATGTTTTTTTTATCTCTGTGCCCAGATGGTATTTGTTTCCACCTGTCCGTAGGAGGATGTTTCCTACATCATCTATTTTACCCTCCGTTTCCTCTTCATCAGAGTCCAATTTAATTACTTATTCAATAATACATGCTATTATACACACGCTGGAAAAGAACAAATATTTAAATCATATAATGTGAAGCCACCACAAGACGATGGGCTAAGGATTTTGTGTAATTTTGTGTTTGTTTAAAGATACAAAATCCATATTCAACTACAACAATTCAACAAGCCAACAATTGCCTTCAAACCCGTAAATGGCAAATGTATCAAAAACCTATATTAGTACTAGATAGGACCTGCAAGTGGGTTAAACACCTGTTCATATAACTGCAAAAGCAAATAAACACACACTACTGTACTTAAAAATACTGGGAAAGCAATGAAAGGCATTAGAATTCATTTCAAAACAGTCTCGAGCTCGCAAATCTGCAATAAAAAAAACATTCCGTTTTATTTCAGGAGTTAATACATATCATGGAACCCGCATGGACTAGGACAGTTGAATTATTGATTTTTATTGATTTCTACATTTCTGGATTGCGAGTCCGATTGCAGATTGTACTTGTAAACACTATTTAATTGTAGTCTAAACTCCATGTCTTACTGACGTTATGATGACGTTCTCATTTGCTATTGGTTCTGTCTAAATTGTAACTTACAGGCTTGCTTAATTAATCATGATCATGCCCTGAAATGCTACTTACGGGCTCATGGTTTGCGTGTTGGGGCTGTGAGCCTGTAATTGCAGACTTGAGTCAAATAAATACATCTATATATGTAAAAAAATATTAACGAGCAGCCAAAATATAGAGTTACATGTAATTACAGGCTTGGAATCAAATAGAGGCCTATGTCTATACATTCCTATAGTAATACTTATATGAAAAAAATATATTTTATATAATCCTATCCCACTCTCTCAAAAAGTTAGAACATTAATCACAAGTTCACCCAGTGATTGAAGAGGACGTTAAAATAATTCTAAAAAAATATATATTTTAAGCAATAAATACCAATACCCCTTTAGTAATGCTTATTTTAAAAGTAAAATTATGTTTTTAAATAGAATACAAATTTCCATAATGACTGTTTAACATATTGTCGGGATATCTTTGTTTTGATTAATTGGTCTCAATGAGTCATAAAGAAACAATGCATTACGATTATGTTTAACTTTCATGTAAAGTCCATTCCCATTATATAAATGTATTTCAGTGTCATACCTGAACCAAATGCTTCTGACAACCCCAGCTGCAAATGGCCAGTATTTTCCAGGAATAAATCCATCATTTCCCAAGGAAACAGCATGGGATCTATGTGCTTGCTTCTTTTCATAAAGTGACCCTCCTGCTGAGAAAACTGCAATCACAATTTATTGCATCATTTTATTGTTTTTTTCATTGTGTGCTTGAGAAGACTTTACATTTCAAAATGTTTTTGATTAAAATTTCAAATCAACATTTGGAATATATGAATAGTTAAAGCTGATAAATAAGTATAAGGAGGCTGTTAAACAAATGTCCGAAAATTTGCTATTGAACTGTCAACCGGTGTTTACATTGAAACTTCACGTCCTGGGCTGAACAAAGGAAACACATTGGATATACTTGAAGATGAGAGCAGGGGTTTAAGAAGTTTGTTTTGTTTCTTAGGTCAAGATTTGGAACTAGAGAAACAAACAGAGAGAGGGATTGTGGGAGTAGTCATCAGTGGATGGATGAGTCTTGGGGAGATATTGGTGAAAAAATGAACTGTATTATAGTTTTTGTATTGTATTTTGAATTCTGGACATGTTTTTTTGGGAAAATCAGCAGGATTTAGCTATGGACTGAATGTGTGGATTGAATGAAAGTTCAGAGTCCAGATTCCCCTCCATCTAGTCTCTTTCTTTGTTTCCTCCTCTTGACCCATTCCCTCAGTCTGCTCCATCTCTCACTTCCCCTCTGGTCAAGCCTTTTTGTCTCTTCCCTCTTTCCCTCCTCTCCATTTAATACATCCATAAACATGGTCGGATTACCCATTAGGCCAAGTAGGCAGCTGCCCAGGGGCACTTCCCTGTGAGGGGCGCCACTTTTTAAATAAAAATGATTCCTGGCTTAAAAAAAAGAAATACTGCAGTTCATAGACTGGTTATAGGGGGTAAGCACCTAGAACAAGAGAGAAAATGAACTTATATGCAAAGAAAAGGCAAAAATGGGTTTGTGCATATCGTCCATACTCATTCACATGGGGCTCCACCACTTCACTGCCTAAGGGCTCCAAAAAGGTAGATCCGGCACTGTCCATAAGTGTGTGAACTACACCTGAATGTAATTATCAAATATAATGAATTAAAAAAATCTTCTTTCTGTAAAAGTGGTAGGTTCAAACATTGTTTTGGACCATTGTAGTTTGGTAAATACTTCACATGCAATGTGTGATGTTCCTATTGTAGTTTTGAAAACATTTTGAATATTATCAGGTCAACTTCTTCAAAATACAATACTGTAAATATAACACTTTGATGGTCCTTTAAATAATTTAAGCATACCAGGGGAAATGATAAGGCTAACCTGAGGTTTAATTAAGTCCAGCTGTTAGGTATACAGAAAGGGCCTACTAGATAGGCCTTTTGTTGTTGTCAAAATGATGTTTCTTTTTCTATGCTTACATATATAATGGCGAGACAATCAATGGTGGAGCAGGAAAAGATGGCAACATGCAGGAAAATGATAGAGCCTCTGTGTGGTATTGCTGGGATCAACTGGTAAAATTATGGGGGAACTGTCATGTTATTGCAGTCCAAAATATTTTGTGAAATATTGACCAGCTATAACAAAAGTGTTCAACAGACATTATAAATGCATAATCCCAGGCAGTGGATTAATTTAGGAAACACATAAAGCTGTCGATTAATTTATTATATCTTTTAGATATAAGAATGGCAGAAACCATGGGCCTAGGTTACACAATTACACAATGGACCACTGTAATGCCCTAACAAGAAGCTTGCTGTTTTAATTTAATTATATGTTGATCATTAATAAAATTCATAATAAATGATTTATAATGACAATATGTCTAACTAAAACATATAGCTCCTGTTTTTAAGTCAATACAGTGTTTTTTATGATTTAAGATCTTGTATAGTAGTCTAAAGTTTTCAGTGTTCATTTTTGCTTAGTTTTAAATGATATTGTTGACTTATAACTAACCATAATTTGGCCTCTTTAGAAAAACATTTGTATACTTGAAGCAATGAACCTAAACTTTAACAATATACACAAAAAGAACACCTGTGCTTATGAATTTATACATTTTCGTTTTTCTAAAGAAAATAAGTACAGACAGAAATGTAGAATCACATGTTCATGTCATTGACTGAAAACTATTTTTTTCCACTGTTTACATATGCTGACCCCAGGAAAAAAGAAGTCACAGCGCACGCAGACACCAGTGGGGAGCAGTGAATATCAACGTGCCTGTAGGATTTTGTGACTCCCTTGAGCTCCAGTACATGATTCCACTTGACATTGGTTTGTTTATTTAGTTAAGTCTTTTACCAGTACATCCCTGTGGACTTTCAGTACAGATGAGCATTATTTAATTCCCAGACCCCAATCTTGTGTATACACTTCCCACAGTTCCTAAGGATACTGTTGAATACTCTTTGTGCCTTCATAGTTTTACATCTGTTGTAAATTCAAATGAAGAGTTCTTGTCCAGAAAAAAAAATGTCACAACATTTCTACAAGGAAAAAAGGCTCAGGACGTAAACTCAGAATGGGAGATTGTTATCGTTAGACTTGATAATGATCAGGTTGTTTTTCATTGCAATGGCTGGGACTTTGATGCCAACATTTTTTTCAGAATAATATTGTCTTACTTTATTTCATATATTAATTGACTGTTATTAAAGAGCCAATGAAAGTAACTTTCATTTAGTATTAAGTATGACTTAAAAAGAGCTGATATTTTTAAAGCAAATACAATTATAAAGCAATTACCGATATTTTCAAAATAGTATAAGATAGCCGTTCCCAAAACCTCTCCTCAAGACTCTTCAAAACTTTTCACGCACAATCCCCCTTAGTACCAACTCTCTTGGTGCACTCCCCAAGACTCCTTCCCATAACAGCTCCCTTCCCATAAGACCATTTCCCATATACATATATACACATATATACATATACTACCTCTTTATAGCAGCCAATCCTTCTCAACAGCCATCCATACATAGTACCCAGTCTTCTCAGTAGCTATCCTCTCTTAGCATCCATGCCCACACAGCACCCAACCCCTCTCAGCATCCACCTCACATAACTCATTCCCCTGTACTATACTGTCATCCAACCCTTGCTCTTTCTCACATCTTCCCTGATACAAATCCCCAGTATGCTGAACTTCTACACACTGCCACCATTTGGAGCTTCAGTGGAAATGCTCTGCAGGAGAAAAAAAAAGACACAGCATTGGGCCCCCCTCCAGAGCAGGGCCCTGGTGCACTGCACCACCTGCACCACTGGTAGCTCCACCCTTGCCCATCAGACAGGCCCTGATATCAGCTTTTCTCACTTTTGTGCTCACCATACACTAAATGATTATTGTGGAATATATATATATATATATATATATATATATATTTTTTTTTTTTTTTTTTTCAATACGTACATAGTTTACCTTGTGCTATTAAGTTCCTAAGTACAATTACATTTCAGAGAAACTGTTTAATATAATAGTAATTATTAACAATTATTTATAAAGCACAAACATCTTTTGTTGTTGCTTAGTCGTGTCTGACTCTCCATAACCCAGGCACATCTATCGATATGTCTCTGGTTGCGCTTATCCATATGGTTTTCTTGGAGCAGGTACTGGAGTGGGTTGCCACAATTTGTCTAAACTCTCTGCTATGACCTGCCCATGTTGGGTGACCCTACATGGTATAGCTCACAGCTTCATTGAGGTACATAAGCCCCTTTACCATTACAAGGTAGAAATTCTGAATGTGACCAACAATTTACAAAGCGCTATTTAGTCAGTTACAGTTGTAGGACGGCCAGCCAGCATGGAAGGTCGGTGAGGGACCTGCTCTTGCAAGCTCACGATCTAGTGGCTCAGAGGGTAACACGTCTAGGGGGCACAGTGAGGGACAGAAGGTCATACATGGATGGGACTTTAGTTGCAATTGGGTAATATTTCATGGACCGTTTTAATTTTTTTTCTGACATCTGTTCAAAAGTGTATAGAAGTTAAAGAAAACTCTTCATGATAGACCAGTGAACTCATCAAATGAGAAACATATCATAAACAAGGTTGCTTGAATTTCACCATAAATGTAGGAGAACAAAATTTAAGATTTTAATCTTATATATATTCACAACTGATTTGCCCCCCTCCCAAAAAAATAATAACACTGTTAATATAGTGTAAAATATATTTATTTTGCAATGGAGAGTTTTGGTGGGATCTTCATGTACTATTGAGAAAGGTTCAGTTTATGAGAATAACTTAATTTAGGGATTGCTGACCATGTCATTTTAGACCAAAACAGAATTAAACTCAAAGTCCCAGATAATACTCCATTATACAAATTGTGGAGTAGTAGAATTAACAATTTTAAACATACATTTTACAAGATCATCAGATTTATTGGATTTTATTTGGAGCTTTATAGCTTTCTGTATGTAGTATGTTGTTTGCATTCCAGTGCTTTTTTACAATTTCCTCTTCTGGTCCGAAGTAGGCTTTCTTAATTATAAAAAAGAAAACAAACTCCGAACACGAAAGAAGTTTGGCGAATAAAAAACTTTAGATGTTACAGAAACAAAAATGTTTTCCATTTCAGTCCCGTTCCGTGCTCAACAAAAATTCAGCAAGGAAGTTGACATCACTGAAATTCTTGATTTGCTGTTAATTAAATTGCAGGAAATTGCACCTCACTCCTAATTGGCCGTGTCATAATCACGTTCATTCAAGACGAAGTGTAATTTTGTTTATTAACCAGATGTTGACAGTCTTTTTTTGCAAGCTAGGAGTGACCTCCCAGACCAATCATAACAAACAGTCATTAACGGATTAAATTTTCCATACATAATGTTATATCCTGTGCTGAAAACAGGTGCAGTCTTCCAGTTGCCAGTATCAGCACCATAGACAAAATTCCATCATGGAGTACTTGTTTTATATTTTAATTGATTTTATAGATGTGCTATAATGTTCTCAGCTAAAAACCCAGAAGAAATGGTAATTAAATTCCCTATAGCTCATAAACAGATTAGGACGTTACTCAATGGAAAAGAAAAATGGTGGACAAGCATGACTTTCACTGACTATCATTTTTTTTTAATTTGTCCCTCGTCTTGAAGAAGCAATTTAAAAAACAGATATATGCCAAAAAGAATCTTATTTGCATTCTTCTCAACTTACTTCTGTTCTTTTTCAGATATCACAACACAACTTTCTATATTTCTGAAAGCACAGATGTTTCCCATTGTTTTCTTAGTTCCTGAAATATATTAGTTTGGATTATATACATGTGAAATAACGTAGAAGTAGAACATATGTATTCATCCTAAAAAGTATGTTTTTGTTTACCTGTACAGTTTTGGTTCAAAGACAAAGAAGAATTTGGCAGGACAATAGGCTAAAAGGTGAACTTTTTAAAACAATTCTAAAGGTTTGTCTACTTAAAACGTCACTGAACTTGGATCATTTAATAATTAATTAACAATTAATCTGCATATTACAGACCAGAGGAGATTGAGGTTGAAATTGATGGATTAAAAGTGTAACTATGTAACTCACATTTATAATATGCTCATTTAAAGAACTTAATTTGAAAACTGCCAATTTTTTTAGAAAACAAGAAACATAAAAAAAAAAAAAAGAACAAACACTTTCACCAGTTATTTACGATTATATTCAGTTTGGCTTTTAGTGAAGGGGATATTTATTTGTGGTTTCCTCAACTAATTTGTCACCTGCCATGTAATGTGGAATAGGATTAAACATACAATAGTATCACCAAGCAAATAAACTAAGAGACAGTGTAGCGAGTTTGAATAAAAAAATAATAAATAAAATATTATATATTTTGAATCTATAAAACATGATCCCATTATCAAGATCAGTTATCCATATCTTATGCTCAGGGTATCCTAAGTAACTCTTGTAAATTATTATTAGTCCTTTGCCAATGGCAATATGGTGATACCTGAATTGGCTGGAATTATGAAAGATCTCCCCTTCTGGATCGCAAAATTGTAATGGTGAAGTGGCTTGGCTACTTCAATGAAGATGTGAGTTATACCATGTATGGTCACCCAAGATGGGCAGGTCATAGCAGAGATGACAGACAAATCATGGTCCATTGTAGAAAGAACTGGCAACCCACTCCACTATCTTTTCCATGAAAACCTTATGGATAAGCACAACCTGATAAAAGATGTGCCTGGCGTGCTGAGGTTCATGGAGAGTCTGACAAGACTAAACGACTAAACAACAATGAAAGATCTAAAATGTAACAGAACAAAAGGCAAAAAACTGAATGTCAATGAATTGGTGAAATTGGTGTCTGCGCAATCTCTTTGATCTCTAGCTGGCAGACATGAGACACTGCAGGACTATGGACTATGGAAGTAAAAAAAGAACAAAATAAAGAACATATAAGTGTTCCAATATCATGTTTCTCTCTGTATATGTGTATAGATATAGATATAGTTATAGAGTGAATCGAGAATGTTCACTGAATCACATATATAGTTGTTGTAATTGCAAGTTTGTGTCACGCTATGTTAAAAATTACAGGCTTGCGCATGCGCAATAGTGAGACTGGCAAACTCGCAATTCCGACTACTGTGCGCTGTGTGTTGCACATGTGCAATGCCCGGCATGGGCCCGCATGCGCATTGCGCTTCAAGAGTGATGGAAGAGGGTAGGGGGAAAGGAGACACAGGGGAGGGAGGGGGGAAAGGGAGATGGGGAAAGGAGGCATGGGAGAGGGAAAAGGGGGGAAAGGGGAGGGAGAGGGGAAAGGAGGCACAGGAGAGGGAGAGGGTGGAAGGAAACACAGGGGAGGGAGAGGGGGAGAAGGAGACACAGCGGAGGGAGAGGGGGGAATGAGACACAGTGGATGGAGAGGGGGGTAGGAGACACAGGGGAGGGAGGGGAAAAGACACAGAGGAGGGAGAGGGGGAGAAGAGACACAGGGGAGGGAGAGGGGGAGACACAGGGGGAAGATGGGGAAGAGACACAGGGGAAAGAGACGGGTGAGGAGAAATAAGGGAGGGAGAGGGGGAAGAGACACAGGGGAAGGGAGGGGGAGGAGACACAGGGGAAGGGAGGGGGAAGAGACACAGGGTAGGGAGGGGGGAGGGACACAGGGGGTGAAGACATAAAGGGGAGGGAGAAAGAGACACAGGGGCATTGATGTAAGAACTGGAGGGGAAGGGGGCAAATCCCCCAAGAAGTTTCTATGTTTGTATGTATGTCTATGTAAGCTATTTTACAGCCTGTGTATACAATGAGCTGTATCCCCCCCAGAATTATTCTGGCTCCTACACCCCTGCACAGGGAAGGGAGAGAGGGGAAAAGAGACACAAGGAAGTGAGTGGGGGGAAGAGACACAAGGGAGGGAGAGGGGGGAAAAGGAAAGGGAGAGGGGGAAAGGAGGCACAGTTGAGGGAGAGAGGGGAAGGAGACACAGGGGAAAGGAGATCCAGGGGTGGTAGAGGGGGGAAAGACACAAGGGAGGGTGGAAGAGACAGGAGGGGGGAGAAACACATGGGGAGGGAGAGAGATGAAGAGACACGGGACTATATCATGCCGTCATTTTTGACGGGCAAGTCGCTAGTTAGATATAGTCACTGATATCATCTTCTTTTTTCCTTAATTTCTGATCACTCAGGGCTGCATAGGAAATACTCAAATGTGAATAAATAGCAGACAACAGATAAAGCCCATGAGAACTTTTATAGAATATTATTAAGTATTATGAATAGTTACATTCCTTTCATGAAACTTTATTACTGTAGTTTTGTCTACAAATACATTGTTTGGCTGACTATAGAGACATTGAATATCATTGGCAATGGAAGAAATGTGGAGCTGAAAGTGTGGAAATATGAGAATCTATCTAAAATATTATTTATGGGCAATCTATGTGAAGATATTTTGGTCTTCTAGTTATACGTTCAAATACTGTGAAAACAGTGAAACATAGTAACAGTGAAGACTTGATTTTGGAGACGCTAACTTTACAAAAAATTGTTGTTCTTGTTCAGTCCTTCAGTCGTGTCCATCTCTCAGTGACCATACCGACTACAGCCACATCTGTCTGTATTTCTGGTTGTGCTTATCCATATGTTTTTTGTGGGAAAGATACTGGCGTGGGTTGCAAGTTTCTTCTCCAGTGGACTGCGATGTGTCTGACCTCTCTGCTATGACCTGCAGATCTTGTGTGACCATACATGGTATAACTCACAGCTTCATTAAGGTACCCAAGCCCCTTCACCACGACAAGGTTGTGATCCATAACAGGTTACAAGAGATAATGGCTGTTAAATAAGCAAATATAAGTGACAGCATAAACACATTTGGATCCTATTTACTGCAACACAACAGACATTATTTCCTCATTAAAGAACTACTGTACATTGATAAGACATATATGTTTGATATTTTGCTCCTGACTAAAAGGATAATTAAGTAGGGGGATGGTCATAGTTTTTAATTAGAACATATAAATATATTCTGATGCCTTTGCTTATGCCTGGAGAGATCATTTGGTCAAGGTTGCATTTGAGATGGGTGTTTACATTTCTACAGGAGCAAAGCTTTCAGTTATCATTGCAAGCTGGCTTCCTTATTAGAGTGCAAGGGAAGGAGGTAGGTGCCAAATTCCAAGAATGTAATTATTTAACAAATATACTTCTTCTCTTCCTCCTCCCTTATCCCCAAGTCCTCCTTATACTGATATATAAAGAAAAGCACAACATCTCAAGCTTCAATCTGCAAAGAAACCAGAAAAGACTGAAAATTCTATGTATCTTTGAAAATTAGGGGCCCTATTAAATTCTCCCTCGTAGTTCTCTCGGTGCTCGCAAAAGGCAGTTTTCCTGCTGTTTGCGAGAACCGAATCTCTCGCAGCCTGCTTTACGATATGACTGCGAGAAAATGGCCGAGAATAGGCTCCGAGAGAGCTACGTAGCCTTAAATCTATGCACGAGTCTCGCATATCGTAAGAATCCCTACGTGGACAAAAAGTCCACGCAAGGGATCCGAAAGCCTCTACGTGCTGCCTCGGAACAGCCCGAGACAGCAGCGTGAGGCTCCCCCCTGCACCCTATACACATCCCCATGCTGCAGGGGTCTCTATCAGGACCCCTGCAGCACCCCCACATTAACCCCTTGCAGCGGGGGTCCCCGATCTGCATAGATCAGGCCCCCCGCTGCATTTAAAACTTTTAAATTCCCCGCCGCGGCTCCTTAAAGGGACCGCGGCACACTATTACCCAATCCCGGCCGCGGCACTTAAAATTAACCCCCCTCTATGCTCGGGGTCCCCATCGGGACCCCCGAAGTGTCCCCACATAAACCCATTGCAGCGGGGGTCCCCGATCTGCATAGATCAGGCCCCCCGCTGCATTTAAAACTTTTAAATTCCCCGCCGCGGCTCCTTAAAGGGACCGCGGCACACTATTACCCAATCCCGGCCGCGGCACTTAAAATTAACCCCCCTCTATGCTCGGGGTCCCCATCGGGACCCCCGAAGTGTCCCCACATAAACCCATTGCAGCGGGGGTCCCCGATCTGCATAGATCAGGCCCCCCGCTGCATTTAAAACTTTTAAATTCCCCGCCGCGGCTCCTTAAAGGGACCGCGGCACACTATTACCCAATCCCGGCCGCGGCACTTAAAATTAACCCCCCTCTATGCTGGGGGTCCCCATCGGGACCCCCGAAGTGTCCCCATATAAACCCCCTGCAGCGGGGGGCCCCGATCGGCACCGATCGTGACCCTGCTGCAATTCAATTTTAAATTTCCCGCCTCGCGGGTCCTCAAAGGACCGTAAAGGTCCTGAAAGGACTCGCACTAAAAATAATAACCCCAGGCAACTATAATTACCCCATTAAGTCATGATGGTCAATCCAGACCACCATAAGACCTAAATTACCCCATTAACTCATGATGGTCAATCCAGACCACCATAAGGCCTAAATTAACCCATTAACTCATGGTGGTCAATACAGACCACCATAAGGCCTAAATTAACCCATTAACTCATGATGGTCAATACAGACCAGCATAAGGCTCTATTTAACCCCATCAGTCCCATAAGGGTATATTATTACCATTATGGGCCTGTTACAACCCAACATTAACCACATAAGTGCCATGATGGTCCTCAAGGACCATCATGACACTAACTACAAACACTACACTATAACCCCCAATAAACCATTTAATCTAAACTAACCCCCCTCTACACTAATCTATTAACACTTACACTACCTACCTACACTACCTACCCCCTAATAAACCTCCCCAACACTCTAATTACAAAAAACAAAAAACCTACAGCACAGAAAAGAAAAAACCTACAGTACAAAAAACAAAAAAACCTACAGTACAGAAAAAAAAAAACAATTACAACCCCATCCCCCACTACAGAAAACAAAAAAATACATTACAACCCCACCCCCCACTACAGAAAATAAAAAAATTACACACCTGAAAAGGAAAGACAGATAAACACAATACAATACATACATATAATACATTAAATACATTACATACAATACATGACATTACATATAATATATTACATATAATATATTACATATAATATATTACATATAATACATTACATACATTACATCCAATACATGACATTACATATAATATATTAAATATAATATATTACATATAATATATTACATATAATATATTACATATAGTCCTAATCAAATACCCCCTATCTATCTAACATACAATCTATTTAATTTAAAATAAATCCTAACTATATCAAATACATCCCCCTATCTATCTAATATACAAAAAATCCTAACTACATACACAGACCCTTATTCTAAACTAAAATAAAATAATTACAGTCCTAACTACATACACAGACCCTAATTCTAAGCTAAAATCAATAAATTAAGACCACTTACCTTTAAGATGTTGCTTCAGATCACTAACCTATGGGTCAAACAAAAAGAAAAATTAGTACAAAACATTAACATCAAATAAATAAACATTATATACATTCTACATATTCAACTCACCTTTACAGCATGTCCAGTCACTGTTTATCTCTTCCGGCGCGGCCCTGTTAAAAAAAAAAACACAATACATGAATACATGAATACAATATATAAACAATAAATAAAATACACCAATAAACATCTAAATATACATTTAACTTACCTCCCCGCGATGTCCCCGGCCTTCTCTCCTTCAGCCCCGGCTGGGCCGCGGAACCATCCGCGCTCTAAAAAAAAAAAACTAACGGAGGTCTGCACTGGCAGACCTCCCCGACGCTACTGAACCTCCCGGAGTCGTTTCCGGGAGGAAATTGGCATTGGCGGCTTGTGATTGGCTGAAAAAGCTGTCTATCAATTTCAGCCAATCAAAAGTCGTCAATGTGTGAGCCAATCAGGATGGGATACACCCCAATATCCCACCCTGATTGGCTAAAACACTTGTCTATCTTTCTGGGAACCAATCACAACGCTCAGATGCCTTCAGCCAATCACTATGGGATACACCCCCACGGAGTGATTGGTAGAAGACATCTGCGCATCCTGATTGGCTCCTACATTGACGACTTTTGATTGGCTGACAGCTTTTTCAGCCAATCACAAGCCGCCAATGCCAATTTCCTCCCGGAAACGACTCCGGGAGGTTCAGTAGCGTCGGGGAGGTCTGCCAGTGCAGACCTCCGTTAGTTTTTTTTTTTTTTTTTTTTTTTAGAGCGCGGATGGTTCCGCGGCCCAGCCGGGGCTGAAGGAGAGAAGGCCGGGGACATCGCGGGGAGGTAAGTTAAATGTATATTTAGATGTTTATTTGTGTATTTTATTTATTGTTTATATATTGTATTCATGTATTCATGTATTGTGTTTTTTTTTTTTAACATGGCCGCGCCGGAAGAGCTAAACAGTGACTGGACATGCTGTAAAGGTGAGTTGAATATGTAGAATGTATATAATGTTTATTTATTTGATGTTAATGTTTTGTACTAATTTTTCTTTTTGTTTGACCCATAGGTTAGTGATCTGAAGCAACATCTTAAAGGTAAGTGGTCTTAATTTATTGATTTTAGCTTAGAATTAGGGTCTGTGTATGTAGTTAGGACTGTAATTATTTTATTTTAGTTTAGAATAAGGGTCTGTGTATGAAGTTAGGATTTTTTGTATATTAGATAGATAGGGGGATGTATTTGATATAGTTAGGATTTATTTTAAATTAAATAGATTGTATGTTAGATAGATAGGGGGTATTTGATTAGGACTATATGTAATATATTATATGTAATATATTATATGTAATGTATGTAATGTCATGTATTGTATGTAATGTATGTAATGTATTATATGTAATATATTATATGTAATATATTATATGTAATATATTATATGTAATGTCATGTATTGTATGTAATGTATTTAATGTATTATATGTATATATTGTATTGTGTTTATCTGTCTTTCCTTTTCAGGTGTGTAATTTTTTTGTTTTCTGTAGTGGGGGGTGGGGTTGTAATTGTTTTTTTTTTTCTGTACTGTAGGTTTTTTTGTTTTTTGTACTGTAGGTTTTTTCTTTTCTGTGCTGTAGGTTTTTTGTTTTTTGTAATTAGAGTGTTGGGGAGGTTTATTAGGGGGTAGGTAGTGTAGGTAGGTAGTGTAAGTGTTAATAGATTAGTGTAGAGGGGGGTTAGTTTAGATTAAATGGTTTATTGGGGGTTATAGTGTAGTGTTTGTAGTTAGTGTCATGATGGTCCTTGAGGACCATCATGGCACTTATGTGGTTAATGTTGGGTTGTAACAGGCCCATAATGGTAATAATATACCCTTATGGGACTGATGGGGTTAAATAGAGCCTTATGGTGGTCTGTATTGACCACCATGAATTAATGGGTTAATTTAGGCCTTATGGTGGTCTGTATTGACCATCATGAGTTAATGGGTTAAATAGAGCCTTATGGTGGTCTGTATTGACCACCATGAGTTAATGGGTTAAATAGAGCCTTATGGTGGTCTGTATTGACCACCATGAGTTAATGGGTTAATTTAGGCCTTATGGTGGTCTGGATTGACCATCATGAGTTAATGGGTTAATTTAGGCCTTATGGTGGTCTGGATTGACCATCATGAGTTAATGGGGTAATTTAGGCCTTATGGTGGTCTGGATTGACCATCATGAGTTAATGGGGTAATTATAGTTGCCTGGAGTTAATATTTTTAGTGCGAGTCCTTTCAGGACCTTTACGGTCCTTTGAGGACCCGCGAGGCGGGAAATTTAAAATTGAATTGCAGCAGGGTCACGATCGGTGCCGATCGGGGCCCCCCGCTGCAGGGGGTTTATATGGGGACACTTCGGGGGTCCCGATGGGGACCCCCAGCATAGAGGGGGGTTAATTTTAAGTGCCGCGGCCGGGATTGGGTAATAGTGTGCCGCGGTCCCTTTAAGGAGCCGCGGCGGGGAATTTAAAAGTTTTAAATGCAGCGGAGGGCCTGATCTATGCAGATCGGGGGACCCCCGCTGCAAGGGGTTAATGTGTGGGGGCTGCGGGGGTTCCTATGGACCCCTGCAGCAAGGTGTTCATGTGAGGACACTTCGGGGGTCCCGACGGGGACCCCCGCATTGAGGGGGGGTTAATTTTAGGTGCCGGGGGGGTATTCGGAGTACCCCCACGGCAGGGCTTATGTGGGGGACTGCCGCGAAAGTCCCTTTTAGGACCCCCGCAGCAATTGATGAGGAGTGGGAGCCTGCGATATCATCTCGCAGGCTGTCACTCCTCATGTACATTTACGCAGTGTAGATACGTACGGCCCTGCTGCGTAGCTCATACGTTGCTCGCAGCAGGGCTAATTTAATAGCATTGTAAGTTAGAGAAACTTTGCAGTACGTAGGGCTTAAGTAGAAGCCTCTTATTTACGAGGCTGGAATTTAATAGGGCCCTAGGATTTTTAGTAAACCAGTTTTTATGTTTATAGCTTACAGAGCTGCTAATGTGCAGTTTTTCTTAAACCATATAGGACCAACTTATGCGTATCCTAAATATGCCTTGTAAATTATTATTAGGCCTTTGCCAAAGGCAATATGGAGATTACTGAATAGACTGAAAGTATGAAAGATCTAAAAAGTCATAAAAAACTGAATGTCAAGGAATTGGTGAAATTGGTGTCTGCGCAATCTCTTAGTACATTGATCTCTATTTGGCAGACATGAGAAACTGCAGGACCAATAGTCAAAATGTAATGTATGCCTACAGCTATTATAATGGTATTAAATCACACAAAACGTCTGCACTTTACTCCTACATTTGCTTAAGACAGGAGAGGTAGATAATGACTTTAGCATGGATTGTACACAGTACAAACTGGGGTAGATTATTTTTTTTTTTTTTTTTATCATTTATTTGTAACAAGTCAACATATTGCATAGCGATATACATGGGTTACGATAAAGGCAAAAAACAATATCAATATTAACACATTGCAAAGGATGGAGGGCCCTGTCATTGAGCTTAGAATCCAGTGTCCAGATTGAGGAATTTTATCAGACATTACCAATCTTTCCAGTCAGTTTGTGCTTCATCTAAAATATCACATTTAGTAGCTTCCAAGTAGTCCCAAGATGCAAACAGCATAGATCCATAAAGTCTTGGTCCTAGCAGTTGATGGGACATTAATCCATAATGGCATTAGATGTACACATTTCAAGTTGTTTTTGGCCTGCTGACCACAACCTTTTGGGTCAATGTGTTCCTTTATTGCAGGGGTGGGGAACCTTGTTTCTGCCAAGGGCCATTTGGATATTTATAAAATCATTTGCGGGCCATACAAAAGTATCAACTTAAAAATTAGCCTTCTATATTTGGTCAAACATTTAATTAACTCACCCCTTACCTCTCTCTAGCTCTCTCTGTCTGTCTTGTACCTGTCTCTCCCTCCCTCTCTCCTGTCTCTCTCTCTCACGACACTGGGTATCTCTTAACAATGACTGACGCCTGCGCAGTTGTGGAAGGGCCAGACCAAATGATTTTGGGGGCCTTATACGGCCTCGGGCCTGACGTTCCCCACCCCTGCTTTATTGTATTACCAGTCCTAGACTATGGTTGGCACACGCTCACTTGCTCTCTCCCAGCACTTATGTTAAATGTATAATCGGTGTTAGAGGTCTCCAATCTGAAATACTCCTGGCACCCTATTTGGCATGGCACGTTTATGCTTTCTGGATATTGAACAGTTTTTTTTTGCATTCCCACCACTGTTCTTCACAACTGTTCCAGAACCTCTATGAGTGACAGGACTTTAGCCAAAGATTACAGTTATAGGATCCTTGCCTTTGGATGAAAGCACTGTCAAATCTTGGTTACTTGGTTGGAGCCGGAGGACATGACCAAAGTGGTCCCAAGTCCTCAAGGCATGGATTGACATGGCAGGCTTAGTACACGACTTCACAAGAGCACAGCCCCAAGCTTTGAATAAATAGTGTATATTTGCTTTGTTGATTCACCTGCAAATTCTTCCAGACACTCAGCAAGATCCCCCAGACATCAGACTGCAACCCACACACAGGCTACATCTAAGATTCCCCAGGCACTCGGAAAGATTACCTAAACATCAACATGAGGGATGTCCAGGCGACAGCTGAAACCTGCAACACATTGCTGCTCTTCCTCTCCTTCCTGCCATGAAGATAATTTAGACATTAATTTGTCATATTTGCTTGTTCCAGTTAGATTGCTATATACCCCGGACTTCCTTTTTGTATTGACTTTAGAGCACATAATAACGGGCTGTTAATTAGTCTAAACACAACCACTTTAAACAGTATATTTTCTTCCCAGGGGTTTACCAAAAATTAGTTTGCAGTTGAAGCCAATACCTGGCCCTTTCTCACACGCATTACTGACTAGTGTTCTTTCATAGACTAGGTCACCACAAACTGCCATGGTTTGAGAATATATCTTAGTGAGCTCAGATGAGTTGTTTAATTAAATTAACTATTTGGATTCCCCCATTGTGCCCAAGCAGGACATCGGCGCCCCAATAGGAGGCAGTTGCTCACTCGTCTCAGGCTTGGACATTATTCCCCCCTTGCACCTTTAGTTCTAGCAAAGCTACCCCAGATCCATGGGCATAGGGCCCCCCAAAAAATCTGGGGCATAAAGTTTAAAGAGAAAAAAAAAATTGGCCCTGAGTGGTGCAATTCAACTCTACTCCCAGGACAGGCAGCAGGGGTGGATCTACCAGGGGCCCTACACTGGGGAGGGAGGGGTGATACTGCTGTGCCCCTCAAAAACTTTTGATTTAAAATGTCTTAAATTGTCAATGCCCCTGGGCAACACCTACCCATTCACCCTCCATATAATTAAAATTATATATATAGATATATAATATATATAAATATTTAATATAAAGTGTGTTTCAGAGCTTTCATGTCATGGGAAGACATACTGCTCCATAGTGCTGGGGGCCAAATCTGGTAATGCATGATTACGTTTGTTTGCATTTTTTTATTTTTAAGACACAGGGGAGGGGAGAGGGGTGTAAGACACAGGGGAGGGAAGAAGGGGAAGACACGGGGGTGGCGATGGGGGAAGACACAGGGGAGGGGGAAGAGACACAGGGGGAGGGAGAGAGGGAGAGACACTGGAGAGGGGAGAGAGACACGGGGGGGGAGACACAGGGGAGGGGAGAGGGAAGAAGAGACACAGGGAAGGGGAAGAGACACAGGGAAGGGTGGGAAAGAGACACAGCTGAGGGGGGAAGAGTCATCGGGGGGAAGAGAAACAGGGGAGGGGAGAGGGGGGAAGCGACACAGGGGAGGGGAGAGGGGGAAAGAAAGAGACACAGGGGAGGGAAGAGGGAGAAAGACACAGGGAGGGAGGGGGCACAGGGGAGGGAAGGGGAAGAGACACAGAGGAGGGAAGGTGGGAAGAGACACACGGGAGGGAAGGGGTGAGATACACAGGGAAGGGGGAGATGAGACACAAGGGAGGGAGAGGGGGAGGGAGATGAAAATAAAAATTATACTGTCATTTTTGACGGGCAATTTACTGGTATAGATATAATTATCAAACAGGGATAACAGTAGGAATGCCCATCTCCTATCTTTTCAATCAGAGCTATTTATCAAACAGTATTAAAGTTTTTACCCACTTCATGAATAGCTCCAATAGAAAATACAGGAAGGTGAAGGTACTCTATGTAGATTATTAGTATACCATTAGGAATATACCTACGTATCTATTTACTGTTATGTATTTCATTTCATTAAGACATGCCTAAAAGCCCTTTTTTTTCTGCCTAAAATCATACAATGTTTAACTGTTTGGGTCTGCCCTCTGTAGCTCATGCAGCTCATGAATGCACAGACTGTGAAGTGCAGTGTTTCAAATTAACCTGTTAGTAACTTCTCTCAAGTAGCATCTTGCAGTATGTTACCACAGATTGGTTACTATGAGACTGTGCAACCCCTGTACTTAGAAGTGCACCGTCTTCATGAGCCGAAGAAGGGAGAAAACTGTTAGGAACTATTTGTAAGATTTTAGGCAGAAAAAACAGCTTTCAAGCTCTTCTTAATAAAATAAAGTATATAAAAAAGAGATACATAGGTATATTATATTCCTTGTGAAATCCAGTAACCTTCTGTTTTATTCCATTCACTTTGCTTTGTGAATATACTCAAATTAGTCTTTTATAAATTAGCTAACTAAAAAAAAAAAAAAATGGTATGTTCTACAAACAGTGATAGATGTCACAGTTTAAAGAACTTTCTATTTGAATTTAATGGATAGCCATTAATAGGTGATTTAATATTAAATAACACCTAAGGCAAGTTCCAAATTCCTGTCTTATTTATACCATCAAACAGCGCAGTGTTTACCAATACCAGTTATTGTATCCCCTAAGAGGTCACATTACAAGAAGCTCCCACCGCTTCCTCTTCCATCTTTAAATACATGAAACATTCATAGTTTACAAAACAGTGTGGACAAAACAGGATTTACCATCCCACAGTGTATGATAAAGGAAGCCCATGAGCACACTCCTTTTTTGTTGTTTATGCCCTTTTGGTTGTTTTATTTTTTGTTTTTTTTTAAAGTTAATCACTAAACAAGTAAAATATTGAGTTGGGAGAAGGAGGCACATGCAGGATGCAGCTGTGTTTACTATAAAACAAATTGATCTTATGCATCACAGCAGAAGCATCACCCACTGCCAGCGTAGACACTGCCAGCTACAGGAATGTGTTTCCAAAAGGAACACAGTTAATATTGCCAGCTTTGTGTAATTTCAAATTACATCGGAAAATATAAATAATTTGCTCATAAAAAGAGAAACCGCTGCTAACAGTTGATGTGTTTTTATTTGTATAGCGCCATGAGTATGCACTGTGGTACAAGGTACAAAGCAATTACATGAAATATAAATGCTGCAACATAATGATAACCAATGAGTTATAAGCTATCTTAACTCAAATAGTTGTTCGAAAGATATCTATTATTATTTATTAACTTTTATTTCTAACACGCCAACATATTCCGTAGCGCAATACAGGGGATAAAATACAAGGAAAAATACAGCATTAAAAACCTTCCAAAAATGTAGGACCCTGTTTTAAGCTAAAATTAATTATGCCAGAGCCACCATTACCAAAAAATTAGCTTGTATTATATTAAGGCCCTCGTTCAATTGAGCAAATGTTAGTTACTGGAGCCTGTAATGTAGGCCGTAAAATAATAATTTGCTATTACATTGGCATCTTTCAGCTACCCGCAAACGATTTGTGGGCTACAGGCTGAAAATCCCAGCGGTTGTCAGAATCGTAACTCCCAACCCATCTAAACCTTTGATCTTTCAAGCCTGCAAATGTTACAATCGTAAATCGCTATTCAATTCCTACAATTCCTCAAGCCCACAATTGTTTTCACACCCGTAAATGGCAAATGTAAAAAAAAAATCTTACCAGATAGGACTTGCAAGGGGATTAAACACCTGATCGTAGCACTGTAAATGCAAATAAAAAATCAATACTGCACTTTAAAAGATGGGTAAAGCGATAAAAGACATCAGAATTAATTGCACATCAGTCTCAAGCTCGTAAATCTGCAATCAAAAATATTTATCTTTACGTTTCATTTCTGTGACATATCAGTCTCAGTAATCAAGGGGTTAATACATATCAGGCCACCCACAAGGACTAGAATACTATTGTTATTCATTTTTATTACTTTATACATTGTCGGATTGCGAGTCCGATCGCATATCGGACCTCTAAACGCTAAATGATTGATGTCTAACCTCCATGTCTCATTTACTATTGGCTGTTTCTAAAACAGTAGGTACGGCCTTGCTTAACTGATCATGAGCATGCTCTGAAATGCTACTTACGGGTGCATGGTTTAAGGTTTAGGCTTTCGGCCAGGTAGCTGTGGGCTTGTTCAATTAAATCGATCTGTAACTGTTGCAAATTTCATGAAAGTCTAAGAATCCAAATGTCCATATGTTGCCCCATTTTCCCACTATTAATCCTGTTGTTGTGCCTCAAAGTCCAAGTCTAAGAGAAAGAAAGAAGAGTGTTAGTTCTTCAGAATATACATTATGACAAACAATTCATGACACTCTTCTGATAATACTCTCTCTTCCCCCCTTTCCCCTCGTATTTTCCTCTTAACGGGGGTAACTTATACCTCCAAACCAGATTTAAACAATATATACATATATATACATATATATACAGAGAAAAAATATTACATCTGTATTCCCTATATTACAACTTAACTTCTTTAGACCCAGGGCTGTGAGTTCTGTTAGATACTTTGATAGATCTTAACACCTCTCTAATATTTGCATCTATATCAATGGCTTTTCGCCACCCAAAGTTAATTCCAACACTATGGGCCTCATTCTATTAGCGGCCGTAAATCGGCCGTAAGGCTGCGATTCCTTGCGGGGGTTCAGTTAACTCGCGCTTCTATTATACGGCCCCGCAAGGATCTCCTCTTACGGCCGGCCGCATATCTTGAAACCGGACGTAAACTGTGAAATCTAAAAACGCAAAAATAAATTCAAGCCTGCACTGTACAGCTCTGTAAATGCTAGGGATCATATTGGGGGACATGAGGATTAAAAGTAACCCCCTCTCAAGCTTGCACATCAGCCCAAACCCGAGTTCAAATTAACTGTTTATTTTCCGGCTGCGGCGTGGGCAGGTCTGAAGTGCTCCAAGCACTCTGGACTTTTTACATGGATATTTTACGGATATTAAAAATAAAATAGTTTACGGATTTGAGTATAGGATAATTATGTGCTATTTTTTCTAACACCTAAAATCCCTTCTCAAAGTGCAGGATGGCTTTATTTGAGCTATTTTATGTGCTTAATTGGTGCTAGCGGGACCTCTTTCCTGCAAGTAAGCTGCGGCTCGTTTTTAGCCTTGCTGAGAGGGTTCCCGGAGCAATTGAATTGCAAATAGGAATTTCTTACGGCCGAAACTCTTGCGGCCGTTTTAGATCAAAGGCTTTCCTCTGGCGCGAGCGGCCGAAAGAGATAGCAAGGCACCGGCCGCAAGCCTGCCGGAGCCCCCGGCCATAAGGGAAAAGAATAGCCGAATAGCTTGCGGCCGGTCCTTGCGGCCCCGCAACGGCTGCGGCCGCTAATAGAACGAGGCCCTATGTGAGAGAGTTTGCCGCTAACCATTCTATATAGGGACCGAGGTCTACCCTCTCTTTTAGAGAAAGGTCTATTATTCTTTATCACTTCTCTTTCTTAACTATCTGCCTTCCTGCACTTTTCCCTATATTTGTGTCTTCAGTAAAGACGTCTGTATATATAGTAACTTTTCTTTTTTTTCTTTCCTTCTTTTTTTCTTTGTTTGTCTGTTCCGTACTTTGTATCTATGTCTTGTTTTTGTACTTGTATTCTTTTGTCTGAAAAAAAAAAAAAAGAATATACATTATGTCCGGATGGAGCATTGTGAACATTTTACATATGCTCATCTCTAAAATGTGTTTTCTACATGATAGAATGGTGGCAACACTGCCTAGTATATATATATATATATATATATATATATATATATATATATATATACAGTTGTGCTCAAAAGTTTGCATACCCTGGCAGAAATTGTGACATTTTGACATTAATTTTGAAATTATGACTGATCATGCAAAAAAATGTATTTTATTGAAGGATAATGATCATATGAAGCCATTTATTATCACATAGTTGTTTTGCTCCTTTTCAACAGAAATCACCCAAATGTCCCTGATCAAAAGTTTGCATACCCTTAGTTCTTAATACTGTGCCCCCTTTAGCATCAATGACAGCGTGCAGTCTTATGTAATAGTTGTTTATGAGGCCCCTAATTCTTTCAGGTGGTATAGCTGCCCATTCGTCTTGGCAAAATGTCCAGGTCATACAAAGTCGTTGGTCGTCTTGCATGAACCGCACGTTTGAGATCTCCCCAGAGTGGCCCCGATGATATTATGGTCAGGAGACTGTGATGGCCACTCCAGAAATGTCACCCTTTTCTGCTGTAACCACTGGAGGGTCAACTTGGCCTTGTGCTTGGGGTCATTGTAATGCTGGAAAGTCCAAGAGCGTCCCATGCGCAGCCTTCGTGCAGAAGAATGTAAATTGTCTGCCAGTATTTTCTGATAACATGCTGCCATCAATTTTCACAAGAAGCATGTTATCATTATAAAAAGGAGCCAAACAACTATGTGATAATAAATGGCTTCATATGATCACTATCCTTCAATAAAATACATTTTTTTTTTTTTGCATGATCAGTCATATATTCAAAATAAATGCCAAAATTTCACAATTTCTGCCAGCACAACTGCATATAAATATTATATATATATATATATATATATATATATATATATATATATATATATATATATATATATATATATATATAAGAATATTGGTGTGTTTCTCTAGCCAATTGAAATACCGAGGAGTGGAAATTGCTTTTTGTCATGGAATTTTTTACATTGAATTATAATGAGAAGTTAATGGTGGCTCGTGGGGTATAAATAGTATTGCAATGAAACTAGCAAATTATCTTTTCTATGTCATCATAATGTTTAGACTTCACTTTATAATTGTATATCAATGAAAACCTAATATGTGCCTAAACTGAGTATAATTTTAATTCAAATTGTTAATTTTGCTTTGCTGACAATAAAACTCAATGACAGAGTACAGCCCTATATAATAATTCTCCCTCTCCCATGACACAGTCAACAAAATATAAGATCTTATCTAAAAAAAAATCCTTTATGTGCCTTTTTGCATGGCGCTAATGTTGTTTTCATATTTCACAAGCATAAGACGATTTTACCAAACAACGGTGGTCCTTTAATGTTATTAGTGGCAGTATAGTAGTATTATACAATGTAGTATGTGACGTCACGTCATTAGCATATGCCGGGTCCCGACTCAGGAAGGAACGTGGAGGAGCGGAGGAACAGCTGCAGATGGAGGTAAGTGAGGGGAAAGGGAGAGGGGGAGGTATTTAGAGGGGTAAAGTGAGGAGGGGGGTTTAGAATGAGGAGGGGGTTTAGGATGAGGAGGGGTGTTGAGGATGAGGAGGGGGGGAGGGAAAGAGACACGGGGGTTAGAGAGGAGAGACAAGGGGGTTAGAGAGACATGGGGGGTTAGAGAGACACGGGGGGCTTTAGAGAGACACAGGGGGGTAGAGATACATGGGGGGTAGAGAGACACGTGGGGGTTAGAGAGACACGGGGGGTAGAGAGACACGGGGGGGAGTGACTCGAGTATAAGCCCGAAGGGGGCCCTTCTTAGCCTTAAAAAAAGGTACTTTATACATTGTCGGATTGCGAGTCCGATCGCATATCGGGCCTCTAAACGCTAATTGATTGATTTTTAAGTATTATACAATGTAATATAGTAGTATTATACAGTGCAGTGTATTAGATTTTGTAAAAAGACATCAGATATAAAAATGTTTTCTTTACAAATCATTTAAAAATATGAAGTATAATATAATATAATATAATAATATAATTATAGTTACTTTTAAATGTTTATCGGCAATAAAATGTAGATTGTTTACAGCTTTAGATGAGCAAATTGCGCAAAAAAGAAGTGTTTTAAGACAAAGACATCTCGTAGCAGCTGCTGCAGCTGCTGGTGCTGTTACTCTACAAATATGCATGAGGTCGGCATCATTATACTGGCTCTACACCAGACTAGTTCTTTAAGGAGCTCTAACAACTTCTCATTTAGTATGCTCCGAGGTAGGGATAATAAGGATGAAGAGCAGAGTCAAGACAAAGAAAAACAGAGTGAATTGTGGTTACAAATGGTAAATTAGCACGATCTGAGATGTAGATCCAGGGATTTATGTGTTATAAATCTGGGCATGTACTGTGTTATTTGTAGGATGAGATATCGGAGACCTGCATGTAAATTAATCCAGTGGAAGAATGGTTACAAAAAGTATTCCTTTGTGATAATCTGACTGTTTAAAGGACTACTGCAGCTCAAGGAAAGACAGTTACATAGTAATTGAGGTAGGAAAAAAACGTTTAGTCCATCAAGTTAAGTCCATCCCTTAGCTTGTAAGTTTGCGAGTTTTCAGTCTTGCAAGGTGCTTTGGGAAAGTCATTGTGGACACTGGATTCTAAGCTCAGGACCCTTCATCCTTTGCAACTGGTTATACTGCTATAGTTTTTGCCTTGAATATAACCATATATATCGCTACGGAATATGTTGGTGCCTTCCAAATAAACAACACTAAAATCCTTTAAACTCTTGTAATATGTGGAATAATTGTTAATTTATTCAGATGAAGACAAACAGAAATAAGACATTGAACACTGACAATTGGGCAGGTCATAGCAGAGAGGTCAGACAAATTGCAGTCCACTAGAGAATGAACTGGCAATGCACCCCAGTATCTTTGCCATGAAAACCTTATGGATTGGCACAATCTGACACAAGATGTGTCTGGCGTGCTGCAGTCTATAAGGTCACGGAGAGTCAGACTTGACTGATCAACAACATACACACATAACTTTCACCTACAATGGATTCCCTGAGGACCCAGTAAAGACATCAAAATGTATTTATTTTTCCAATTAAAAACTAGCTTATAGTTTTTTTTTCCTGCTTAAAGGGCCACTTAATTCAGTACAATGTGTAGCACACCAATGTAAAGATCTCTTAACAGCATATTTAAAAACTTGTTAAAATTTTTGAAATCCGTTCTTTTTTCACTGAGACAATTTTTTAATTAAATGTATGTTTACATGTGACACTGGCAATCTGCCAGACAGACCGACAGCAAACTCCCTGCAGAGAGCAAAGGAAAGCTACAGTTAACCCTTTATAAATTCATCTGTGCATTGAAAGGAGTGTTAGAATCTTTGAAATAAGTTAATTGTGGGTTAACTGCTGGGCTGTAGGATTCCTGAATATCAAAACTATATAAATCATTCTCTGCACCGGAGGAGCTACAATGGCCGTTCTCGGCAGATGTCAATAATCATGGAATTGTAAACAGACCTAAAACTTTCGTTTTTTTAATGTTATAATTAAAAAAAAGAAAAACAGATAATTTTTAACATAAAATCTTCTGCTCTTTCACACCATGAAGAGCACTTATGGAGAGGTAACTGGCCCTTTAATAATGCTCCGTCGGACACAGTTTTCAAACATAAATATTTTTTTCCTTGTACAGTGGTCAAACCCTTTATGTTTGGTTTTCTCTAGTCGTTTTATATATTTTTGA
This sequence comes from Discoglossus pictus, assembly GCA_027410445.1. Lineage (NCBI taxonomy): Eukaryota > Metazoa > Chordata > Amphibia > Anura > Alytidae > Discoglossus > Discoglossus pictus. Next base: position 378,479,917 of record CM050167.1, read on the forward strand.
ATTGTATATGTAATATTGTGATCTGATCCAATGTATTCTTTTTTTCCATTTTTTATATATTTAATAGCAATTGTTCACAGCGTGTTACAAATTCGGATTCCTTGCACAAAGCTATGGATGAAGATCGTCTGCACCCAACTAATTAGGTCAGAAAAGGCAGTTAAATATGCGTGTGGTTAAATCTTGTTCCTGATATTCTACATTATATTTTTCCTCTTTGTATTGCTAAAAAAGTTTGTTTTCTGATTGGGCCAAATGTCTAGTGGACAAAACACAGTATTATCAGATCGATCATCTCTGACCTACAATATTTGCTAGGGTTATTTTCAATTACATACTTTGCTTCTGCTAGACAGAAAAAAATGGAATATAAGAGGAAGAGAGGGGAGAAAGGGAAGAAAGAGACTTAGAGACAGAAGATAAATAACGGAGGAACACAAGGGTTGATCCACCTACCTTGGTGCCACTTCTGTGTTCATTTGCAGTACATGGCACCACTGAAATAGCTTAGAGGACAGAGAGCAGTGACATAACAGAAAACATTAAACATATCAAAGGGTTTAATCAAGTTCAATAAATGAGAAAAAGAGAAAAGTAAGATTAAAAGGTGATTTAAAACTATTAAACAATTTTAAGTGGTTTAAAACAATTGACTCTCCACCATGGAATTCTCTCTCTAACTATTTGCTGACCTTCAACTGCGATATCATGTGCCAGATACCAACATACATCCATTAATTGTGTTATATCCCCAAATGGGATAACAATGACTGTGGATTTTTTATATTTGACAGGTTGAAAGAAAATGTATTGTGGACCAAAAACTTGTGCAACGCATAATAAAACAATAGGTTGAAATGCTTTGCCCATCTGTATACTGATTTAAGAAGATATTAACAACAACCTGACATACTTTAAAACAATTCAGTCTCTACCATGAAATTCTCTCTCTAACTATTTGCTGACCTTCAACTGAGATATTACACGCCTGATACCAACATAGATCCATTAATTGTATCATCTGAGTTATATCCCCAAGTGGGATAACAATGGCTGTGCATTTTTATATTTGACAGTTCGAAAGAAAGATTATTGGGAATCAAAAACTTGTGCAACACATTATACCCATCTTTATACTGATTTAAGAAGCTATTACCAGCAATGTGACATAATTTAGAACATTTCCAAAGAAGGGAATGCAGACTCATTTGCCCTGATGGATGGACAACAACCACCATGTTAGTCCTATTGTTGTTATTGACAACAACAAACCCAACTTGGAGTGTCCTAGGAGCTAGACACTAATTAATCACAGTCTGTCACAGTTAGCTCCATATGGGACTTTCTTTCAAAACTTTGCATGCATAATGTGGTGTGATTAGGTTAGCACTTGACTAAACATGTTTTTCATCGTCTACAACAAAGAACTACCAAACAACAAATTTGTTGTGTGATCGAGATTGGCAGACCTTGCTGTTGGTGTTGACTATTTGAATTTTTTTGTTTCATGTGTCAAGAAGCTTTTTTTTTTCTGAACCTGGTGAACTTTTGGCAGGACATATGTTATAGGAAACTATAAAGATTTTTGGTGTCATAGATCCTTATTCCAAGTCCAGGCCCAGGTTATGAAAAGACAATGAAAGAACCAAATAGCAACTGTGACATTAAAAGATTATCTGTAGTTCTAATAAAATGGACGAATAAAAAAAAAATATCTATATCCAGTAAATCACAATATTCAGATGTATTTTAGTTTTTATATTTTATGGTGCTTTTCAAACACAGATATCACTTTTTATATGAGCATAATTTGGTCAGTTAATTTACTGGAAAAGTGAAAACATAGAGCCGGATTCAATTGAGCAATTGTAAGTTACTGCACTCCATAAGTGGGGCTGTAAATTAATTTGCTATTTAATTGGCGTCTTTAGGCGGGCTCCAAACAGTTTTCGGGTTATGGCTTTGAAAACCTTGGGGTTGGTAAACCCGGAACTCACAGCCTCCCAAAGCCTTTGATCTTTCCCATCCGCAAGAGTTACGATCACTAAAATTGCAAATGTTTTCACACCCGTAAACAGCAAATGTAGGAGAAAATCCTATTAGTACTAGAGAGTATCCGCAAAGGGGTTTAACCCCTGTCCATAGCACTGTAAATGCAAATAAAAAATTAATACTGCACTGTAAATGACGGGGAAAGTGATGATAGACATTAGAAATAATTGCACAACAGTCTAAAGCTCGCAAATCGGCAATAAAAAAATTACCTTTTATGTGTCATTTCAGGGTTATATCGATCTCAGGATTCAATGAGTTAATACATATCAGGCCACCCACATGGACTAGAACAGTATTGGCATTTATTTTTATTATCTTGTATATTGCGGTTTTGTGAGTTTGATCGCATATTGGACTCCTAAACGCTAACTGATTGACATGTAAGCTCCATGTTTTACTGCCGTAATGATGGCGATCTCATTTACTATTGGCTGTTTCGAAATGGGTGGTTATGGCCTTGATTAATTGATCATGTTCCCACCCTGAACTGCTACGTATTAGTGCATTGTTTACAGTTTCGGTGTTCGTGCCCGTAACTTGTGGGCTTGATCAATTGAATAGAACCAGAGTTCAAGCCCACAGCAAGCCTGCAGACATACGGACTGTATACTGTGAGATGCGCGTTTCTAATTGAATCAGGCTCAAAGTTACATAGTAGGATAGTAATTGGGGTTGTAAAATATTTTTTAGATCTCCTCCTTCAAGATCTCCTCTAACACTTGTAATATGAGGATTGTTATATGAGTAATTGCAAAAAACTTGTATAATGAAAAAATCTGCTATGTTGCTCATAGTAGTAAAATGTAAAGTAATCGATAAATTGATATAAAATTTTCTTTCTTGTATATGTGAAAACTTGTAAGTCGGTCAATTGTATAACTAGGGATACCTGTATTTTAACCTTGTTATATTTCAACCTTGTTGAGGCCTAATTACATATTTTTACAAGATATGATACATTTTACGATCTGTTTTCTTCAGTCAGGCTTGATAAGACTGTTATGGCCAAACCTACCCAGCAGATGCTTCAGGTTCTTTTGATCACTTCTCTAAGACAACTGATGTTTCTAAAATTACTCAGATACAGCATTTAAAAATATGAACTCAGGCTCAGCATTATAAATATCAGGAACTGCATTAATTGCTGTTGTAATTCATAACAAGTCTAATGGGTGTATGTTTAAACTTGAACTGATAACATTCTGTAAAAGTTGGTGTGTCTTCTGGATTTTGTATTGCAAGGCTTCATAACATCTTAACATACACTTCAGTAGCATCTTCTCTAGGAATGCTGACACATACATATATCTTCTAGATATGTTACCTTCCTCTTTTAGGAGCATACACTCACTTCATTGCTTATACAGGACCAAGGCATCTATTCTCTTCTCTAAATATCTTAATATATATATATATATATATATATATATATATATATATATATATATATACAGTATATAAAGTGCCTTGCAAAAGTATTCACCCCTCTTGATTTTATACCTATTTTATTTTACATTACAGCCTTAAGTTCAATGTTTTGTTAATCTTAATTTTATGTGATGGATCAGAACACAATAGTCTAAGTTGGTGAAGTGAAATGAGAAAAATATATACATAAAACTTTTTTTTAGAAATCGAAAACAGAAAATTGGCATGTGCGTATGTATTCACCCCCTTTGTTATGAAGCCCATAAAAAGCTCTGGTGCAACCAATTACTTTCAGAAATCAGATAATTAGTGAAATTATATCCACCTCTGTGCAATCTAAGTGTCACATGATCTGTGATTACATTAACACACCTTTTTTGAAAGGCCCCAGAAGCTGCAACACCTAAGCAAGAGGCACCACTAGCCAAACACTGCCATGAAGACCAAGGAACTCTCTAAACAAGTAAGGGTCAATGCTGTTGAGAAGTAAGAGTCAGGGTTAGTTTATAAAAAAATATCCAAATCTTTGATGATTCCCAGGAGCACCATCAAATCTATCATAACCAAATGGAAACTACATGGCACAACAGAAAACCTGCCAAGAGCCGGCCGCCCACCAAAACTCACGGACCGGGCAAGGAGGGCATTAATCAGAGAGGCAGCACAGAGACCTAAGGTAACCCTGGGGGAGCTGCAGAGTTCCATAGCAGAGACTGGAGTATCTGTCATAGGACGACAATAAGCCGTACACTCCATAGAGTTGGGCTTTATGGCAGAGTGGCCAGAAGAAAGCCATTACTTTCAGCAAAAAACTAAATGGCACATTTTGAGTTTGCAAAAAGGTATGTGGGAGACTCCCAAAATGTATGGAGGAACGTGCTCTGGTCTGATGAGACTAAAATTGAATTGGGCAATCAAAGAAAATGCTATGTCTGGCTGAAACCCAACACATCGCATCACCCCAAAAACACCATGCCCACAGTGAAACATGGTGGAGGCAGCATCATACTGTGGGGATGTTTTTCAGCAGCTGGGACTGGGAAACTAGTCAGAGTTCAGGGAAAGATGGATGGTGCTAAATACAGGGATATTCTTGAGCAAAACCTGTACCACTCTGTACGTGATTTGAGGCTAGGACAGAGGTTCACCTTCCAGCAGGACAATGTCCCCAAACACACTGCTAAAGCAACACTTGAGTGGTTTACGGGGAAACATGTAAATGTGTTGGAATGGCCTAGTCAAAGCCCAGACCTTAATCCAACAGAAAATCTGTGGTCAGACTTAAAGATTGCTGTTCATAAGCGTAAACCATCCAACTTGAAGGAGCTGGATCAGTTTTGCAAGGAGGAATGGGCAAAAATCCTAGTGGTAAGATGTGGCAAGCTCATAGAGACTTATCCAAAGCGACTTGGAGCTGTGATTGCCGCAAAAGGTGGCTCTACAAAGTATTGACTTTAGGAGAGTGAATAGTTATGCACATTGACTTTTTCTGTTATTTTGTCATATTTGTTGTTTGCTCCATAATAGAAAAAAAAACATCTTCAAAGTTGTGGGCATATTCTGTAAATTAAATTGTGCAAATCCTCTAACAATCCATGTTAATTTCAGGTTGTGAGGCAACAAAACATGAAAAATGCTAAGGGAGTGAATACTTTTGCAAGGCACTATATATATATATATATATATATATATATATATCTTCTACTAGATATCTTGTTCCATATACGTATTCATCTTCTCAGAATCACTGATAGTTACCTCACTTTTTCCTGTCACAAGCATCACAGACTGCCTTCAAAAACTGACTTTACCTCAGAAACAGACATTACATAACTGACAAATTACATAACTGACTCTCAACTGTCAGTTAGCGATTGCATCACTACATTCTAAAATAGTTAACTGTTCAGGAACCAAACATGCAACATACAGATTCTAACATCATAAGTCAAATACAGCTACAAAGGCAAATAAAATATCAGCATGTATCAAGAAGGGTATAGAAGCAAGGGAAGCAAATATAATTCTGTCACTATACAAATCCCTAGTACGCCCTCATTTGGAATATGTAGTACAATTTTGGGCACCACTTCATAAAAAGGACATTTTAGAGCTGTAAAAGGTACAGAGGAGGGCAACAAAACTAATAAGGGGGACGGAGGGGCTAAGTTATGAAGAAAGACTAACCAAATTAAACGTATTTTCTCTAAAAAAAAAGGCATCTAAGCAGGGACATGATTACCGTATATAAATACATCCAGGGTCAGTATAAAGATTTGTCAAGTGAACTTTTTGTGCCAAGAGGTTTTCAACTGACAACAGGACATTCTAAGAGGTTAGAAGTAAAAAGATTGCACCTTAAAGAAAGAAAAAGGGTTCTTCACAGTAAGGGTAGTTAATCTGTGGAATTCACTTCCAAAGGAGGTGGTGATGGCGGATTCGATATATAACTTTAAAAAGTAACTAGATATGTATATATATTTTTTAAAGAGGGAGTATTGATCCAGGGAGGAATCCTGATCCACAGTTTCTGGGGTCAGGAAGGAATTATTTTGTTTTTCTCTTTTGAGATGTTTGGCAATGTTTCATTGTTTTTTTTATTTTTTTTTATTTTCTGTTTGCTTCCTCTGGATCAATTAACAAATAATCTGCATATTGCTTATAAGGTTACATATTATAAGGTTTAACTTCATGGACTATAAGTCTGTTTTCAATTTCAAATACAATGCAACTATGTAACATATAAAGAAGCAATATAACATATAGTAATTAACATATATAGGGTAACTTAACAAAACATATTAAATAACTATAAAACATACTGTAAAACTTCTGAGCCCAGTCCTACAACCACATATTCCCAGGAGGCAGTACTGATAGGAGTCATTATGCAGCCAGCTTAATGGCCAGCCTTGAAACCCTAATCATCCTGGGCAGATCGTATGAGTCTAAAGGACTCGTTTTTATTTTTGTCTTCCTGTAAATAATAATAAATAATATTTATTTATTTATTTGTTTAGTATGAGACAAAGTTAGGCTTCTGAAAAAGAACAGGAAAAGATATCAAACTAAAAATAAAATCCCTTTTTAAATCATATAATTTGCCTATTAAATCAGTGGTGCTTTTACCTTCCTCTCTCTCCAAGACCTGATTGAGCTTGCCATCACTCTGGGGACTCAGCTCTAATTGATTAAATTAATTACAGATGCTTGATATCTTGTTTGATTGCCTGTCTGTCAGAGAGTTACAGTCTACACTTCAGAACATCACCCTAGGGCCATTTTTAGACAATATGACAGACTGATGCCTGTCGGTAATACTGCATTTTTGACTTGTAATTTATATTGGATTTTTAAAAAGTAACTTTTAATAATATGCAAATTAAAAAAATTATAATAAATCATAGATAATATACAGATCAAATCACAGTTTTATATGTCAAAATATCCATAAACAAGACATTTTAAAGTACTTACCAATGTTATTTTTAATATTAAATGTTACTTATTGTTAGCAAACAAACTAAAAAAATAAAAGAATATGTTGCAAAGAAAAAATAAAAAATGAACAAAGATTTTAATTATTAATTACTATATATAAAGGGTGTATTGTAAAATGATAAAGTATATAAAGTATAAATTGTATTCTTAATTATGAAGGTAGTTATTTAGATAGTTTGTTATAGTTAAAACCTAAGGTGTAAATAATAATTAAGAAAATTATTATGCAGAATGTTTCTATAGTTACAATAAATACATTTTACTGGGAGGTGTGAAAATATGTGCTTAATTGTAATTATTTTTGTATTATGTTGCAGAAATAAGAAAAATTATATCTTAATATCATAATCAGGTAATCTAATATAGAAGATTAATATAATAAAGGGCGTTGTATTTATGGACAGTATAACACTGGAAAATGATAAAAATGTGGGATTATTATCTCCAAGCAATGCTTAACGAGTTGGATCTTAATAAATCCTACTTGATTGTAGGATGAGACAATATTTGTTCATTATAATAACCCTGAAGATCAATTAATCTATAAGTAGGTAAATGTATTTAGCATAAAGTCAACAGGTTAATAATATGAACATGTACGGTATGTATTTTTACACATACAATATGAAGTAGGCACAAATAAATATATATTTTTAGTTTTATGATTGCCCATAAAAAGCAATTCTCATTAGAGGTATAAACCCTGATTTGATTTGATTTAATAAGCTTGGTCTGATTATTCTATACTGTTAGAAACGCACTGTATATTTTAATGTCACAATAATCAGATTAATGTACCTTTTCCTACATATTCCAGTATAATTTATTTATTTAGGTTATAAAACAAGATGAAAATCATTACATTAATTATGCATGGAAAATAAAGATGTAAATGCTAAAGTAATTATGAATATTTGGTTATGTTCCCAAAATAGGACTCTGAAAAAAATATTAAATATATGAGTCAAATTCACGAAAGATGCAAACAGGTCTCAATGACTTGTTTTCTATTTAATTCAATATTGAAGTTATTGCAGCCCGTTCACAGCCTCTAAGTAAATCTGCCCTTCTTATAAATTAGAACAGAAATAATTTAATGAGATATACTAATCTCTGATTATTTAAAATGATAGTTTGATTCAATGAATGTATGTAAAAATACATAAATATATACATATATAAATTAAATTGTTGTAATAGTATGAAAAGAATGTATACTAAGGGCCTCATTCAATTTGGGGCTGTTACTTGCAAGTACTTGCAAGTGCAATTTCAGATTTGCTACTTTTGAGCTGCGCGTTCGAGTAGCTCTACTTTTACTTTCCTATTCAATTGGCCGGGCCCGCAAGTTAGTCCCCCTTCCCGATAATAGCAAACCCTGCCGTCGGAAGTAGCATCTACGCACCTTAATACGAAGTCCATAATGCCCACTATCAAAACAGCCAATGGAAACAGAGATTGTCATCATGACAACCTCCAAGTCCATAGGACTTGGGAAATGCCAATCAGGACCCCCACAGGGTTCCCACATTAACCCCTTGCTTAATTTAAAAATGTGAAATTCCCTGCCACGGGTCCTTATACTGCCTGCGGCACACTAATGATGAACCCCATACTGTAGGGGTAAAGTAAGTACCTCCGCAGCAACCAACATCAACCTCCCATGCTGCGGGGTCCCCATCAAGACCCCCAGAGGGTCCCCACATTAACCCTTGCCGCAGCGGTCCTGATCGTGACCCCACCTGCATTGAAAATTTAAAATTGCCCGCCGTGGGTCCTTAAACGGCCCACGGCACACTATTGCGCTATCTCAGCTACGGGGTACTGACAATAAGTACCCCTGCAGCACCTAAAATTAACAGCCCCAACGCTGGGGGTCCCTACAATAACTCTTTTGGGGGGGCCCCGATCGGGACCTCCGCTGCATGTAAAAATTTACATTTCCCGCTGTGGGTCCAGAAAGGACCTTAAAGGTCCTTAAATGACCCTCGCTAAATAAGTATTTTTACCCCTGCCGCGGGGTTACTATAAGTCCCCCCCCGGCACCTAAAATTAACTCTATCACTCACTACACTACCTACCTAACTTTCTAATAAAATCCCTAGCACCCCACTAGTTACAAAAAATAAACACTAATTTCACCCAAAAAATAAACACTGCATTACAGAAAATAAAAAAAATCAGAAAATAAAAAACATAACTTACATAAAATAAAAAAGCCTACATTACAGAAAATAAAAATCAAATCACATAAAATAAAAAAGCCTATATTACAGAAAATAGAAACATACCTAATATAAAAACCCTATAATTACACCTAAAACAAGGCCACTTCCTAAAACTAGAATAGGGTAAATTATACCAATTACCTTGCTCAAATGTCCCAGACAAGGGGCCTCCATAAATGTCTCCAGGTCCGGAACACCGAAAATAAAAGAAAGAGTACAATTAATAATCCCTTGAGGAGCTCCCCGCCGACATACAGGGGTGTATCCTATTCTGATTGGCTGAAGGCAATAGCGCCTTCCAATTGCATTAGAAATGATTGACAGTTACTGTAACGGAGCTGGAACACGCAGTCCAATATCTCCGCTGGTATACGGTAAAATACCCAAGAAGCACTACAGTCTCACCATTCCCGACCTCCCATATTGGACGACACACAATTTGGGAGTCAAATGAATACTGCCTTTATTTTGTTCTGCAGAAATATTTATACCCATCTCTTCCCACAGGCAATACACATGCCCATATTTGGCCACACAATACACATAAAGAGAACAATAGGTGGGTCACTCCTCCCCGAGGCTCCCTGGCAACTTTGATACAATCAGACATTGATTCAATTACACTTCTTTGTCCTTATCTGAGAATGAAAACACTGTATACAATAGACTTCCTTTATCTTATGCGGAGTCTCTGTAACAGGATTATCTCCCATGCCAAGTAGCTGCAAATGTCTGGGACAATATTCTGCAGAGCATAAACCAACATACATATAGTAGGATCATATTTTAACCATAATAATCATAAAACAGGGTAAAACAGTGATGGGTTCCGTTACACACCTCCCCCGTGACCATAAGCCGGCATACACGGTCTGATCCCAACGGATCGGCCTGGGGATGTCCGGACAAAAGTTTTTGTTGGTCAATTCTCTAGTTTAACAACCCATCAGCATTACTTCAATTCACATTTACTCACATTTCCCATATCCCCAGATAGCTGGGATCTGAGCGCTCAAAACTACCGAATAGCGCTCAGATCCTATTCACACAGTTCAATTGCCATGTAGCTAAAGTCTTTCCCATAGTCTTTCATTATATGAATGGGCTCCATGGCATAGCTATCTGTGGTATCACCGCTCCCACAGGGCAAGTACAGAATGACCCCCCTGTATGTAAAGGGCCAGAATGAGTGACATACACTCTGGTATGGCCGAACACTGGTTCCAAAGGGCAATATGTCCCAGGGCCATAGTTGCAGGGCAGGAGGCTGGCAAACAGTCCTCTCCAAGACAAAGTGGCGAAGGGCACTTCGTCACACATCTCTCCTTTGGGGGGAAGTCTAACCAGGTACCTGGATATTTTGCTGTGGTGATGGGGCAACACGCTGAGGGGACTTGAGGGGCAGAGGCCAGCGGCACTCTGCCCTGATGCCAGCTCTTCTGCTGGTATATCCTGCAGGACATCCTGCTCTGTACAAGGGACAAAGGGAGGACAGAGGCCGACTGCACTCTGCCCCACTGTCAGCTCTTCTGCTGGGGTACTTGGGACATATTCTGGCTCAGTAGCCAGGGAAAGGTGGGGGTCAGTGGGGGTTAACATTTCCTCTGTTAACCCTGGAGCCACATTAGGAGTTAGCTGGGGAGGGGAATTTGTACTTACCCCCTCCTCCGGTTGTCCCAGTGAGAGTAGTTGGGGATCTGGACAGGCTGTCCAGCATCCCGGTAGGTCAGGCACAGAGACCCTGGTCCCATCTGCGCCGTCTGGGGGATTGGTGTCTCCCCTTGTTAGGGTAAGCTGTCGCTGGGGGGGGAGGGCGACATCTTCAGCTCCCTGGGGTTCACACTGCCGCTGGGTGGGAAGGACGACACCTTCTGCCCCCTGGGGTTCACACTGCCGCTGGGGAGGAAGGATGACACCTTCTGCCCCCTGGGGTTCACACGGCCGCTGGGGGGGAAGGACGACACCTTCTGCCCCCTGTGGTTCATACTGCCGCTGGGGGGGAAGGACGACCCCTTCTGCCCCCTGGGGTTCACCATGCCGCTGGGGGGGAAGGACGACACCTTCTGCCCCCTGGGGTACACACTGTCGCTGGGGAGGAAGGACGACACCTTCAGCTCCCTGGGGTACACACTGCCGCTGGGGAGGAAGGACGACACCTTCAGCTCCCTGGGGTACACACTGCCGCTGGGGAGGAAGGACGACACCTTCAGCTCCCTGGGGTACACACTGCCGCTGGGGGGGAAGGACAACACCTTCGGCCCACTGGGGTACACACTGCCGCTGGGGAGAAAGGACGGCACCTTCTGCTCCCTAGGATACACACTGCCGCTGGGGAGAAAGGACGACACCTTCAGCTCCCTGGGGAACACACTGCCGCTGGGGAGGAAGGACGACACCTTCAGCTCCCTGTGGTTCACACTGCCGCTGGGGGGGAAGGACGACACCTTCGGCCCCCTGGGGTACACACTGTCGCTGGGGAGGGGAATTAGTTGGAGTATTCCACGTGGAGCGGTTTCTGTTTATGGGACAGTCTCTCTTCATGTGGCCCTGCTGGTTACACGTGTGGCACCTGATGTACCGTGGAGGGGTTTGGTAGTTCCCACCACCCGGACGCAGTGCTGGAGGGGGGGGGGGGTTAATGGTGGGAGGTGGGTTAGCAGCTCCAAAGATGGACCGCTCCCGTGCCCGCTGCTTTTCCATTATGAATTTGTGGACATCTGTCATTAACCAATCCAAGGTTTTTATGGGAAGCGTACCTGGGAAAAAGGCCAGTCTGCTTTGGAGTTCTCTTTCAAACTCAGTCTGTGGGGTAATAAGAGGTACTGTAACCATGAGTTCCTTTCTGTCTGCATCCCTGTAGTCCGCGGCCGCCTCCTCCTCCTCATGATGGAACGTTGTCTGAAAACTAGCCGGTTCCATCCTGCTGTAGCCAGGGGCGCTGTACGGATACTAGCGTTGCCCTCAATTTGTACTCCATAGAATGGTGTCTCCTGTAGCTGTCCTTCTGACCGTGGGAACAATTCCGCCACTTGCCACCAAATGTAACGGAGCTGGAACACGCAGTCCAATATCTCCGCTGGTATACGGTAAAATACCCAAGAAGCACTACAGTCTCACCATTCCCGAACTCCCATATTGGACGACACACAATTTGGGAGTCAAATGAATACTGCCTTTATTTTGTTCTGCAGAAATATTTATACCCATGTCTTCCAACAGGCAATACACATGCCCATATTTGGCCACACAATACACATATAGAGAACAATAGGTGGGTCACACCTCCCCGAGGCTCCCTGGCAACTTTGATACAATCAGACATTGATTCAATTACACGTCTTTGTTCTTATCTGAGAATGAAAACACTGTATACAATAGACTTCCTTTATCTTATGCGGAGTCTCTGTAACAGGATTATCTCCCATGCCAAGTAGCTGCAAATGTCTGGGACAATATTCTGCAGAGCATAAACCAACATACATATAGTAGGATCATATTTTAACCATAATAATCATAAAACAGGGTAAAACTGTGATGGGTTCCGTTACAGTTACATCAGCCAATCAGAATGGGATATAGGGGTGTATCCCATTCTGATTGGCTCACACATTTGCGCCTTCTGATTAGCTGATATATTATTGACAGCGTTTTAAGCCAATCAGAAGAAGGGAGAGTGGGGGGTATTTAGAGGTGTCTCTCTACCCTCCGTGTCTCTCTAATCCCCATGTCTCTTTACCTACCCCCTCCTCATCCTCAAGCCCCCTCCTCATTCTAAACCCCCCTCCTCATTCTAAACTTCCCTCCTCACTTTACCCCTCTAAATACCTACCCCTCTCCCTTTCCCCTCATTTACCTTTATCTGCAGCTTCTCCTCCAGGCTCCGCTCCTTCTTGCGTCGGCACACGGTATATGCTAATGATGTGACGTCACATGCGCGCCACGTCATTAGCATTGGCCGGGTCAAGACGCCGAAAGGAGCGGAGGCCGGAGGAGAAGCTGCAGATGAAGGTAAGTGAGGGGAAAGGGAGAGGGGGAGGTATTTAGAGGGGTAAAGTGAGGAAGGGGGTTCAGAATGAGGAGGGGGGGTTGAGGATGAGGAGGGGAAGGAAAAGAGACACAGGGGGTCAGAGAGACACAGGGGGGTAGAGAGACACGGGGGGGGGGTAGAGAGACACGGGGGTGGGGTAGAGAGACACGGGGGTTTGGAGAGACACGGGGGGGTAGAGATACACAGGGGGAGAGTGACTCGAGTATAAGCCAAGGGGCCCTTTTTAGACTTAAAAAAGATTATATACAGTACTCCTCTTAGTGAAAGTAGTGGAACAAAAAATTATCATAAAAAACTCTGCTATGCAACCAAGGAGAAGATGGCCATCATACATAGGATATGCATTATTACTTTGTGGTTTCATATTACATAGTTACATAGTAATTTAGGATGAAAAAAGACTTTAGTCCATCAAGTTCAACCTTTTTAGATCTCCTCTGATCTGCAATACACAGATTTATTGTTAATTGATCCAGAGGGAGGCAAATAGAACAAAAAAAAACAGTGAAACTTTGCCAATTGTGTCAACAGGGAAAAAAATATAAAAGTTATCTATCGAATCCGCTGTCACCACCTGCTTTGGTAGAGAATTCCACAGATTAACCACCCTTACTATGAAGAAAACCTCTTAATACAAAAAGTTCCCTTGACAAAGCCTTGTATTGACACTGGATATATTTATATAAGGTAATCATATTCCCTCTTTTCTAGAGTAAATACGTTTAATTTTGTTAGTCTTTCTTCATAACTTAGCCCCTCCATTCACCTTATTAGTTTTGTTGCCCTTCTCTGTACTTTTTCCAGCTCTAAAATGTCCTTTTTATGTAGTGGTGCCCAAAATTGTACTATATATTCCAAATGAGGGCGTACTAGGGATTTGTATAGTGGGATAATTATATTTGCTTTGCTGGCTTCTATACCCTTCTTAATACATGCTAATATTTTACTTGCCTTTGCAGATGCTGCTTGGCATTGAGCACTGTTACATAGGTGGTTGTCCACAAGTACTCACATATCCATTTCAATATCTGATACCCCTAGATTTGCTCCATTAAGATTATAAATTGCATGGCTATTTTTCCTTCCCAGATGCATAACTTTACATTTATTCGTATTAAATCTCATCTGCCCCTCAGATGACCATTCCTCTAATTTATGCAAATCCCTTTGGAGGGAAATAACATCATTTTCTGATTTAATAACCTTGCACAACTTTGCGTCATCAGCAAAAATGGAGACACCACACTCCAATCCCACTTCCAAGTCATTAATAAATATGTTAAAAAGGAGGGAACCTAATACTGAGCCCTGAGGAACACCACTTTACCCCATTAGTCCAATCTGAGTATGTTCTATTTACAACACCCCTTTGCTTCCTGTCTTTTAGCCAGGTCTCAAACCATAAGCAAATATTTATGGCAATTCCTGTATCCCTTAGTTTGCTCAATAGTCTCCCATGTGGCACTGTAACAAAAGCCTTTGCCAAATCCAAATAGACTACATCCACTGAGTTGCCTTGATCCAAGTTCCTACTAACCTCCTCATAGAAACTAATTAGGTGCGTTTGAAATTACCGATCCTTCATAAATCCACGTTGGCTCCTACTTATAATCCTGTTTGAATAGACATATTCCTGTATATTATCCCTTATTAAGCCTTCTAAAAGCTTTCCCACTACCAAAGTGAGACTCACTGGTCTATAATTCCCTGGATTTGCTCTTGCTCCCTTCTTAAATATAGGTATCACCTCTGTCTTTCTCCAGTCATCTGGTAGAGACCTTGTGTTGAGGGAATCTTTAAAAATTCAATATAATGGCTTTGCTAATACAGAGCCCAGTTTCCTCAGTACCCTTGGAGGTATTCCATCAGGACCTGGGGCTTTATTAACATTTAGTTTTTGCATCCTCTTTTGGATTTCTTCCTGTGTTAACCAGTTATTTGGTGATGGTAGTGTAGCCCCATTATGTTGCGGTGACCCAACCACTTTGTATACCGAAGAAAAGTACCTATTTAGCTCATCTGCCTTTTCCTGGTCACTAATTATCAGATGGCCTGTGTCACATTATAATGTTCCTATAGCTTCCTTCTGGGCCTTCCTTACATTAATATTTAAAAAAAAATATTTTAGGGCAAGTCTTACTCTCCTTTGCAACTAACTTTTCATTTTCGATTTTAGCTAGTCTAATAGCGCTTTTGCAAGCGTTGTTGATTTCCTTGTACTCCCGTAAATCAGTCTCTGTCCCCTCTTGTTTGTATAATTTAAATGCTTGATTTTTACTCCTCATCTTTATCTTTAATTCATTGCTAAGCCACATGGGTTGTGCTTTACTCCTTCTACTTTTATTTCCACATGGTATATGGTGATAAATATGATGATAATATCTTTAAAATAATGACTTATATCATACAATTATTTGAACACAGGTCATCAGTTGGATTGATAGGAACTCTGTAACTTTCCCCTTTTCTTAAACGCAGGTATAATTTGCGGTAATTAAAAAAGTTGATCATTTGTTAGAACATTTGCACTGAAAGTAGCTGGTTTTCCCTTTATCTTTATGCTGTAGTGTCTTCCTTTACAAGCTATTGGTGGAAGAGTGTAATTTACTTTGGCTGTGCTGCCATATGCAATGAGGCTGATGCCAGAAAGCGATATTGCAATCTGCCAATAATTATTATTATTAATATTGTTTATTTGTAATGCACCATCGTATTCTGTAGCGCTATACATGCGTTGTAATCAAGGCAAAACAATATTAACACATTACAAAAAATGGAGGGCCCTGTCTTTGAGCTTAGAATTCAGGGTCCATAGTGCTTTCCCAAAGCACCGTGCACGATTGAAAACTCGTAGACTTACAATCTTAAGGTTGCTAAGCCGTTTATAAAAGAAAGAAGGAGCCCCAGATGAAAGATGAGAGGAAAACTTTGTAATGTAAGGACTTCTGTAATGAATACAATTCCTGTTTAATAATATTAATGACAATACTCAATATTAAATGAATTTCCCAAAAATTAAGAATCAGACTAAAGGGGAGTGTTTGTCTCCAAATGATAAATTCATTAAGTGGAGGGTGGAGGGTTAGCCGAGAGAAACGTATAAAGGGCTTTAAAAACAAATTTGAGAAGAGAATAAACAATCTTTATTAAGCTGCTCACACAGAGAAAGCCTTTTCTCCAAGAGTAACCTATTTAAAGTAGCTAATGGAGATCATTGTATCTAATCACTTTGAGCCTAATTCAATTGAGGCTTTCAGGAGATCCATGCTTCGAAATGGAGCCAGCAAGTTATTTTTCAATTGGCGTCAGTTTGCGGGCTTCATTCGAGTTACGGGTTCGAGCTACGATTTATAGCGATTTAAAAAAATGGAAGTTAATGCCCTCCAAGCCTTTTAGCAAGGCTAAAATCGCTATACAATTGCTCCGATTCCCCCTCACTAACCACTCAGTCAAGCCCATAAATGGTAAATATCTAACCACAAGTTAATGGTAAGGAGGTCTTGCAAAGGGCTTAATAGCACAACATTCGCCAATACTTAATTTCATCTTCATTTTCCTTGTTATATAGATCACGGCAATCAATGTGAAGTCCTACGGGCTTTAACCTCCAAGCCCGTAGGACTTTGAAATCCAACCTCCATTTTTGGAGGTTTAAGCCCGTAGGACTTTGAAAAATGGAATTTGGATACTGTGGTATTATGCCTTTGATTAATGCAACCTACTGCAATGCTTTTTTTGGGTAATTTATAAAAATAAACATATATATTTATATGTCTATATATACAGTGCCTTGCAAAAGTACTCACCCCCCTTGACTTTTTACCTATTTTGTTACATTACAGCCTTAAGTTCAATGTTTTGTTAATCTGAATTTTATGTTATGGATCAGAACACAATAGTCGAAGTTGGTGAAGTGAAATGAGAAAAATATATACATAAAACTATTTTTTAGAAATATAAAAATAGAAAATTTGCATGTGCGTATGTATTCACCCCCTTTGTTATGAAGCCCAAAAAAGCTCTGGTGCAACCAGTTACCTTCACAAGTCACATCATTAGTAAAATTATGTCCACCTGTGTGCAATCTAAGTGTCACATGATCTGTCATTACATATACACACCTTTTTTGAAAGGCCCCAGAGGCTGCAACACCTAAGCAAGAGGCACCAATAACCAAACACTGCCATGAAAAACAAGGAACTGTCCAAACAGAGGGACAATGTTGTTGAGAAGAACAAGTCAGGGTTAGGTTATAAAACAATATCCAAATGTTTGAGGATTCCCAGGAGGACCATCAAATCTATCATAACCAAATGGAAAGAACATGGCACAACAGCAAAGCTGCCAAGAGACGGCTGCCCACTAAAACTCACGGACCGGACAAGGAGGGCATTAATCAGAGAGGCAGCACAGAGACCTAAGGTAACCCTGGAGGAGCTGCAGAGTTCCACAGCAGAGACTGGAGTATCTGTACATAGGACGACAATAAGCCGTACGCTCCATGGACAATAAGCTGTACGCTTTATGGCAGAGTGGCCAGAAGAACATTTTGAGCTTGCGAAAAGACACGTGGGAGACTCCCAAAATGTATGGAGGAAGGTGCTCTGGTCTGATGAGACTAAAATTTAACTTTTCGGCCATTAAAGAAAACGCTATGTCTGGCGCAAACCCAACACATCACATCAAACATGGTGGTGCCAGCATCATGCTGTGGTGATGTTTTTCAGCACTGAGAAACTTCAGGACTGGGAAACTGGTCAGAGTTGAGAGAAAGCTGGATGGGGCAAAATACCGGGATATTCTTGAGCAAAACCTGTACCACTCTGTGCGTGATTTGAGGCTAGGACGGAGGTTCACCTTCCAGCAGGACAATGACCCCAAACACACTGCTAAAGCAACACTTGAGTGGTTTAAGGGGAAACATGTAAATGTGTTGGAATGGCCTAGTCAAAGCCCAGACCTCAACCCAATAGAAAATCTGTGGTCAGACCTAAAGATTGCTGTTCACAAGCGCAAACCATCCAACTTGAAGGAGCTGAAGCAGTTTTGCAAGGAGGAATGGGCAAAAATCCCAGTGGTAAGATGTGGCAAGCTCATAGAGACTTATTTAAAGTGACTTGGAGCTGTGATTGCCGCAAAAGGTGGCTCTACAAAGTATTGACTTTAGGGGGTGAATAGTTATGCACATTGACTTTTTCTGTTATTTTGTCCCATCTGTTGTTTGCTTTACAATAAAAAAGAAAAAACATCTTCAAATTTGTGGGCATGTTCTGTAAATTAAATGATGTAAATGCTCAAACAATCCATGTTAATTCCAGGTTGTGAGGCAACAAAACAAGAAAAATACTTTTACAAAGCACTGTATGTTTATATGGCAACTTATTATGTATGTATGTATGTATATATATAATATATATATATATATATATAGAGAGAGAGAGATCCAAAAAAGAAAAGAAAATGTCTCCCTAGAAGCAGGGGTAATGAAGGGGTCAAGGAAAAGGACTGTACCAAAATGTATCACCATATGATAGTGGTGTACAAGATAATATAGGAATACTAGGTAAGCAACGCTAAGCATTACTTAAACATCCTAGTATCCTATTAATGGAGTCCTCATATATCTGTTGAAACAATCATAGGACTATATATAAATCAAATAAGTGAAAAATATAGAAAAAGGAGTGGTATAAAATACAGAAAAAATACAAAAACACTCTATAAAGGTATATAAACAGAGGGAAAATACATATTAAAAGGCCTATGGTATCTTGAAGAGTACTGAAGTACACAAGGTGAACATAGAACAGGGCAACAATGGTGAACAGTACACCAGAGCACAGCTTAAAATGTGGCTGCGCTGTATCATAGAAGGCAAAAAGTCCTGCTCTTACCTTGCGGCTCCAAGTACATACCAGTGTGCTCCAGATACTCCAAACAAGAAGGAGAAAGGATACAGGAGGGTATCAAGATGTAGTCATAGCCTAGTAATAATACATAAAAAAGAAATGAATATTTAAAGCCGACCGGTTTCGATAGTTACAGCACTATCTTTATCAAGGCACATAGAGTGAGTGAATGGGTTAGTGATTCGCGGGGTTTTTTATGTGTTGATCGTTATACGCCTTTATGGGCGATTGGTTGGGCCTGTAATCACGCCCCCTATCTCTCATGTGTATGTAGAAAGCAGGGAGGAAAGGGGGGATTCCCTTCCCTAATGTCTGCGTCATTACTACAGGGTTGTGCCACTCAGCTGTTACGCCGACGCACGTGCTGACGGCGTTGACTGGGCTTGTAATCACGCCCCTATCACTCATATGTATGTAGATAGCAAGAAGGTAAGGGGAATTCCCTTCACTAATGTCTGCGTCCTTACTGCGTGGTTGCGTCACTACGCTATTAAGCCGACGCTCGTCAACGATATCAAAACCTCAATAAGAGGAGGCAACATTGATCAAAAATTGATGCAGGAAGAATGTAAATGGATATATCTAATGGGGGCCCAGGGCCCATGGGGCCTTAATGAAGGGTTTACCTTCAGTCCATTTATATAGTTCTTTCGTGTAAGATAAAATTTCCCTTTTCTTTAAAACCTGTAAATGAGTTCACCTATTTCCTAATCATTGTATCTTTTATTTCGATAAACTACTCTTATATTGTCATAATTATGACTAATAGAGATAATAGAGATATAAATATATTATACTTCTCTAAATTATCATCTAATCAATATTTTCATTAAATTCTATACATTACATACTATATTATTTCTCTTTGTATTCAATAATACTTTCATTTAGTAGTGGCTTTGTT